>BSBK01003538.1:600000-1129159 GCA_027943335.1 Chamaecyparis obtusa | reverse complement strand
TAATCAACAGATCATAATAAACTTTTGTTGCTTGAGATGCAAGTTAACACTAACATCTTCAGGACATGCCTACAAGTAGGCAAATAGGGCCAATGGTCCATAAGATTGATTTGGACATAAATCTTCTATAGGATGACATTTAAAGAATTTGGTCAGTGGAAGTTGAAAGTTGTAACTGTATATTAGACCACACAGAAGATGTATGTCCAAGATTGTAAAAACAGGTATGAGCATGCTAAATGGTCCAATGAAGAGTACTATTTTGTAACAAAAAACTTGTTGGTAATTTTCAAAAGTAACCGTATATTGGACCACATAGAAGATGTGTATCAGATTGTAATAACATGTATGAGCATGTCAAATGCTCAATGAAGAATACTATTTTGCATCAAGAAATGTGTTGGCAATTTTCAAAAGGCATTAAAATTTCCCAAAGACAGCACAAAACCTTCATTCGCCTCATAAGGGCAGTGCGAACAAAAACTTTCTTGGAAGACATCAAATATAATATTTGAGCTGATCAATTCGAGAAACAATAAAACCTCATGTAGAAGAGCATTAAAAGGTACGTACTATTGTTGTAAGGCAATTTTAGAGAAGATCTATAAGAGTTTATTATATAATTCATCCATCACTAAGGGGCTTGAGCCATACATAATTCTGCAGAGCATTGGCATTAAAATGACCATTAGTATTTCACAACAATTCCATGCATAATGTCAAAAAATTGATTGGGGTATAAATTCAAGACAGAGATCCATATTAATCAAATCAATGAATATAGGATACATATAATTGACATGAATATAAAATCATAGCATAATTTTTGAAGGTTTACACGGTTTTACTATCCAACATTATTTTTTTTGTAATTCATCAACATAAATGACAGAGTATGTAATAGTTAACCTGATAATCAATGATAACCAACAACGAGATGCTAATATCTTTACCAAATAATCTTGTAGTGTAAGAGGTTGATTTTAAATGAACTGTCATTATGGTTATGAAAAAGATTGTGATGTTTTTATATGTAGTTATTAATTTTGTGACTGTATCAGTTGGGAATTGCTTCTAAGACATCTAATTAATAATTTTCAATGTAAACAATATATTACGACTCAAGAGCTATAGTTAAATTTACAATGCCATATAAATCTAAATTAAAGTAAAATGTAAATACAAATTAAAAAGAAAAAAATATCTAAACATATTAAAATTAAAAAATGTAAATGTAAAGACTAAATAAGCTAAAATCATATAAACTAAAAATAAATACTAAAAAAAAATGCATAATTGAAATTTTTTTATAAGTTTAGGAAAAATCACATCAACTTTTTGAATATCAAATCACACATCATCCAACATGGCTATAAAACTAATGTTTTTAGGACTTAGATGGATATATTATTAACTCAAATCCATACCAGGTACGACAGTACGCACACTCAAGGCACATGGATGTTTCCAGCTACTTTGGTAAGGTATTGGATAAATAGCCAACTAAAACGTAAATATATATGAGGAGTTTGAAAAAATACTAAGTGTCCCCTTGGTAAGATATGCATTTTAGTTTGTTGTTTAGACATTGCCCTCTAGTAAGGTCATCTAGAAAAGTGCACTTTTTTTTTTTTGGTAGTAAAGGACATGCTACAACACATAGTGCACAAGGGTGGAGTACATAGTTGCTTGAAAGTCTAGTAATATGAGGTTGATATTGGTCCTCCTTTCTCCTAGGAGAGAAATGCACAATATTTCATTTGGGTATATTCACTAATCGCTGAAACTCGAGAAGGCTAATAGATCTACCACACAACACACCAGTGAACCCTGCCAATCAATATCCTTGACGTCAGTAGATTGCATATCAAGAGTTGGATCTAGAGATTTATGGATTGTCAAACCTTGCAAGTTCAATTTTAGTTGCAAAAATATTGTTTTTAATTCTTGTAGTTTTGAAATACATAGATAAAAGCTCTAAAAACTCAAATAATATAAACTAAAACATCATTAGAAAGAAATGAATGAATGAAAAAATAAAATTGAAAATAAAGCAAGTGTAAAAATAAAATAAATAATATGAAATCTAATTCTACTTTGATCGGTGCTCCAAACTTGTCTTCTCTTGTCAGGTTCATCTTATATCTCTGCTCAAGGATCTGCATTATATCTTTGTTCAAGGTCTGCATTAAAGTCTATTGCAAAAGGTGTAATTTTCTGATCCAAATTCTGACCCAAACCTACTCCAAATCGGCATTATGTCTATTATAAATCTGCAATGAGTTCTTCACAAGTATTTGCACATGTTCTTCAAATACATTTGCATTTATTCTTCATACAAGGGTTGCCATATATTCTTGAATATAGATCTGAAAGACTCTTCATTATTTTATGCTCTTAGATCTTTTCTTAATTTAACTAACATGTCATTATAATTTTGTTCTCAATGACTGCTCAAAATCTTGTCATAACTATCTCCAACCTTCCTTCAATATAGATCTTCAATACTATTCCTCACACCTCCATATTGCTTCTTATTTCATTTATATATTTTTATCTAATTAAGGAGACACATATTTTAAAAAGAGGTATCCATTTAATTGGCCACGTCTCTTGATCACTGCATTTTAAGATTAAACATAATCATTGCACTTATAAATATAAATGTTGTCTTTGTTAATGAATTTGTTCCTTTACAACTTAATTCATTGACTCCTTTATAATTATACATTTAAGATGCATGTTTTGGTATAAGTTAACTACACAAATATAGTTTTAAAGAAATATCATTATGCTTCAAGGATGGTTTTTATGGAGAGGGAAAAAAGAAAAACAATGTGTTATTATGTAAAATTAAATTAGTGTCAAATCTCCACTTTATAGTTATGAAATTATCATCATTGTATGAAATTTATAAAAAATAGAAACTAAAAAATACTTTTTTAATCTGTGATTTCATGCTCAATATTTAATATGAACTATCATTCCACTTGCAAGATTATTCTAAAAAGCCAAGTGACACCAATCTAAATATATTCAGAATATGTAATATTACAAACTCCAATTGATATTGAAAACAAAATACAAACAACCTTTGGAGGCAAGGTGGGCAACAAGTTTTTTACGGATCTTGCAATTGTTTTCAAGCAAAATTATAGGTCCAAATTTTACAGAGGATATTCAAATCCATGACAACTATGTACATATGCTGACGTCTCTGGGAAATTACATCACTTCTGAAAGACCTTTCAAATGCATCTTTCAGTTCATTCGCACCTCCTACGGTGTAATAATGGTCATAAGCCAACTCTTGCAAGAGGTTGCAGAGATCATCTAGTTTCTTTCAAACCAGATGGAATTATTTATGATACATCCAGTTATATCTTTGCAAGTTGTCTACCATTATCTAGAAAGCAACTATATGACATGAGTTTAAAGTAATCCCTCACAGAGTTTATTTCCATAATAGTTGGTGAGAAGGTTAGACCAATGTGGAACTCACATATTTGAAAAACCATGTGTCGACTTCAAATGTCTGAGAAATGATAGAAAATACACACATGTATATATATGTATATGTTTATGTATGTATATATAATTGGGAATTAAATAAATTAGAGATTTAAGATGTGAATAGAGCATATTATTCATTAATGAATTTCTCAATTCTATGGTTTAATCCTCCTGATCTTAAAGTTTATTCTAAGACATCTTAATTTTGAATATTTGTAAATATGATAGTTTTTTTAATGTTAATAATTTCTAAGAATATTTATTTACATGAAGATGAACAAATTGGCACCACTAATAGATTAATTTTAAGCACAAGTTATAACAGGCTGCAACTAAAACTAAAAGATCACAACTCAAACTATAAAATCTCTTCCATAAGCTTATCCCCTAAGTACATTGTGGCCACCTGGGCGATCTACGTTCTGATAGTGGTGCAAAAATCATCAGAGGAGTTTTGTTAGATGTTGTAGCTACAACTGTATTGGTAAACAAGCATGTAAAATGTAGAAATACAGACATAGTATGTGAATCGTTTGATAGGTTACCTCAAAGAATTGTGATCTTGTGGAATACCATGACTACAAGATATGCACAAACTGGATAGGTTGAAAATGATTTTATAAACACCAATGCAAAATGACTTATAAGGGAAACTTTGGTCACTCTTCATGCATTTTTATCGTGGATTCCTCTTGGTTATATATCTGAATCTCCCCTTCTTGATACTTTGCTAAATCTTTTTCCCCTGCCTACCTACAAAAATTTGGCTTTGCAATGCTTAACTAAGGTTGAAACATTCAATTTTGGGGACTTCTACGATACACATTTTGTGAAGCTTTATACAATATTCATGATGTAATTGCAAGCTATTCTACCACCCAGAGAAAAAATCATAGAAACCTATGCAAATGGATCAATTGAAGAACATGTATTCATTCAAAATATCATTTTTCTTCACTTTATTTTACAAGTCACACATCTGCATACTTGAAAGTACTCTTGAAAACTAGATTTCACTTCTCATGGATCTTGAATATCTAATTCATAGTATTTATTATGTGGATGACACTAAAATTTTCAAGATTCCTTTATTTTTTGGTATGGTTGACGGGCTTGGATCTTGACTTATACATCAGAGACAGCTATATGCTCAACCTATGTGCAAGTGGAGAATGCTCATGATTTGTTGTATGGCTAATCCCGGAGAAGTTCTAATTATAGAATACAAGAATGGAAATATTATTAGAGATACTTTGAAAGATGATGATATTCTCATTTAGTACTAGATAATGAGAGAGACAAAAATTTACTTAGCACACATTGATCATGAAGATACATTAAAAAAATTGCTGAAAAAACTCAGTAAACAATTTAATGGGAGGCTAGACAAGGCACGTAAACTGTTTATATTATAGATCGTTTATAAACCTTGTGCTCATTCGAGCAACAATATGATTGACTAAGAGTCACAACTTAGAATTCCACAAAGATGTCCCTCTTGGGATTTGAACCAAGGTTTTCACAATGCAAAGTCATTGCTTCAACCAACTAAACTAAACCCCTTGGACCACGTAAACTGTTTAACAACTAGCATCAAAGAAATATGATCTCATGGAATGTAATCATGGCAATATATGCATAAAATAGAATTGCTAAACAAGATTTATAAATATTCAAGCGAACACAACTGGCATGTGTAAAGCCAGCCTCTATAGCCCTTCATATCTCCTCATGTCTGTGGTAAGATGGAAGCTTTTGGAGTGGTTTATGAACATCCATCAAAGTGTTAAGAATAGAGGAATTTTGTGAAATACTGTAATGACAACTACCTTAGTATACAAGCGTACAAAATGTGGAAGCCAATTCAAGGAAAATAAATATATTAAACTATGTTAAACTCTGTCCAGATCTAGATTTTTTTGGACGGGGCAGATCTATCTGGAATTTTTTCTTCCTATAGAAAGTTTACCAGATTTCCAATTTTTTGGCCTGCCAATCTGAATGGAATTTTCAAACCTGGTAACTACAATTCTCATAAGAAAATTAGCCAAATCAAAGCTTAAATATTAAGATGTCTCCAATAAATATCTAGATGTGTTTCAACTTTCCCTTCATAACTAAAGGACAGAAAAAAAGACCTCCATAATCAAAGCAAATCTACCACAGTCAAAGCTACTTCCCTTTTGCAACAGTTTTTTTGCCACTGGTTTACAAACATCTTGAAGAGCAGAACACAACACTTTCCTCATCTCCACGTGAAAGTTCTTGCTTTTCTTTAGTGGTGGTTAAATATTCTCAGGAAAAAAAAGCACATTTCCTCTTATCCACATTAAACTACTCACTTCATTGCCAACCTTGATCACCTCACATTTAGTGGCATTAAAAAGATACAGTCATGTTTAGAATCAAGAGTATGATTTGAAATTCATAATAATAGTATGACAGGTGACCCAAGTTTCCTCAAATTTAATATCTGATGTTGACATGATAGGTTTAAGGTAACAGGTCCATAAAATTACAAAGTTATTGGTCTTAAAACAGGAGGAGCCTCCACCAATTCTTTGAGCCTATCATAAAACTTAACATTCTATAATTCTTGTCTACCAAAATAGGAATGAAGAATATAACCTATTTACAATTGCCACATATATTAACTAGAGATTCAAAGTAAATAGAGACATTACGGAAGAAACTAGTTTGTACCTGTATGCTATGTCATCTTTGGTAAACAGACGGTCTATTGAGGTAGCTTGCCCACATTATTTATAGGGTAAATGGACATAAAGTTTATCGTGTCTAGGATTTTCTCAGAGGACCAACTGAATATTACGAGGTGTCATGTTGGGTGGACACAGTAATGAGTATTCAGTGAGGAAGCGATAAGGGAGTAATGCACATTTAATAAGCAACTAAACGCACAAGATGCACATTTAATGAGCAACTGAACGACCAAGAACGCATAAGCTTATCACCAAAATGCAGGAGCTTAACCCGAACATACAGTGCCCTGTCGCCTAAAATCTCAACAAACCCGAGATAAGGAGGGTCCAACCATATTATTTGAAATGGTTGGATGCATATCATATCCTTGCATCGACAACCATGCAACGACAACTTTACTCCTGCAGGTGTTGGTGAAAGTAAGTCAAATCATAATATTGTACAATTTTAAATAACAATTTTTTATTTGAAGGGACAATTTTAAACTATAAACATTTATATTTAGATTAGATTTTTATGTAGTAAATTTTTAATAAATATAATTATTTTTGAATTATATATTTAAATATTTTTTTAAAAAAATTATGTATTTATTTGTTTTAAAAAATATTCTTTTTTATTTTGATAATAATTATATTATAACATATATATAATGTATAATTTAGTGACTTTATAGAAAATTTATATAAAAAACTTAATAACGTTGTTCATATATATAATCTTAAAATTTAAATAATTACATTATTAATATTTGCATATAATCTAATAATTATAAGAATAATTTACTATTAAAAAATTTTGATATATAATTTTTTTAAACTTATATTTATTAATTATATATTTACTATTATTTATTTAGACACATGTATTTTTATAAATTAAATAATAATATTATTAAAATTTTAATTTAATATATATTACTTATGTTATAATATTATAGCGAATAAAATAATTAAACAAAAAATTCAAAATATAAATATAACTTATTTTTTAAAATATAAATATATGATTAAAAAATAATTAATATTAATATTATTAAAATTTTATGTGATATATATTTTAAAATTAGTTGATTATATATTATAGTATTATTATTAAAATAAATAAATAAATAAATAAATAATTAAAAAAATAAATTAATTTTTTAAAAATGAACGTATAACTTATTATGAAAAATTAAAATAAATATTTAACTAATAATATATCATATTGATTACTAACATAAATTAAAAATATATTTTATAAAAGAATAAAAAAAATAAAATTTTTGAAATTGCAATACAAAATCAACCACGAAAATGTCTAAACAACAAACTAAAACACATATCTTACCAAGGGAAACACTTAGTTTTTTTTCCAAACTCTTCTTATATATTTTGCAAGTGTGAAAAGATTTAAAATTAAAAAGATTTTTTAAATAGTTTACAGTTAATTTAAAATTGTATTGTTTTCTATGTTTTTTCTACTTTCACCAACAAAGATACTATTTCTACCTACCACCACTCCAAAAAATGATGCAGTTAAGCTCCCTACAAAATGCATCGTTGACCAAATTTCAGAAAATGGAAAACATAACAAATTTTTGTGATTACCATATGTTCTTCATGATCTGCATATTTTGTGGTTGAAAACCACAAAAACATCATTGTGTTTTCGCGAATCTAGAAAAAAAATGTTGACATTTTTTATTTGTCTTTGGTGCATTTTGTAGGGAGCTTAGTAGGTGCCCCAACAATATGGTTCTGCCAACTATTCCTGCAATAGTACGGTGGCTAGCACAGATGTTAATGTGATGCATCTAGCCATGTTGAATGATATGGATGGATAGTTGTTGCCCATTCCCCGTGTCATTGTTGATATTCCAACATGTTTACCTATCACATAATGGAGTAATAGGATCGTTCCATGTGTCACACTAGACTTGTTTGTAGATTAAAGGTAGTCGGCCTTGCACCTTTGAATTAGAGAATGACATGGAATCCCATTCTTTTATGAAGTGGTTGGAGCTTTCCATGTTTTAGGTGAGACCACAATGTCGATGATGATGATGCGTGATCTATACACATCATTCAAAATATTGTTCATGAATATGTATATCTAAGAAGTACCAAAATAATATTCGATGTGGTTGAATCAATTATTTCTACATGCTTGACATGTAAGTATGGTAGATCAACAAGTATGACAGTTTGACAATAGGGTCCCACTCACACTTCAACATAATGAACATAATTTATGAGCACCTCAGATGATGTTGATGGGAGATATTCAAAAAAATGATTCTCCATCCATTCCTACACCATTTAAACAAAACATATCTTCTCCTCCTAAAGATACATCTTCTCCTAGAAGTGTTATTTTAGAAGATGATTGGGGTTTATTAGACTTTACGCCATCCTTTGTGGGTGAATACAAAATTTCTAAAGGGCCTAGTGTGTCACATGTTCATCTTGATTCTCAAAATAATTCAAATCATAATCGTCATCATGGTTTAGAATGAATAGAACAAAGTGTTCAGACTCACGAGAAACCTTCCTCGCACTTGCCTCTTCAAGGGCTTGGTTTCCAATCTTCTTCTTTGTCTACATTCCTTCTCTTATCATCTAACACTCCTATGCCCAGCTTTAATCAAGAAATAATTTTACCTAACCTTCTTCATGATAAGATGATCACTTGGCCTAAATGGAAGAAGAATTATAGTCAAAACCTTGCGAATCTTCCTTTTTGCAAGTATCATTGATACCATGATCACTCTACTAATGGTTGTCAAGAGTTACATTAAAAAATTCAGAAGCTTGTTAATTATGACATCATAATAGGTCACAATGAGTTGATTTTCAATTATGATTACTTCAACTAACATTTAAGTTCCTATTATGTTTCTCCACGCCATGTGACATTTTTAGCCTCTCCATTGGGGGATAATTGTCATTTACGGTGGTGCAATTTTTGGTGCAATCATACTAGTGAGAAAAATAATAGTCTTATTTCTCCTTATCTTTGTCTCCACACTTAGGAGGCAAGGATACTAGCTCAATCTCTCATCCTTTCTAAGGATTTGTTTTTCTCTTGGTTAAGTGGTATTTGTTTATTGTGTGATGCCTTTTCTCACATGGAATTATTTGTTTTGATTATGAATTCTCTCTTATGAATGAGGTGTGAATCCTTGTTCATAATATTTTCTTTGTTTGCAATTATATGTCCCATAAAAAAATCCCTTACGTTGGGGGCTAAAAGTGTGTCATCCTTCATCAAGCATACCTTTGCCTAGGAATAAGGAGGGTGTGAAATATTCCCTTCTTGTTCAAGATCTATTTTCAACATCCTTCAAAAGGATTATCTTTACACTTGTAGTGTGGTATCTCTTTGCATTTGTCCCTTCATTGACCTCATAGGAGTTGGACCTCTTTGGGTTGGACTAGGTGTTGCTTGTGGGATACCTCCTTGTTAAAGGTGGTTCATCATTGTTTCTTTGTTCCATAAGATGTCAAAACAGTCCTATTTTTCCATCTTAAGGGGGTGCATATACAACCTCCTTATTGGAAACATTCTGATTACTTCAAGCATTTCAGGTAGAGTACACTAGCATAATACAATTTTCTAGGGCCAAATCACTCTCTTTAGTACATTTTTGATGGATTTCCTTTGATATAATATTTTCCTTGGTTATCCTTAGGATTGGTTGAAATAGCATGATACAATCTTCTAGACCATTTGACCTCTCCTTTGCATACATTTTTTGGATTGGTTGACTAGCATAACATATTTTTCAAGACCATTTGACCAATCCTTTTTATGGCTTGACTAGCATAACATAAATTGCTAGACCATTCAACCTCTCATCCGCATAGACTTTTATGAGTTGACTAGCATGACCTAGATCATCAACTCCTTTTTTACATTTTTTGATGGGTGGAACTAGCATAACACAATTTCCTAGACCATTTTGTTAACCTACAACTGATTGAATATCTTGATGAAGATATGGAGGTCACCGAAATATTAAAGTAATATGTAAGATGATTAAATCAGTCAATATGTTGTCATTGATGTCAACTAGTTTTGACTTTACTTATCATGATAGTTATAAACATATGAACATATATAGAAGGAAGAAATGGTGAAGAAATGAGATATCTACATAAGGACAAGATGAATATGATAGATACGGATAAGGTATACATTGAGTAACTTATTGATGAGTCTATGGCATTATTTTGTTGACTTGAGTAGGTTACATTATTCTATTATGAAGATGAGATCAGATTTGATCAAGATAATGTGGTCGGTAATTGAAGATCTCTGTATACACCGAATCAGTCTTGTAATAACCGAGTTAGTTATCACCAACGCATTCTGTATTGACCAAATAGGATGAAAACATTAAATGTTTATAACAGCCAACTAAAATTGATGAGTTAGCAGATGCTTATGATTTCGAGGTAAGAGATAGAGTTTTCTATGAAGATCAATGACTAACAAAATTTAGAGATGATCTAAGGGAAGAGATTGAAACGTGTTATTGATACAAATATCGAGGAAGCTTGAAGCGGCAAAACAAATGATGGAGATTAAGAGGCAAAACCTAATGGATGAGATGAAAATGGTTTACATGTCTAATTAAGATGTATGAGATTCATTTTTAAAGAGTCCGGATGAATTAAGACTACAAGATAATTCATGTAAAGACATTTTTCATGCACCACTAATCAAATTGGTTACAGACAGAACCGAGCTGGACTGCAGGTATTACCGAGCATCAGAGAATTATACACCAAGTGAAGTAAGTTGGAGGATATAATGGAGTGAGATGATTATTGATAAGAAGAGTTATATTGATCTTAGCATAGATTTAAATACTTGCAAATTGAGTTGTATTTGAATCATAACACTAATGTATCAGTTTAACCATTGTTATAGCTAAATCTCTTAACCAAGTGGACTTAACAGTCTTTTGTATTTCAATATGAAATTCAAGGAAAGTTAATTATTTTCTTATTGACCCCATAGTGAATGTTGGTCGAGGGAGAACCGTTAGTGATAAATCCTGTAACAAGGTCATAAATTATAGTGTGTTTTGTAACCTTTCACATGGTTGGCTCCTAATTGAGCTCACTTCAGAAGAGTGAAATATTTTGAGTCACTGGTCCCAAGTGGTTTTTCCCTTAGTAGGGTTTCCACGTTAAATCTTTGTGTTATGTGTTATTTTTTGTGATTGGATTACTATCATACTTTACATATTTCATATTTGATTAATTGGTAAACACAGTTTTGGAAATTACTGGCAATCGGTAAATGAACAGAAAGATTGTTATTAATATCTTACAGAGTTGATTATTTTGTAGAAGAAGTTTGAAAAAGTACATCTGAGAGTTTGGAACTGTAGGATAACTAATTTAACTGATTCACCCCCCCTCTCAATTATCTAACACATTTCCCCTTCTTCTCTTTTCCTTCTCTCTCTCATCGATTACCTAGCACAACACAAATGGCTAGCCGGTGTCATCCATGGTTGTCTTCTTCTCTCCTCCATAATTTTATAGCATAATGCACTTTTCTCTTTGATTGGAATATGGAGTCTTGTATTATCTTTGATGTGTGCTCTTGTTCTTTTTATGTGACCACTTATGCTTTTGCAATAACTTTTTTAGCATGATACTAGCAGTGGAGATATTTTCTTTATTGAGGTCTCTTCAACTAGTTGACTTGAAATCTTAGTAAGCTTTAGGATTTTTTCTTTGTTTTATGTGTCCTTTCACATGGTTGTACAAGTTAAGATAATTTCTTTGGGGGCTTGTGTCCTTGAACTTAGCAATGTCTTATCTCTTTCTTGTTTGCCAATGATCTTCATCTCTTTCTCTCTCTTTCTTCTACTTTACCATGAGCATGAGGTGGACTCATACTCCCACCAAAGTGGGGGCTAAATATATCATACAAAAAACTTAGCACCTATAATTAGATTCTCAAATTAGCCCCATTTTAGCATGTATGTGTTTCCACATTGATTTCATGCTCTCTTAACGTTCACCGGACCTTTAAATTTAAATTATAAGTCTTGTGTTAATTCAAATCACCAGATATTGATGTAAGCCCTTATTTTGGGTATGCTCCTTTATTATTTATCATCTTCAATCATTTCTTAGACTACATAGTGGCTATGTTACCGTTAGTCCTAGTTTGAGTTTGGTCCTTTAATTCTTTGATTATGGCTTTGTGTTTAAAACCTTGTCTTCTGATCAGTATTTCATTCACTTAATATGCATCAAACCCGATCATCATTTTTGAAATCTTATTTGTGTCTTGAGTCACTTGGAATTTTACAAGATTTATTTTTCTTGAAGACTCTTGAACAACTTTGAACATCCTTGAATGGTGTTCACACCCGTTCAAGGATGTTCACATAATTTTCATCTTGTGAGAAAGCATGACAGGTTGAGAAGTAAGTAAAGAAATCCACCTGCTGCTGAGAATAAGGAGATTGTAACACATCAGATATTGACTTGTGATATACCCAGGCATTCAAAACTATCAATTGAGATAATCCAGTTCACCAACTTTGAATAGGCTTGAACGTGTTTGAACAACATTGAACACATAAGAACTTTGTTCTTTCCTATTCAAGAGGAATCCAAGAGGATAATAAAAGAAAGGAAGACATACTGACAACTAAGCAGTGGCCCTGCATAAGAGATGGTATTTAATGCTAATTATGGTGAGAATTTGTTAAGTACACCCTAGAAATATGGACTAATCATTATTCTTAATGACCTCGGGATTTATTTAATGGTAATTATGGATTGCATGTACAAAATGTCAAATCAAATCCGCACGGCATTCTTCGTGAAAGATTTGCAATAAATTCATGTGCTCTCATAGTTCTATTTAAGTTGGATCTTTTTATTCAAATGCCTAAGTGTTTTAAGAAGCTGGTGCACAGAGGTAAAACTTGGGAGCTCTTGTGATCAAAATCTTCTGCAAAAATAAGGTGAGTTTGGCTGTTACTCCTATGATATTTTCAAAAATTCAATAGTCTGCAGGGTGAATAAAGGATTAATTTCTACAGTACGAGGTTAGTTTTCATATGTTTGGGAACACTACAAGTTTAGTATGTGATGGCTCTGTAGTATCAGACACTGACCTAGAAGACTATGATATCGAGGACTTGCCTTCCCATCTTTTGAATTCTTTAGAGGGTACCCCAACACTAGAAATTCTGCATAGTGGTTTGTGTTCTGTAGCGACTTTTCCTCTCACTGTTGTGTGTCCAGAACTAATTCTTGAATGCATACAAAGTTATGATGCATGAACCGAGTCAATAAAAAAGAAAGATGGTAGCATCCTCATGCCAGTTAATAGGGAAATAGTGACACAAGCACTGCAAATCCCAGAAAAGCCATTCTCTACTTTTTCTCCCGCGTAATCCATTGTAAAGTTCAATGAAAATAAAGATGAAAATCGTACCTCCATAGCCAAGAGCTGGTTGTTGAACCCGCAAAGAGGGGGGTTCCCATTTGCCCAAAAAATTTAATAGAACCCATGTCTGCCCTTACATTAGTGACTTGATGGTGATGCTGCATAGAGTAAGAGGGTCTCAAGTTGCCTATCTTTTTTTTGACTAGATGTAATTCTATGTTCAAATCATCCTAGAAGGAATGAAACTCCTAGATTGGGTTGAGTTAATTGCTAGTTCCCTGAGAGAACAACTCAACACCTCTAAACTGACTGGTAGCGGTTTCTTCATGTCTTCTTATCTCATGTATTATTTGGCCTGTAGTAGGCAATGCCACATATTTCCACATGAACCTTGGGTTGCAGATATGTGTGTATATGAATATTATCTAGTTTTACGGAAGGATAAGGTTGTTGAAAATTACAGGAGGGTGCATGACACATTCATGGGTAAACTATGTTTTGAACTGGCTGGTGTTGCTGATAAGAGGATTAGTTTGAAAGCCCAGGAACTAGTAACTAAGTATGGGAGCTATTATATACAATTTCCTAGATTTACCTATGTCAGGGTTGGGGGTTTTGAAGATTCACCTCTGAGGTTACCTAGGTATACATTTGATTGTTTTATCCTAGTTGAGATTTGCCAACAACTTGCTACAGTTTTGAAAAGATTTCTTCCAGAAGAGGAGTGGGATAAAGCTTTTCCTATAACACTGGGTAAATTTTCATTTAAAACTATGGTGGATGTTGTCAGTATTGGAAATGACATCCGTCATTTTGAATTCAAGTACTATACTGAAAGAGGGGTTTGATAACAAGAATTATGCTAGTGGCAGTCTAGGACTTAGATCACACATGTTTCTTGTACCTGACCTGGAAGATTTTTGGGAGGACTATTGTGATGAATCACAAGTAGAGGAAAGAGCACACAATAGATTGTGTGTATCCCAGATTCAATCGATGAGACTTTAGATTAACATAGATGGAGTAACTGATGATGGATCAAATTTGATTGAGTCTAGCTACAAAAAACTAGTTGAGAAAAGTGATCATGTTATAGACTGGTCCAAGGAGGAAGAGGATAATGTTGAAAAAAGAACTTTATGTGTTATCCAATTAACTAATGAGTGGTTGCAAAAAAGAAGAAAGCATAAAGAACTTAGAGTAGAAAAGGAAGAAGTTATATGTACTTCTTTACATTCCCTTGTGTCTATTTCTAATTCATCTACCTAAATTGAAAATGCAGGATCTACTGAGAAATCACAAGCCAGAAACATGAGAAAGAAAGCTATAGCTGATCTTCACTCAGTTGCACCTCCATAGATAATTACAAGGTCCAAGACCAAGTTGAAGACTAAGAAAAACATGGCTCAGGAGTACTATTGCTAAGAAAAAAGATAGTGAGAATGAGATTAGGTAGTTGCAGAAAACAATGATGACTAAACTAAAGGTGATCAACTTTTCTCATACATACATAGTCAATCATGGAGATCAAGACTAGAAAATAGCCCTAGTAGTGTTTGAAAATACCATGAAGAAGCTTAAAGAAAAGGCCAACCCCAAGCCTTCAGATTTTACACAGGTGGCCAAGATTGAATCAATGTTGTATCTCTGCGTTGACCAACTTCCTTCAACAATTGAGAAGATTAGTATATCCAAGTGGACTAAGGAAGTGACGATGACTAGGATAGTGAACATGAAGGTTCCTCATCTGCAGTTTGTGAAGGAATTGATTCAAGCACATAAGCAGTGGGAGGTGACGTAATCCACCGTAGCTGAAGGAGAGAATATCGTAGGAGATGAGGAGCGTGCTACTGACAAGGAGGCTGATCTTGAAATTTAGTTATGTTTTAACTATTTGAAAACTCTAGAGGACATGTGTCCTCTTTTACTTTGGTTACTTTTAAAACTATTCTAACCAAGAGGTTGGGTTTTTCGGGAGACCTCTCAGCTTTGCAAAAACTATAAGTAGTTTAGTTGCGTAGAAGACCATACAATGCTTTGTGTAATTTGCAGACCATATCCCTTTTGTCTGGATCAATAAAACCTTTAGGTTGCTCAATGTAGACTTCTTCCTCAAGAATACCATTGAGAAAAGTAGATTTGATATCCATCTGATATACCTTAAATCCTTTATGTGCTGCATATGCAAGTAAAGTCCTCACACCTTCTAATTTTGCAATAGGAGCAAAAGTCTCTCCATAATCTATTCCTTCTTCTTGAGAATATCCTTTACATACCAATCTTGCTTTATTTCTTGATACTTGACCATCTTCATTCAACTTATTTCTGAATACCCATTTTGTCCCAATTACATTTTTATCTTTAGGCCTAGGTACAAGAGTCCATGTCTTATTTTTCTCTATTTGCTCTATTTCTTCATTCATAGCCTCAATCCAACTTTCATTTTCTAATGCATCTTTGACATTTCTAGGTTCAAAATCAGAAAATAAATATGTACCTTTTAGTTTACTTCTTGTCATAGTACCATCTAATTTGTTTCCAATAATCTGATCTGGTTTATGATGCTTTCTGACGTACTTGGCTAATACAGGTTCCTTGCTTCCTAAATGAGTTACATTGTCATCTTCTTCATCTTCAGGTTCAAGTTGCTCGGGCTCGGTAGATACTTGCTCAGTAGCTTCAGACTGAGACTCGGTACTTTGTGACTCGGTTAGAACTTCTTCTTGTGACTCAGTTACTGTACTGGGCTTGGTAGATGTAGTCTCCTTACATGTGTCTGGCAATGTATCAGGTTCGATGTAAACAAATTTTCTATAGTCCTCTGGTTCCTTTTTGCTTTCTTCTTCAATCTTTTTTGCAAACTCATCAATTCTCACATGTGCACTTTCTATGATTTTGTGAGTAGACAAATTTAGACATCTATATGCCTTACTTTTGCAAGAATATCCCAAAAATATTCTTTCATCACTTTTTACATCAAATTTTCCTTTTCTAGATTCTTTTAAGATGTAACATTTACTACCAAATACTTTTAGGTAACTTACATTTGGTTTGTAGCCATACCATAGCTCATATGGAGTCTTGAATGTGTCTTTTCTCAGCTGTACTCGGTTCAAGGTATGAACTGCAGTGCTGATAGCTTCCTTCCAGTATTTCATAGCAATGTTCTTTTCAGTCAGTAGAGTCCTTGCATAGTCCATGATAGATCTGTTCCTTCTTTCGGCTATTCCATTCTGCTCAGGAGTTCTCGGGGCTGATACCTGTCTTTTGATTCCTCTTTCAATGTAGAAATTATTGAATTCATGGGAGATAAATTCACCACCTCTGTCTGATCTCAAGCATTTTATTCTTTTTCCTGTTTCCTTTTCTACTCTTGCTAAATACCATTTGAACTTCTCAAATGCTTCAGACTTTTCTCTTAAATACATAACAGTCATCATTCTAGAATAATCATCAACAAAGAGAATAAAGAATTTTTCTCCGGTATAGCTCTCAATTCCAATAGGTCCACATAAATCAATATGCACAATTTCCAAAATATCTTCAGACTGATAGTTTTTACTTTTGAAACTAGACTTTCTCATTTTACCAATTTGACAATTCTTGCATAGACCAACATCAGGTTTCTTCAAAGTAGGAATACCTCTTACTTTCTTGAATTTGCTTATTTTCATCATGTTGTCAAAATTTACATGACATAACCTTTTGTGCCATAACCAACTTTCTTCTATTTGAGCAATAAAACATGAGTAATCACCAAGATCAAGATAAAATAGGTTACCTTTGGTTTGTTTGCCTGATCCTATCAGTTTTCCTTTGTCATCCAACAGTCTTGCTTTGCCATTCATGAATTCAACCTTGAATCCAATGTTGATTAGCTGTGCTACACTTAGAAGATTATGCTTTAGTCCTTTGGCACAATATGCATTATCACATATAAGTTCTTTGGTTAATGAAATTCGTCCCTTTCCTTTTATACAACAGGGTTCATTGTTTCCAAACCTTACATTACCACCATCAAAGTTTTCAAAGTGTTCAAACTTGGTCCTATCACCAGTCATATGATGTGAACATCCACTGTCTATAATCCATGTATCATTCTTGCTTATATGAGAGATAAGTGCCATCTCATCTTCATCATTATCAGATTCATCTTTTAAAGTAATGAAAACAATTTCTTCTTCACTATCATCCGAATCTTTAGCTAAGAAACATGTTTTCTTACCTTTATCCTTGAATGATTTGAAATTTTTCTTGCTATTGTACTTGTAATTTTTCTTCTCATCTTTGCTTTGCTTGTTTGGACACCTAGCTGCAATATGACCAATTTCTTCACATGAAAAATAGATTAAGGGAGTTTTACCTTTGTATTTTCCTCTGCCTCTTGAATACTTCTTTGCAAGTAATGATTCAATAACTTCAAGATCGCTATCAGAACTTTCCTCTGATTCTTCTTCACTTTCTGATTGGATTTTCTTCCCTTTCTTGAGTGAAAGTTTGGCCTCAAAAGCTGATTCAATATTTTTAGAAGTTGGAACATAGTTGTCATAGTTATCCAGTTCAAAGGCTGTCAATCTTCCAACTAAGGCATCCAAAGTTATATTGTGATTTTCTTCACATCTTCTTTCTTGAATAGCAGAAACTCTTATTGCATAAATAGGGAGTAATGTTCTAAGAACCTTACTTATAACCGTTTCATCATCAATTTTTCCTCCAGAAGCTCTGATTGCACTAGCACTTGTCTTGATCCTTTCAACATATTTTGCAATGTTTTCTTCTTCTCTCATTTTCATTTGATCAAACTGTCCTCTTAGGCTCTCTGCTTTGGCTCTCTTCACATTGTCATCACCGCCATATATTTTCTTCAGTTTGTTCCACATTTCATGAGTAGTTGTGCAGTCTTTGATTTCATCAAACTCTTCATAGCTAAGAGCTGATGCAATGTCTATCATCATAGTGTTATGGTTCTTCTTCTCTGCAATGTCTTCAATAGTTAATGTGCCAGTAGGAATTGTATATTCTTGATCAATATATTTGCATCTTGAATCACCAATGGAAGCCCAATGTAATCTCATGAGACCTTGCCATGCTGAAAAGTTATTTCTGTTAAGCCTTGGAATTTCTCTTTTGTAAGACATCCTGATCTTTAGCTTAGGTCCTTGAAACCCTTCCTGCAAGCACCAAAAGCCCTGATACCAATTGTTGGAAATATAGATGCAGTAATTGAGAGGGGGGGTGAATCAGTTAACCACAAAATATTACCACTGATCCCTTAAATATCTTAACAAATTATTTACTGTGCCACTCGGTAAATATACAGAGAAATGCTGAAAACTTGATCCTTGAAATGTGTAATAATTAAACTATTCTTAAGCATTCATCACTGATTAAATAAAGAAAATAACATGAACACAAGAGACACCAGAGTTACCGTGGAAACCTAATATGGGAAAAACCACCAATGTAACTAGTTACTATTTTTCACTCTTCTGAAGTGATGCCCAATTAGAAGCCAACCCGGTAAAAGGTTACAAAACACACTGTTAGGTGTGACCTTGTTAGAGAATTTAATCACCCTGCTAGGAGTGGCCTTGTAAGAGGTCTTGAAACAATTCAATAGAACTGTTACCTTGTTAGAGGATTTACAAAATAGTTGTTAAACCAACTCAGTTAAGAGATTTTGATATCATTGCTACAATTGCTACAGAGTAACAATGAAATGACCTGCAACTAAATTGTTGAATATAGATCTCTATTCTATTTCACTAGATCCTTACTGATCAATTAAATCTTTGTTGCTCCTCAAGGATATCTGATCATCCTTCAAAATTCACACACACCTTTCTTCAAAATGATTTCTGCATGCTGTATATTTTATTCACCATTTGACCTTCTATATATATATGCCATTTCATAATCATTAAGATTGTCAAGTCGGCACTAATAATTATTATAACAGTCAGCTGGGATAAACAAACTGTAATAACAAAATTCTTTGAAAGGGCCGACCTTGCTCGGTAAACATTAATCCTAAAAAGATTTCCTTCGGTGACCAAGAGAACTCGGTAACCACAGCAAATTTTGCAACATCCTTTGGAGACTGAGAGAGCTCGGTAACCACTAATTTTCCTTCGATAAATGAGGAGGCTCGGTTAACACTGTTACCCTGTCATGTTTCCTTTAGACACCCGAGAGAACTCGGTAGACACTAAAAACCGCCTAGCTGACCGATTGAGCTCGGTAGATACTGAGAACCACTTAGCTGACCGACTGAACTTAGTAGATACTGAGAATCTCTTAGCTGACCGACTGAACTCGGTATATACTGAGAACCGCTTAGCTGACCGACTGAACTCGGTAGATACTGGGAGCGATAATTGATATGACATTTGTGTGACATCAAAGACAACACATAGCTAATCCAACAATGTCCTTCAGACAATTATATCCAACACAATGATCATAGTTTGATTTATATTCCTTTGATTCATTCTTTTATTATACTATCTTAGAAAGGTATAGAAGGGGAAAACTGTGATTTCCTATTTTTGTATATCTTATTTTTCTTTTGGAAAAGTTGTAAAGAGTGCTAGTAATTTGAAGAATGATATAGTAGCCTTTTATGCTTTCAGGTTAAAAGATGAAATTGAGAAATCTGGTTAGAGAAATTCATTGAAAATCTATTTAGGGAGCTATACCTAGATTAAAATTCAAAGGGAAGTTACTCATATTAAGCACTTACCCAACTCTTAGTAGAAGTTTGTCTTTGAAAGGGTGATAGAGTAATAGTCTTAATGAAGATCGAAACAAGGACAAAATCTATTTACTAATAGATTTTTGGCGACTCTACTGGGGAGTGAAACTAATAAACTAGTGCCTTTGCTTGGTTAAATGTATAATCATGGTGTTGACTGTTGATGTAATACTTGGTTAAGTTGAACTGCCCCCAGTCTTATAGCTTGGTTTAGACTTCCATGATATCGAAGAGGATATTATTGCAGACCTAAATAACTTGGCTTGGAAAGTATGAACAAGTAGTCAATAGTATCAACAAGTTTAGTTAGTATTAGAAGAGGAGAAAGAAATTGGCGAGTGGTTGAGAGGTCTCCCTATTGCCCAAGAAGTTGTATTAGTTGATAGAGCAATACCAAGACCATAAAACTACCAAACTAGATTCTAGACCTTACACCAGGTCTCAAAGAGAGGCGGGTATCTTTGATAGTATCTTTGAAGAATTGAGAAATCTTGAAACCTCAAAAGTCCACCCCTCCAAGAAAAAGGTTGAAAGCAGACCATCTTCTCCTCCAAGAGAAACTTTCAGGTCATCTTCTAAGACCTGTGATTGGCAAGCCTTAACCTTGTCAGCAATTCAAGCCCCTCCTCTCAAAACTATCTTCCCGACAGTTATCATGGCTCAACCGTGGGGTGCTGCAGTGGGGCCTTTAGCTTTGGATTCTCATCATGCTCTTCCAAAAGGGGCTAAAGATGTCCTTCCAAAGTTCACTAGAGATAGTACAGTATCTGTAGAAGAGTATTTTAATGCTTTCAATGTAGCTACCGACATTCTGGGAGTGCAAACTGAGGATGTAGTAGTTAGACTGTTCGTTCAAACTCCCACAAAAAGAGCAGTGGAGTGGTTTGGACACCTACCTACAGGATCTATAACTAACTGGAACTCCATGAAAACTATCTTTGAAGGGCATTTCAAGAGCGCTGATGATGAGAATTCTCTATTGGCATAACTTACATAGATGAAAAAAGAAATTCATGAGCCTATGAGAGATTATGTGGCTCAGTATAATAAAGTTGTTCATAAGATTCCTACTGACAAAAGACCCACCGCTGAAAACCAACAATGTTTCTTTGTTAACTCCATGCCCCTAGACATTGGTTTTCATCTCAAAAGAAGTAGGCCAATGGACCTGGTAGCAGCTCAAAGTCAGGTGACTGAGTTAGAAGATGACTTGATTATAGTGGGGAAGTGGAAGAAAGATCTCCAAGCTCTACATTCTCAAGCTTCTACTTCTTCCTCAGATCCAATAGTTCAAAGGCTAATGAATGATGTTATAGCATTGAAAAGGAAACTACCCAAACAAGGATCTTCTTACTCTCCTGCATATCAAGATGCTCACAGAAAACAACTCGGTCAATGGCACGATAAAACTTCCTTTCCACCTTCAACTCAGCCCAAATTGGCCATTGAGACACCTTCTAGAGAGGGAGTTATGTGTTCTTTCCATTTAACAATAGATCATGATGGTGATACATGTTTGGATATGATGAGACATATGCAAATGAAGGTAACCTAGATGTATTAGGAGAAGTGAAGGTTGAAGAAATGGCTCAAGAGCGACCTGGGGACTTCGGCTCATTTTACCTAGAATATGAATCAGACTCCAACAAAGGAGAAATTTTGGTCACTCATAGATTCAACATGTGCTATGCTCACCTATAATTAAAAGTCCCCTAAATATAGTACTTCATCATCAAATGCTACTAACAAAAGTAAAGAACCTGTAAGTAATTCACCCTTTTCAAGTGAAAAGTCTTCTGAATTTAAAATAATGCAAAAATATGCACGAGTCCCCTCATTTGACATAGTTGAGTTTTTCAATAATCTGCCATCCATTTTTTTCCCTCCAAATATTTAAGATTGAACCCAAAAGAACTTGACAAGTTGGTTAAATATGTTAAGGGTGAATCCCCCAATTCCTCTCGTGCTGACCAGTGTACAACCAATAAATCTAATTCTTTTATCCAACCTCCTTTAGTGGTCCCCCCTAAAAACATTAATTAGATTAATTCATCTAATACCTCCACTTTAGAAGCTAATTGTGACATCCATGAAACTAGAAAACCTGAGCCTTTCTATATTTCCCTGCTCCTTAATGGTCTTAAATTGAGCAATTGTATCATAGACTCAGGAGTCTCTGATAACATCATGTCATCCTCGATTGCTAAAGCCCTTGGCTTGACTTTGAAAAATAATTTTGGGAGATGCCATTCAATGGATGGAAAACAAGTCCCTTTAATAGGTCAAGTGAAAGATGTCCAAGCAGTCCTAGCTGCTCATCCAGATAAGAGATTAAAATTAACAATTCTTGTAGCTGATATTCTAGGAAGCTATGGGATGCTTTTGAGCAAGACTTTTTTCAGAGACATGGGAGGAGAGATTAAGATGGATTGGTCTAAAGTAGTCATTCTTGTGGGTAAGAAAAAGGTTAAGCTAGAATCAGAAGCAAAGAATAAGTACACGGTCTTTCCTTCAGATAACCCAAAAGCTCAAATTTTATATTAGGAGTGTGAATTTGGAAACTACCTAATCATGGCTGATGAAGTTTCTCTTATTTCAAAAGATCAGGACGAGGTTTCTCAAATTTTGTCAATGGAGTTTGATGGTAGTTGTGCGAATGTTGGATCTGGAGCCAGGGTAGTTCTTAAAGGTCCTAATGGAGAATGTTTGTCTTTTTCCTTTAAGTTGGATTTTAAGAACACTAACAATGCTGCCAAATATGAAGCTTTGTTGTTAGGCTTACAAGAAGTGAAAGCTCATGGAATTACAACCCTCATTGCTAGAGGGGATGCTGAACTAATCATTAAGCAAGTAAAGGGTCAGTTCATGGTGAAAAATGAACGACTGAAACATTATAGAGATTTTATTTGGAAGGAGATTAAAAACTTTGATGCTTTTTCTATAGAAGCTATTACAAGAAGTTTAAATTGAAGGGCATAATCTTTAGTTGTTTCAGCTTCTCTATTGCTTCCCCATCCTGATTTCAAAACATATACTTATAAGATAGAAATGATTTATAGGCCAGCAGTTCCTAACAATGTTGATCATTTGCAAGTGTTTGAAAATGGTTCTAGTATTAAAGACTTCATGGCTTGTGTGGAGGTTTTTGCATCAACTTATTTTGAAGGGTCAAGTGAGGCATGTGAAGAACCTCTTTCTGAAGACTAGCTATCAGATGAAATAGTATAGTTGAAAGGTAATAAAATTCCAAAAGGCTTGGTTGCACTTGAAAATTTGTTTTCTAGAAGGGATGATAGTTTTATCTTGAGAAAAGGGAATCCTTGCCCTGAAACACTTAAAGAGTATGATAAGATCAACATCGGAGATGAAACACAACCTAAATGGATATCTGTAAGAAAAACTCTTTCTTTGTAGGAAAAGGGAAGACTTCAATCATTGCTGACATCTTATTCAGATGTTTTTGCTTGGAATTATGACGACCTGAAGGATTTCAGAGGTGGAAGTTTTAGTCACAACATACCCCTTAAACCAGAATGTAAGCCTTTCAGACAAAAGTTGCATAGTTATAATCCCAAAGTGTTAGAGGCTATACTGTGAGAGGTAGACAAAATGTTGAAAGAACGGATTATATACCTGATCCACCACTCTACCTGGATTGCGAATATTGTCCTGGTAAGAAAGAAGAATGGTGAGATAAGAATCTACGTGGACTTTCGCAACTTGAACCAAGCAAGCCTGAAAGACAACTACACCCTACCAAAGATGGAACATGTGTTGCAGACTATGGCCGGATCTGAGATTATGTCAATGCTTGATGGATTCTCAGGGTATAACCAGGTAAGTGTGGCAGAGAATGATATGCATAAAATCAATTTTACTACACCTTGGGGAACATTTGCATATAATAGAATGCACTTTGGTCTGATAAATACTGGGGCAACCTTCTAGAGCTCTATGGATTCATCCTTTACTGATATGAAGAATAAAATTATTGTCATATACCTTGATGATTTGACAGTCTATTCCCGAAGGTGAAATCATCATCTCAAAGATCTTCAATTCTTTCTCCAAAGGTGTTGTGATCATGATATTTCCCTCAATCCCAAGAAATCTATCTTTTGTGTAAAAGAGGGTGAATTATTAGGCCATATAGTTTCTAAGGAAGGGATACGAATAGATCCTGAAAGAGTTAAAGCCATTCAGCAGCTAGGTCTTCCATCAACTAGAACTGGTGTAAAGTCATTCTTTGGGTAGATTAACTTTTTGTGAGCTTTTGTGCCAGATTTTTCTGAGTTGACTAGACACATTGTGGGGATGATGAGTGAAAAAAAACCTTTCAAATGGATCGAGACTGGTAGAACAGATTTTAATGAAGTTAAAGACATCATAGAAAATGCTCCTTCTTTAGTTCACCCTAATTATAAAAAAGGTTTTATTATTTATTGCTATGCTTCTGATCATTCCTTATCTACAATGCTTACTCAAAAGAATGAGAATAAAATGAAGCACCAATTTCTTTCATGAGTACTCCCCTCAAAAAGCATAAACTCAAGTACTCAATTATTGAAAACCAAGCCTTCACAATTGTCAAAGCTATCAAGCAGTTTAGGTTTTATATTCTCCATTCACATTCTATGGTTTTTGTTCCTGATTCTATCGTGAAAAGTCTACTCACATAGCAAGAAATAGCAATGAATAAGAGAACATCTTGGGTGAATAAGATACAAGAATATGATCTGACAATAAAACCAACTAAGCTGGTCAGGGGGAGAGGATTATGTAAATTTATAGCTAAGAGTCTAAAACAAGAAGAGGAGCTTGGAAATGGAGTATCACATGCACTATTGGTAAGCTTGACAGATCCTTGGTTTTGTGATATATCCTATTATATGACCTATGGAGAATTCCCTTCCCGATTAACACCAAAAGAAAGATGCAACCTTAGGGTTGAAGCAGATAAATATGTAATATGGCAGGGATCCTTGTTCAAAAGAGGGGTGGATGGGAATTTTCTCAGGTGTGTTAATAAGGAGCAGCAGATGCAACTTTTAAAATCCTTTCATGAAGAAGCTTGTGGGGGTCACTTTTCTTCTTTGGTTACTACTTTCAAGATTCTTTGTAATTGTTTCTACTAGTCGGGCATGTTTAAAGATGCTTATGCATTTGTCAGAAGGTGTGAAAAGTGCTAGTTGTTTACTAGAAAACCTCAGCTAGCTGCATTACCATTGAAACCTGTTGTAGTGGATGAACCTTTTAAGCAATGGGGACTAGATTTTATAGGCCTTGTCAATCCCCTTTCCAATGTAGGTGATGTTTATATCTTGACAAAGACTGACTATTTCACTAAGTGGGTGGAGGCCATTCCAACCAAGAAAGCCAATTCCCAGGTGGTGTGTGAGATTTTGAAAAATAATCTTTTGGTGTGTTTTGGAGTGCCTCAGAAGATTGTGACAGATAATGCCACTTATTTTTCATCTCAAGAGTTGACTTTTTTTTGCTATGACCATAGTATTTCCCTATCTCATTCATCTGATTATTTTCCTCAAGGAAATGGACAGGTGGAATCGAGTAATAAGAATCTAGTGGCCATTATGAAAAAGTTGGTGGATGATAATGGTAAGAATTGGCACAAAAAGATTTTTGAAGCTCTCTAGGTAGACCAGATAACTCCTAAAAGGGTGATTGACATGACACCATTTGAGTTGGTATATGGTGTAGGGGCACAGGTATCTCTTCCTTTAGAATTATCGGCCATTAAACTTCAAGATGCTATTGAAGATCAAGCTTTCAAAGATTCCCTTGAAAAAATAATCATGTATTTATAGAAGCTTGAAGCTAAAAGAGAAGCACTGGTAGATAGAATCACAGAACATCAGCTTAAAATCAAGAATATCTTTGATAGGAAGGCTCGACCTAGGAAGTTTTTGAAAGGAGATGAAGTACTGCTATGGGATAGAAGGAAGGAACCAAAGGGGGCCCATAGTAAGTTTGAATCATTATGGAAAGGACCTTTTCTCATTGTCAAAGAATTGGGATCTAATGCTTTCAATTTAGCTTATCCAGATGGATCAATCTTGCCATATTCCTATAATGGGCAAGATTTAAATTTGGTAAGGTTGTAAATCCCTCATTTTAGATTTTTTTCTTGTACATATTAGGTTATTTTCCCTTTCAAGTTTTTGTGTAGTTTGTTTATCTTTCCATTTTGTTTTTGCATAACCAAAGTTTTGAGTTCTCTACCTTTTTGTCAAAAATCAATCCCCAGTCAAAGTCGATGTTAGTCCCAATTTGAGTCTAGTCCTTTAATTCTTTGATTATGACTTCATGTTTAAAACCTTGTCTTCTGATCAGTATTTCCTTCACTCAATATGCGTCAAACCCGATCATCAATTTTGAAATCTTATTTGTGTCTTGAGTCGTATGGAATTTTACAAGCTTTATTTTTCTTGAACACTCGTGAACACCTTTGAACAACCTTGAATAGTGTTCACACCCGTTCAAGGATGTTCACATAATTTTCATCTTGTGAGAAAGTGTGACAAGCTAAGAAGTAAGTAAAGAAATCCACTTGCCGCTAAGAATAAGTAGATTGTAATGCATCAGATATTGACTTGTGATATACCCAGGCATTCAAAACTATCAATTGAGCTAATCCAGTTCACCAACTTTGAACAGGCTTGAACGTATTTGAACATAATTGAACACATAAGAACTTTGTTCTTTCCTGTTAGAGAGGAATCCAAGAGAATAATAAAAGAAAGGAAGACGTATTGACAGCTAAGCAATGGGCCCCGCATAAGAGATGGTATTTAATGCTAATTATGGTGAAAATTTGTTAATTACGCCCTAGAAATATAGAGTAATCATTATTCTTAATGACCTCAGGATTTGTTTAATGGTAATTATGGATTGCATGTACAAAATGTTAAATCAAATCCGCGCGGCATTCTTCATGAAAGATTTACAATAAATTCATGTGCTCTCACAATTCTATTTAAGTTGTATCTTTATATTCAAATGCCTAAGTGTTTTAAGAAGCTAGTGCACAAAGGTAAAACTTGGGAGCTCTTATGATCAAAATCTTCTACAGAAATAAGGTGAGTTTGGCTGTTACTCCTGTGATATTTTCAAAAATTCAATAGTCTACAGGGTGAATAAAGGATTAATTTCTATAGTATGAGGTCAATTTTTCATATGTTTGGGAATACTACAAGTTTAGTATGTGATGGCCCTGTAGTATCAGACACTGACCTAGAAGAATATGATATTGAGGACTTGCCTTCCCATCTTTTGAATTCTTTAGAGGGTACCCCAGCACTGGAAATTCTACATAGTGGTTTGTGTTCTGCAATGAATTTTCCTCCCGCTGTTGTGTGCCCATAACTGATTCTTGAATGCATACAATGTTATGATGCATGAACTGAGTCAAAAAAAGAGAAAGATGGTAGCATCCTCATGCTAGTTAATAATGGTAGCATCCTCATGCCAGTTAATAGGGAAATAGTGACACAAGCACTACAAATCCTAGAAAAGGCATCCTCTACTTTTTCTCCCACGCAATCCATTGTAAAGTTCAATGAAAATAAAGATGAAAATTGTACCTCTATAGCCAAGAGTTGGTTGTTGAACTTGCTAAGAGGGGGTTCACGTTTGCCCAAAAAATTTAACAGAACCCATGTCTGCCCTTACATTAGTGACCTGATGGTGATGTTGCATAGAGTAAGAGGGTCTCAAGTTTCCTATCTTTTTTCTGACTGGATGCATTTCTATGTTCAAATCATCCTAGAAGGAATGCAACTCCTAGATTGGGCTGAGTTAATTGCTAGTTCCCCAAGAGAACATCTCAACACCTCTAAACTGACTGGTAGAGGTTTCTTCATGTCTTCTTATCTCATGTATTGTTTGGCCTGTAGTAGGCAATGACACAGATTGCCACATGAACCCTGGGTTGTGGATATGTGTGTATATGAATATTATCTAGTTTTATGAAAGGATAAGGTTGTTAAAAATTATGGGAGGGTGCATGACACATTCATGGGTAAACTATGTTTTGAACTAGCCAGTGTTACTGATAAGAGGATTAGTTTGAAAGCCTAGGAACTGGTAACTAAGTATGGGAGCTATTATATTCAATTTCCTAGATTTACCTATGTCAAGGTTGGGGGTTTTGAAATTCACCTTTGAGGTTACCTAGGTATGCATTTGACTATTTTATCCTAGTTGAGATTTGCCGACAGCTTGCTACAGTTTTGAAAAGATTTTTTCTAGAAGAGGAGTGGGATAAAGCTTTTCCTATAACATTGGGTAAATTTTCATGGAAAACTATGGTGGATGCTATCAGTATTGGAAGAGACATTTGTCATTTTGACTTCAAGTACTATACTGAAAGAGTGGGGTTTGATAAGAAGAATTATGCTAGTGGTAGTCTAGGACTTAGATCACACATGTTTCGTGTATACCCCACCTGGAAGATTTTTGGGAGGACTGTTGTGATGAATCACAAGTAGAGGAAAGAGCACACAGTAGATTGTGTGTATCCCAGATTCAATCAATGAGACTTTAGATTCACGTAGATGGAGGAAATGATGATGGATCAAATTTGATTGAGTCTAGCTACAAAAAACTAGTTGAGAAAAGTGATCATGTTATAGACTGGTCCAAGGAAGATGAGGATAATATTGAAAAAAGAACTTTGTGTTATCCAATTAACTAATGAGTGGCTGCAAAAAAGAAGAAAGTAGAAAGAACCTAGAGTAGAAAAGGAAGAAGTTATATGTACTTCTTTAGATTCCCCTATTTCTATTTCTAATTCATCTACCCAAATTGAAAATATAGGATCTACTGAGAAATCACAGGCTAGAAGCACGAGAAGGAAAGCTATAGCTAATCTTCACTCAGTTGCACCTCCACAAAGAATTACAAGGTCCAAGACCAAGTTGAAGACTAAGAAAAACATGGCTCAGGAGTACTATTGCTGAGAACAAAGATAGTGAGAATGAAATTAGGCAGTTGCAAAAAATAATGATTACTGAACTAAAGGTGATCAACTTTTCTCATATATACATGGTCAATCATGGAGATCAAGACTAGAAAACAGCCCTAGTAGTGTTTGAAAATACCATGAAGAAGCTTAAAGAAAAGGCCAACCCCAAGCCTTTAGATTTTACATAGGTGGCCAAGATTGAATCAATGTTGTATCTCTGTGTTGACCAACTTCCTTCAACAATTGAGAAGATCAGGAAATCCAAGTGGACTACGGAAGTGATGATGACTAGGATAGTGAACATGAAGGTTCCTCATCTGCAATTCATGAAGGAATTGATTCAAGCACACAAGCAGTGGGAGGTGATGCAATCTGCCGTAGCTGAAGGAGAGAATCTCGCAGGAGATGAGTAGCGTGCTACTAACAAGGAGGCTGATCTTGAAATTTAGTTATGTTTTAACTGTTTGAAATTTTTAGAGGACATGTGTCCTCTTTTACTTTGGTTACTTTTAAAACTATTCTAACTAAGAGGTCAGGTTTTTCAAGAGACCTCTCAGCTTTGCAAAAACTATAAGTATTTTGTTGTGTAGAAGAAAGGGTTAGAAATTTTTGGAAGAAAATTAGTATTTTTCTTTTAAAGTTTCTTTCAGTTGAAAAAGACAATTTGATATATCAAGTTTTCTATTGAAGAACTCATATATGTATTTTTCATGCTTTTTGCGTGTGCTGCAAAAATAGTTAATATATCAATCGTACTATGTTTCAGATCTGTTCAATTTGAAGTGAATGAATATATGTTCTATGGTGATGTTTCTATTCATTCTCTATTTTCTATGATAGATCTTTGTCAGTATCTTGATGATATCAGTGATCATAGTTTGATTTATATTCCTTTGATTCATTCTTTTATTGTACTATCTCAAAAAGGTATAGAAGATAGAAAACTGTGATTTCCTATTTTCTTATATCTTGTTTTTCTTTTGGAAAAGTTGTAAAGAGTGCTATTCATCTAAAGAATGATATAGAAATCTTTTAAGCTTTTAGGTTAAAAGCTAAAATTAAGAAATTTGGTTAGAGAAATTCATTGCAAATCTATTTAGGGAGCTATACCTAGATTAAAATTCAGAGGGTAGTGACTCATATTAAGCTCTTACCCAACTGTTAGTAGAAGTTTGTCTTTGAAAGGGTGATAGAGTAATAGTCTTAAGGAAGATTGAAACAAGGACAAAATCTATTTACTAACAGTTACCAGTTTTGGCCTTTGTACTTCTTCTGGACCTTGAAATCAATTATGTCTTTTATTCTGACATCTACCTTATCTCCCCAACCTCCCATTTCAATTCTAGCTCATTCTCGTAGGCAAAAAATTCCTAGAGATTTATGTTCCTATTAACATAATGCCCAAGGCATTTTCCCCCTGAGATCTAGCTAAAATTTTAAATGGGGATTAGTTGTGGTGTTTCAATGGGGAATTAGATCTCATGGTTTGCTTGGATCAATTTTGAATCTTGAAATATATTAAGATGTATATAAGTGGCCTATCTCTCCTTATTTTGGTATCCATTATCCATCCATTTACTAAGAGGGAAATTTGCATCCAATAATTCTCAAGGTCTTCAAGTATCTAAGTCTTTAAAGTATTATTCTTCTCCCTCATCAAGCATTGTGGAAAACATACAACCTTCATGGTGAAAGGCACATATTTCATTCAATTTTCTTTTGTATTTTTGTGAAGTTCAAGCTATTGAATTAACACTTGTGATTACATCTAAAGAAACATTGCGCCATTAAGTTATAAGGTGATTTATGATTTAGATCTAGCTTATATTTTATGTTTTCAATCTTTCCTTTCTAGGACATTTCATATATATTTCAAGGTTGATTCCAAATAAGGGTTTGAGCAATAAAAACCCCTCTATCCAACCTTATTCCCTATTTTTTGTGTGTAGGTACAGGTGGTTGATGCATTATGACTTAATCTAGAAAGTGCAGGATCTGTTTGGAAGATTGCAACTAGATTGAACCAAAACCTCTTGATACAAAATGTCCAAGGATTTTTGTTCCTAGACACAAAACATCCAAGGCTTTATGCTCCATGTAAATTTACTTAAAATTCATATAGTAGATTAGTACAATTTTCTACATCCTATTTTAAGTCATTGCAGTTGCCTGTAAATTTTTGGTCAATTTTTATTTCTTATTAATTATGCTTATTTAGCCTCCTATCTTACATACCTCCTATCTTACATAATTAAATCCAACTTTCTTCCATACATTATTGTGAAGGATCATTGCAATCATTTATCATTTAAGTTCCACTTGATCCTGTTGGGTCATTTCCCTTTTAAATATGCATTTGGAAAGGGACGATAAATCTACATTGCTTCCCTTTTTTCTACTATACACTCTCTAAGTAGCCCTAGACCTTCAGTAGAGATATCTTGGGCCTTCTCTCTCAAATATGTCATGATCCAGGTACTAGCATGCTTTCCTATCTTTGGATGTACATGTATGTACATCAAACATATACAACATCAGTATACTAATTCATTCATCACTCATTGCTATCCCTAAGTTCCTTTGGTGTCTTCCTTGACTAGGATGCACTGGGGTGATAGGGGCACCTTTCTATGTCTAAGGTGAATTTGTGTGTTATGGGTGCTTTGGGAGGTCTTGGGAGACTTTGTGGGATACACACACCTTTTATGATCCCTGGTGCTTGGAAAGGGCACCCTTCATCCTAGCCTAAGGCATTGAGTGAAAAATCAATCAAAAATGACAAAATAATCCAAAAACATAAAGATGGTGATGTGATTCTTACCTCATCCAGTTGTATCCCATCCTTGACTACTCATTTCTGGAGCTTGATATTCATCTATTGTGTTTCTTGTCTATAAGCCACCCTCATCTCCCTGCTTTGTACAATGCAGAAAAAAATAAGACAAAAGATATCACTCTTTTCACTACTCAAAAGGTAAATGTTTCTTTATCTTTACTTTTTCAAGTGCCTTTTTTGTTGTTTTTTAAAATCAATCTTTCATAGCTTAAGCTAGAGAGCTCAGATTTTCACTTTGTTGTTTTGAGATCAATGATGTTTTTAATGTTATTCAAACCACTATGATAGCATTTTTCATTAATATTTTTTTATTGTTGAACATGGTAAACATGATACCATGTTTCTCCATTCCTAATTAGTAAGAAAAAGTAGGGGGAGTATATAGCTACCCTCAAATTTTATCATTCTTATTAAGACCTAGGTATTTACGATTTTAATAAACAAAATTGTTTTTCAGAATGTCATTCCTAATGTTGTATTGCAATTTTTTCCACACTAGGGGCTTCATTTTGACAATTTTGAAATGTCCTTTTTCATTTAATTTTCATGTGGTTTATCTTGCATATGCAAGTAGTGTTATATGACCACTAAAGTTGGGGCTAAAGGTAACATCATAAATTATAAACTTGCACCTTGCTAAGATGTACAATTTCATGCTTGTTAGCACTCATTTTAGTGTGTTTCATCCGAGGACTTCATAATGTGTTTAATTAATAAAAATAAATAAAATGTAAGTCATTTATTAATCCAATATCATAAATTTCTATGAAGGCCCCTTTAATTATGGTTGTGCCCTTTTAATTTCATCCTCCCAATTGTCATTTACATACCTAGGCCCTATTACCATATGTGGCTCATTCACATGTTTATGCTTATCATACCCCAAATTTTCATATATTTTTAGTATCCTTGTTATCATATTAACCCCTAATTAAAAATTTAGCCTTTTTTGGCTTGACAAGGGCAACCTAAATGGAGTGAGATTCACTTTTTGCACTCCTGTCATTGAAACTCACCCTTGTCATGCTAACTTGGGGAAAAAATTGATTTGGAGATTTTTGTTATGATTTTAAGAAGGATTATAAATTCAAAGTCATCCTCCTTCACATTTTACACCTTGTAAATCTTTAAAGGCTTATAAAAGACAAATATATCTCATTTCATTAGCTAGATAGAAGGTAATTGTGAAGGCTTGGAGCTAAAAATTGAAGACATCCTATGAAGTGAATATCTCCTCATCAAGGATAACAACAAGTGTGAATATTCAAGTCTACCTACTTATCTACATCAAACATTCAATGAATACATCATTAGCATGGAGCTTTAAACAACTCATGAAGATAACTTGGAGATCACCAACTGATGATTGGCTTGTACTCATCCCTCCGGGTTGGGTATGGTTTCTTGTTAATTCTTAGATCTAAACATTCAATCTTCAAATTTTAGTTTAATTATATTATTTTAAGCACATTTAATCATAGTTTTATACAAGGTTTTACTCTTACATGTTAGGGTAGATATCCTATTATTCTATGCATTTTGGCTCATAGGAAACTTCGGCACAATTATGATTCAAGAGAGCACACATTCCTATTGTTACATTTTCTATGTAGTTGGGAATCACCAAAATATGTGGTTGACTAAGGCAAACTCCTATAGTCATGCACACATGTTTTCTCATGTATGTGTAGCTACAAGTGTCAAGATCAAATTATGATTGAAGAAATAGAATCTTAGACCTTCTACAACCCCAAATTTGAAGTTTTAATCTTAGTTGTAGTGATAGGGGTGACTCCAACATCAAAGGGAAATCCAAGTCACCCCTATCAACCAAGATAAACCTTGTAAGTCTATAATTGTCTTAGATTTTCAAGACAAAAAGGTACAATTTGCTAGATGTTAGATTTGGAAGCTCATAGAGTTCCTATATTTGGTTAACTCTCCATCAACAAAATAAGTCTTAGATCTCATATTTAGGTGAACAAATTTGATTTTTGTATCATTTTATTGCTACATTTCATACTTTTTCATTACTATCCTTAGTTTTTTACAAAATTGAGTCACAAGTTCAATACCTCACATCTCCCATTCCTAAACAACAAAGGAATAGGGACCCTGAGGGAATATATATTGAGTTGGTTTTCTTGTGTAAAAGAGTTGGTCAACCATATTTATCCCTTGGTTGACCTATATTCTAATTTAATTTGGAGAAAAGGATACTAGAACCTGGCTTGGCCCATCTCAATTTCCAAAACCCTACATCAATATGTCTATCTTCTCATCAAATGTAGAGACAAAGTATAAACTCTTGGCTTGGTCAGGATTCATGTTATAAAACTTAATATCTTTCCTTCTTTTTAAACTATCAAATGAAATAGAAAATGAAATATCCCATCCTTATAGAAGTAAGAAACCACTTATTTTGACAATTTTCTTTCCTATTTCTAGTGTTATGGTCACCAACTGTCCATTTGCCTTTATCTTTCAACTTTAATCTTTCTCTTTCATTCAAGCATTCTCTTCTTCAATAATTCATCAACCATATTTTGAGAGAAATATTTCTTAAACTCTTTTTTTTGGATGGATTTTTCATCATTTATAAACTCTTCACAAGATTCCAACCTTACATTATTAGCTATATAACCTCTTAATCTAAAAGAACCAAGAGCTCTCTCAAGAGAAGGATCCTCAATTGGTACTCCCAATATTGTATTAGACCTATGGGGTGGTAGGGGTTATTATTATTGAATGTTTAATCCCTCATATAACTCAAATGAGATTTCCCTTCTAGGAGAAAGAGTATGCAAAGGTGTAATAACTCTTGGACTTTTAGGGAAAATTAAAGATTGTGATCTTGATGATGAAGGGACTTCCATTAGATTCTTTGAAGATGAAGCAATAATATATCTAGGAGTTGGAAGAGTTACCTTTTGGGGGGGGGGGGCGATTTTTTGTAATTTTAGGAGAAAGGGAGGGAAGTTCCTTATAGTCTAGTGGAGGAGCTGAGTGAACAATGCTAGATGGTGGAGAAGCTTGTCTAATTAGAGAACCAAAAGATGATGAAATGGGTGGTAATTTTGATCCTACATCAATTGGAGAAGACTTGGGCTCTGCATATTGTAATTATTCCTTTTATTTCTTATGGGGTAAGGGAATTTGATCTTAGTCTCTATATGTACTAAAAATGGCTTTCATTCTAGAATCTAGAATCAAAATACTTTCCCAATAAGGGGAATAATACTTATCATTTTTATTCTTAAAATTTTCATAATAACTAATATTATACCATCTCTCCTTCATTTTTAATTCATCCTAATAATATTGTTCATTCCTAATTAAATGTTCATTTTGGTCCTATTCATACTTATAAAACTTTCCCTGGAGAATACCATGATTAAACCATTTAGAATTATAAAATCTATACTTAGAATAAAGAAGATTATACTTATTGAGCCTTGATAGGGAGGTCTCTTTCTTCTAAGTCCTAACTCCTTAGGAATCCTTCAAGGTCTTCCTCCTAACCTTTATAGGGTTCTTTCTAAGACCCTACTCTAGAGAAACTCTTCCCTCATTTACTTCTTTCTCCAAGACCTCACTACCAGGTGCATATTCAACTCTATCTCCATTAATCCTTCATGGACTCAACTCACTAAGTCCATCTTATATCACAAAAAAAATTTGTTTCACTACAAATAAGATGGAATGCTTCCTAACTACTCATCTCTACTAGTTTAGGTGTGGTCTTTCTTCCAACCTTCATGGTTTAGAAATTGCTCTCTTCAAATTTTGCCAAAAAGGGCTAGTAGCCTTTTAGGCCTATTAGGTCACCTAACTCTCCTTTTAGACAATAAATTTTCAACTTTCCAAATAAAGCCCCAAATGAATTTTCATTCCAGATACCCTTTTTTGATAACTCAAGGATTTTTAAGGTTTCATAGTCTCAATATGTCCGTACAGTACCTTTTTTTCTAAAATTAGGCCTATTTTTAAGGCCTACAAGCTTTGTCTGGATGCAATAGCAAATTAAGTTCAAAAACAACTCAAATGACTTCACCACCTATTCTCCACCATCACCCTAAATCTCTGGTCATTTTTCTTCACTTCCATGGCCTTGGATTATGTTTTCCAATCCATTAAACCCTTCATCTCTATTCTACAACAGTCAAGCCACCTAGTTGGGTACACTGGGTCTCGCTTAGGGCTTGATGTTAAAAATAGGTAACCTACATATTTGGATGCAAAAATCCATATTTAAAATGTATATAAATTTCCCTAGCATATTCCACAAGGCCTTACATAACCCATCGGTGGAACTCATGCTAGAGCCATTTTAAGACTTTCAACTCTATATGGACTAGTGGATCCGTCACAAAGGAAAGTTTTTATTTATGCCAATAAAACAAAAGAAATAAACCTAATTTTTCACACCAAATGAAATATATACAAATCACTATCTAAACATAGAAATAACTTGCTCAAATCAATCCATGAACACTTGGATGATCAAGTTCAATTCACTGTCACCGGGATTACAAAGAAACACCAATCTATTATACTTGAAAACTGAATATACAAAGATTCCAAAATTGATAAAATATTGGGATTGGTCTTAAATAGGTTCAATCTTTGAGCCTAAACTGCTCAAACTAACCCTCAAGTGCTTCTTTCCATTTTTGAGCAAACTGGCCAATATTGTCATGACAACTTTGCAAAGTTGCAAAGTTGTCATTGACAACTTTTGTTGTCAACTCCACCTAGACTAATCTAAAGAGTGAAATTTGATCCCATGAGTATATTTAAACTCATTTGACCTCTTTCTACTTCTATCCCACACATTTGGAGGTCAACTTGACCTTTGACCAATTAAATACTATGTTGACAACTTTTGTCAAAGAAGACAAAACTAAGACAAGTCCTAGGTAGACCTTGGAAAACTATTGCTCACACACCCTAAGAAATTTCCAAGACACAGTCACACACTTGGGACTCAATCTTAGTCCTTATTGAACAATCATTTTGCCAAGGTCACCTACAAGCCAAAATTGAATAGGGTAGACAGTAGACCCTAGGTACTCCTACACCATTCTCCCCTGCAGAAAGGAAGTTATGTCACCCTGGAGACAAGAGGTCCATACTGATGCCCATATTCTTAAATTTATTCTATGTATCCAAGTACCTTTAGATTCTGGTTGGTGTTTCCATTTGATGAGGTGTTCCATATAAACACCATGCCTTGTCTTTTTCTTGACCCTTGAATCAAGGATATTTTCAGCTTGTAGTTTCATTTGGACAAGGATCTTGAGTCATTTTACATCTTTATTCATATCAGTACTATATTCTTTCTCTTCTACATCAGGAAGTTTGTACTTGACTAGATCTTGTACATTGAATATAGGAGATATGGCTAGTTATTTAGGAAGACCTATCTTATAAGTGTTTTTCCCATTCTTGGCTAGGAATTTGCATGGTCCTACTTTCCTCATTTGTAACTTCTTGGGAATACCTTTTTAAAGTCTAACTTTTTTGAGGTGTGTCATCACCCAATCTCCTACTTCAATCTGCAGATCCTTCATTCTCTCATCCACTTTAGTCTTAATTTTCTAATTTGATTCCACTAGAGTCCTTCTCACCTATTCGTGTACTTCTTTCATTGACTGAGAAAATTCATCAGCATGTCCACTAACCTCTTCATGACTTCCTAACTCTCCAAGTTCACATACTCCCCTTGGATGGATGTCATAGACTATTTCAAATGGGCTCTTACCAGTAGATCTATTTGCACTTTCATTATAGGAAAATTCATCTTGAGGCAACAATTAGTCCCACATTTGTCCATACTCCTTTTTGAGACATCTAAGAAGGTTCCTGAGCACTCTATTTATCACCTCTATTTGGCCATGTATTTGTGGATGGTATGCTGAACCAAATGCTAGGTTTGTGTCTAATCTTTTCCACAAAGTCTTCCAAAAATGCCCCATAAATTTCACATCCCTATTTGATACTATACTGATAGGTGAGCCATGAATCCTTTTGAATAAAAGATGAGAAATGTGTTAGTAATGAATGCTAAATGTTTGGTAGTCATTCTGTAGTAGTTGTTGTTGCATTCATGACTATGATTGTCATTGATGTCAACACAGTGATCTTCTGGAGACTTGTAGAGAAGTAGACAAAGTTTGGATTAGCGCACGTGGGATATTGCAATTGGAGCTATGCAATGTTTAGGATATACTCTTTAATATGTTATATGTCTATGGTTAAGAGCACAGACATTAATTCATTTATTCATGGAAATTATGAGCATTTTGGTGGAAGCAGTATTCAGGCAGTGTTCCTGAGTAGCGGTTTGTGGAAATTGGATGATATCTCCTAATCGGGATGGAATTTGATTTTGCGTAGTTACAGGGAAGTTGAAGACACATTGATAGTGATGTGGATGATAGCAAAAAATTTGAGGTTGCATGAGTGGAGAATTATTGTAGTTGGAAGCCAACAGTTTTGTGTAATTTTGATGTAGCGTGTAGAAATTTTTATTTTGTAATTGTGTGGTGAATCATTTGTAATTATTTTCATGTGGTATAAAGGAAGGAATGTGTTTCCTTGTTATGATGATGATGAGGATATGGTGGAATGTGAATGTATCCATGAAGTGAAGAAAAGAGCTAAATGTGAAAGCGAATTTGTGAAGGAAGACATGCAAAGTACAAATATCTAAAATTGAGATCTGGTGTAATAGTGAGTGCAGTTTGGCATAGTCAGAGAAGAGGTAAAATATTATTCAGTTGAGTAATAAAAAGATTATTTGGACAATGTGTTCAGTGATCTTAATTTGAAGCTATTTGGGTAGTGGGTCCTTCTGTCTTCCATAACTCCTAACAGGGTTAGAATCTTTTAACAGGGATTTAAAATCTCCTAACAAGGATTCATATGTACTGAATGTATTTCATAAGACTCCTAACAGAGTCCATCCTTTCATAAGGAATATTCATATTAGTGCATCTTTTGTGGGCATCATTCCCATCGGGGTTTACTCTTTGATCAAGAGGTTCCCTAGTCAACATATCTCATGTCATTGTGTATGAATATATTTCTATGGTTGGTAATTATATTGCTTACATGGTTTAATGTTGTTGAAGTTGATAAAAGTTATAATTATTTGATAATTGATTCACCCCTCCCCTCTTAGTTATCTTGGTGGACTTTACTTTCTAACAATTGGTATCAGAGTGACAAGTCCTTGAAAAAGAAGTTTAACAACTTAAAGAGATCCATGGCGAATTTCAGAAAAGAAAGCCCTAAGTTTGATGGAGTAAATTTTGACAGCTGGAAAGAAAAGATGAAGAAACACCTACTATGTTTAGGACCAGGTTATTGGTTGATTACAAAGAATGATAAGAATATCATTGAAGAGGAAAATATTGAAACATGTACTGCTGATGAGAGAGATCTATTCATGTGTAACATACTTGCAAGAGAAGCACTTTTGACAGCCCTTTCGGAGAATGAGTACAGTTAGGTAAAATGTTTGAAAAAATCTCATGAAATTTGGAATGCTTTACACTCTACTTTTGAAGGTGATGAACATGCAAAAAGAGTCAGATTACATAATTGGACATGTGCATTTGAAGATATAAGAATGTTAGAAGATGAATTTGTTAGAAGCTATACTGGTAAAATGTCAAAAATTGTTATAGGTATAAAATCTTGTGGAGGAACAAAGACAAAGAATGAAGTGATATGGAAAATTCTGAGAACATTGACTCCTGTATTTAAGAAAAAAACATAGATGATTGAACAAATTATACCTTGTACTACAAACTTTACAAGAGAGACTCTTCTTGGAAGATTGGAAGCAACATAAATGAACCTGAGGTTATCAGGAGACTTACCTAGAATGGAGACAACATTTAGTGCTCTTAGTGTTTGCCCTACTTTGTCAAGAAGCATTATTGTGAGTGGAGATTATGCTGGCAGCAATAGATCTAGAAATGAAGAAGACAAGAAGATTGAAGAAGGTATTTCCTTGCTTTTGAAGAGAGAACCAGATGGTAAGAAAGTTTTTAAATGTTGGACTTGTCAAGAATATGGTCATTTTGCATCTAAATGTCCTAAGAGAGTTAAAAAGTACAAAAACAATTTCAAACCTAGAAGATCTAAGGAATGTTATTATGCTAATGATGAAGATCTTGAAGCTAGTATAGAGAGAACTCTAAGTGAAAGTGATATTGAGAATAATGATGACATAGGATTTGTAGCAATCAAAGAAGAGAATCTTGAAACTGATGTTAAGGAAGAAAAAACCTTACTTTCTCAAGTTGAAAAGAAAGTTGATTGGATTATAGATAGTGTTTTCTCACATCATATGACTAGAGACATGAAAAAGTTCATAAAGTTTAACAATTATGATGGAGGAGTTGTGAGAGTTGGAAACAATGCACCTTGTTTGATTAAAGGTATAGGATCTATTACTCTTGATGGAAAGACTAATACTGATGATGTTTATTTTGTGGATGGATTGAAACATAATCTTTTGAGTGTTGGATAGTTAGTTGATAAGGGATATCAAGTTTGGTTTACTAAGAAAACTTGTGTGATAAAGGATAAAGATGGAAATCTGATTAGAACTAGATCTAGAACCAGAGGTAATGTATTTTAGTTGAATCCTTCTGAGATGACATGTTTGATTACTAAGATTGATGATAGTTGGTTATGGCATAGAAGGTTTTTTCATATAAACTTTGACAACATTGTGAAAGTAAGTACTACACTTGCAGTAAGAGATTTGCCTAAAATTATGAAGCCTACTAACATGATTTGCAAAGAATGTGTGATGGCTAAACAAAAGAGAAGTTCTTTTCCCAGTAAGAAGTTTACATCTACAAAAAAGCTAGAGATTGTTCATACAGATTTGAGTGGTCCTACCAGGACTAGAGGATTCTATGGAGAAAGGTATTTTATGATTCTTGTTGGTGATTTTACGAGAATGATGTGGATTGCATTTCTTAAAGAAAAGTTTGAAGCATTTGATAAGTTTAAGATCATTAAGAATAAAGTTGAGAATGAATCTGGAATGAAGATTAAATGTTTGAGATATGATAGAGGTGGAGAATTTACTTCTAGAGAGTTTAACACCTTTTGTGAAGAAAATGGCATTAAGAGATAGTTTTCAGCCCCTAGAACACCTTAACAAAATGGTATTGCAAAAGAAGAAATAGATCAGTGACTGAAGTAGCAAGAGCTATGTTATTTGAGAATGATTTGGTGAAGATATTCTAGAGAGAAGTAGTGAACAAAATAGTGTATACAATTAATAGAGTACAAATCAGAGCAAACACAAACAAGACACCCTATGAATTATGGTTTGGACTTGCACCCTCAGTTAAGTATTTTAGAATCTTTGGAAGCAAATGTTATATAAAAAGAGATGATGATATTGGAAAGTTTTATCCTAGAAGCAATGAAGGTGTATTTCTTGGATGTTCTTTGAAAATCAAAGCCTATAGATGTTACAATAAAATAACTAAGACTATTGTTGAGAGCGCAAATGTTAAAGTTGATGAAAAGTTCAAAATTTAGGAAAGAATGCTTGATTATGAATTAGATGAAGAAGCTCATCCTAAACCTAACACTAGATCTACTGAATTATTTTATGAGACTAATAGTGATTTATTGAATGAAAGCCACAGTGAAGTCATTGAAGAATCTACACCTAAAGTGAGATCTGAGACAGTGACACCTAACAAGAGTTTGTCAAGAAATCATCCTATTGGGAAAATTATTGGAAGCATCAAAAGAGGAGTTCTAACTCAAAATAAGGTACAAGAATAGTTATGTTTGATTTCTCAAATTGAACCTAAATCTACTAGTGAATCTTGTGAAGATGAAAGTTGGATTAATGCTATGAAAGAAGAACTTGACCAGATTGAAAAGAACAAGACATGGGAATTGGTCCCTAGACCTAAAGACAAGAATGTTATTGGAACTAAATGGGTATTCAGAAACAAGATGAATGAACAAGGGGAAGTAGTAAGAAACAAAGAAAGATTGGTATGTAAGGGATACTCACAACAAGAAGGAATTGACTATGAAGAAACCTTTGCACCTCTTGCAAGAATTGAAGCAGTAAGAATGTTTTTGGCTTATGCAGCTTACAAGAAATTTAAAGTATATCAGATGAATGTGAAGTCAACATTTCTGAATGAAGAATTGGAAGAAGAAGTCTACATTGAGCAGCCTAAAGGTTTTCCTTTGACTCAAGAAGGAGACATGGTATGTAAACTGAAGAAAGCCTTATATGAACTAAAACAAGCACCTAGAACTTGGTATGCAAGATTGGACAAGTATTTATTAAAATTGGGATTTACAAAAGGAATAGATGATAACAATTTGTACACAAAAGAAATTGAAAATGGTTTGTTGGTTATAGTTATTTTTTTTGATGACATTATTTTTGGAGGAGAAGATGAAGCTAGTGACAAATTTGCTAATGAAATGAAGACTGAATTTGAAATGAGTATAATTGGTGAAATGAAATACTTTTTGGGATTGCAGATAACATAGAACAATAATGGTATCTTTGTAAGTCAGAAAAAGTATTTGAATGACTTGTTGAAAAGATTTGGAATGGAGAACTGTAAACTAATTGGAACACCTATGGTAACTGGACATAAGTTATCTAGCACAGATGAGACTCTTGCAGTGGAACATGAGAAATTTAGATCTATGATGGGAGGATTGCATTACTTGACACATACAAGACTTGATATAGCACATTCAGTTGGAATTGTAGCAAGATTTCAAGATGAACCTAGAGAATCACATTATGTAGCAGTAAAGAGGATACTGAAATATTTAAGAGGCACAATGGACTATGGATTGTGGTATGAAAAATATGATGATTTTACCCTATGTACATATACCGATGCTGATTGTGGAGGCAGTGTTGGTGATAAGAAAAGAACCAATAGAGGAGAATTTTTCCTTGGAGGAAGATTGGTTTCTTGGCTAAGCAAGAAGCAGAATTGTATCTCATAGAGCATAGCAAAAATAGAATATGTAGCAGTAACAAACAATTGTAACCAGATAATTTGGATGAAGAAAATGCTGAAGGATATTGGAATAAAGTTTGTTGAACCTATTGTCATACATTGTGACAACACCACCATAGTTAGTATGTCTAAGAATCTTGTATTACATTCTAAGACAAAGCATATAGAGATCAAGTATCATGTTGTAAGAGAGAAAGTTGCTGAGAAAGAAGTCAGACTTGAGTACATAAGTACAAAGGAGAAGATAGCAGATATATTCACAAAGCCTTTGCCTAAGGATAAATTTGAGTATCTAAGAGGTATGCTTGGGGTTATGCCCTAGCCTACTTTTGAGAAGTGATGCAGTTGGTTGCATCCGTCCAATGGTATATGAGCCTTATCTTTCTTTTGGACTAGATGTTGTTTCTTCCTCTATGGGGGAGTATGTGTATCTGAGTTGAGTCATGAGGACTCTACTAAATGTATTTTTGGAATAGTGTCTTTTGAAATTGGACTTGTTGTTGACATGATGATGAGATTTCTATCCTTGATGTCAATGAGGGAGAAGTGTACATGAAAAAAAACTATTTGTATAGGAAAATGAAGCAAGATTTAATTAATGAAAAGGATTTGAAATGTTTGTCAGAGCAACAATGTTGCAGTATTGGATTTTCGGAAAATTGGATTTTTTTTTCATCTATGTTTCCATCAATGCCAATGGGAGAGATTGTTAGGAATGAATGCTAAATGTTTGGCAGTCATTCTATAGCAGTTGTTGTTGCATTCATGACTATGATTGTCATTGATGTCAACACAGTGATCTTCTGGAGACTTGCAGAGAAGCAGACAAAGTTTGGATTGGCACATGTGGGATATTGCAATTGGAGCTATGTGATGTTGAGGATATACTATTTAATATGTTATATGTCTATGGTTAAGAGCACACATAGTAATTCATTTATTCATGGAAGTTATGAGCATTTTGGTGGAAGCAGTATTCAAGCAGTGTTCCTGAGTAGCAGTTTGTTGAAATCAGATGATATCTCCTAATTGGGATGGAATCTAGTTTTGTGTAGTTAAAGGAAAGTTTAAGAAACATTTATAGTGATGTGGATGACAACACAAACTTCGAGGTCACACGTGTGGAGAATTATTGTAGTTGGAAGCCGATAGTTTTGTGTAATTTTATGTAGCGTGTGGAAACTTTTATTTTGTAATTGTGTGCCGACTCATTTGTAATTATTTGCATGTGGTATAAAGGAAGGAATTTTTTTCCTTGTTATGATGATGATGAGGATATGGTGGAATGTGAATGTATTCATGAAGTGAAGAAAAGAGCTAAATGTGAAAGCGAATTTGTGAAGGAAGACATGCAAAGTACAGAGATTTGAAATTGAGATCTAGTGTAACAGTGAGTGTGGTTTGGCATAGTTAGAGAAGAGGTAAAATATTATTTTTTTGAGTAATAAAAAGATTATTTGGATAGTGTGTTCAATGATCTTACCCCGAAGCTATTTGGGCAATGGGTCCTTCTGTCTTCCATAACTCCTAATAGGGTTAGAATCTTTTAAAAGGGATTCAAAATCTTCTAACAAGGATTGATATGTACTGAATGTATTTCATAAGACTCCTAATAGAGTCCATCCTTTCACAAGGAATATTCATATTAGTGCATCTTTTGTGGGCATCATTCCCACCGGGGTTTACTCTTTGATCAAGAGGTTCCCTAGTCAACATATCTTGTGTCATTGTGTATGAATATCTTTCTATGGTTGGTAATTATATTGATTACATGGTTTAATGTTGTTGAAGTTGATAAAAGTTATAATTATTTGATAACTTATTCACCCCCCCCCCCCCTCTCAGTTATCTTGGTGGAATTTACTTTATAACAAAATGTAGTTAGCATCATGAGTTGTTTTACAAGGTATAAAATGGCTCATTTTACTAAATCTATCAACTACCACAAAAACACTGTCAAAACTAGTATTTTTTTCTTGGTAAACCCACTATAAAATCCATACTAAGGCACTCCCATGTCCTATTTGGAGTAGGTAAAGGCTGGTACAGTCTTGCATTTGAAGATGCACCCTTAGATTTTTGGAAAACTGGGCATTGTTCCTCATACCTCCCTACATCTCTTGGCATCTTTGGCTAATATTAGAACCTTTGGACTAGGTCTAATATTTTTTTGAAGCCAAAATTCCCACTGAGGTTTCCATTATTCTTATCTTGTATGATGTTTTCCCTCATAGAACCCTTGGGTACACATTATTGATTATCTCTAAATAGTAAACCATTTTGCAATGTGTAGTCAACAAACTTACTATGAAATTGATTCTTAAAGTCAATACATACCTTGTAGGATTCTAAAAAGTCTTTATCACCCTAATATAGATCTTTGAACCCTTCAATACAAATGCTTTGTAACTAAATTTCTTGGAAAATGAGAAACCTCTGGCTAAGTGCATCTGCAACTTTATTGTTTAGGCATTTCTTGTGTTTCATGGTGAAGGTATAGGCTTGGAGAAACTCCATCCACTTGATGTGCCTATGACTTAAATTTTCTTGTGTTTTTATGTATCTTAATGCTTGATTATCAATGTAGACTACAAACTCCTTGGGCAAAAGGTAGTGCCTCCACTTCTTAAGTGCTTGAATCAATGCATAAAGCTCTAGATCATAAGATGAGTACCTTGATTTGGCTTCATTCAACCTTTCACTGAAAAATGTCATAGGTCTTACTTCTTTGTTTAGGACTGCTCCAACATCTATGCTACTTGCATCAAATTCTACAATGAACAACTTTTCAAAACTTGGCAATACTAGGATGGGTTGTGTAGACACCTTTTGTTTCAGCTTCTCAAATCCTTCATTAGCCTCCTTTGTCCATTTGAACTTGGTTTTGACTCCACCTTTGATGGTATCTAATAGAGGTGCACATATCTCACTAAATCCCCTAATGAAATTTTTATTAAACTGCGCCAACCCATGAAAACTCCAAACATTAGTCCCTATTTTGGGAGTGGGCCAATTAAGGATAACTTCTACTTTACTTGGATCCATTTTTAAATCACCTCGTGAGACTAAAAAACCTAGGTAAACTAGTTCTTATTTCAAGAACTCACTCTTTTCTAGGTTAATGGGTAGCTTCTCTTCATGTAACCTCCTTAACACAACCTCTAGGTGCTTCACGTGTTCTTCCTTAGACTTGCTAAAGATGGTGATGTCATCTAGATACACCACTACAAATCTCCCTATGTAATCCTTCAAGACTTAATTCATTAGTCTCATAAATGTACTAGGTGAATTTGTAAGCCCAAAGGGCATAACTAACCATTCAATCCCCCTCTTTTATCCTAATTTGATGGTACCCACTCTTAAGGTCAATCTTTGTGAAGTACCTAGACCCTCCAAGATAATCCATTAGATCTTCTATTCTAGGGATAAGAAACCTATATCTGATTGTTATACTATTTATGGCCCTAGAATCAATACAAAAAATCCACTTACCCCCTTTCTTGGGTGCCAAGACCACTGGAACAACACATGGACTTATGCTCTTTCTGATTAGTCCTTGGTCAAGCAACTCTTGAACTTGTCTTGCTATCTCCTTGTTTTGGTCTGGTGTCATCTTGTAGGCTACTTTGTTAGCAAATGATGCCCCTGGTATGAAGTCTATTTGGTGACTAATGGTTCTTTGAGGAGGTAAGGTGGTCGGTGTTCCATCACTAATGATGTCTTTGAACTGTTCTAACAGTTACTTCACTTTTGCAGGTACAAATGCTTTCTTTGGTTTATCCTCTTCTTTAGGCTTCACCACAATTGTCACACCAACTCCTTCTTCCTTTTTAAGTTCATGCAATAACTCCTTGACACTCATGATAAGTACATTTGAATCCCTTGAATTGACTTCTCCCTCTTCAACAAGTGACTAAATTTTGTAAGTGACCCCATTCTTTTTGAAGGTATACAAATTCCTCTTCCCATGATGGACTGCATCCTGGTCATATTGCCATGGTCTACCTAACAACAAATGGAAAGCATCCATTGGAAAAACATCACAAAGAATCTTATCTTGATACTCTCCTATATTAAATTAAACCCACACTTGTTCATTAAGAAGAACATTCTACCCTTTGTTGAGCCAAGTAACCTTGTAGTAATTGGTGTGAGGTATTCTAGTGAGTTTCAATTTTTTAGTTGTCTCCTTTGAGATGATATTATCTATGGATCGTGAGTCTATAATTAATTTTTACACACCTTACCAAGAATCTTGCACTTAATCCTAAACAATGCCCTTCTTTGTTTGGGTTCCTCTTTGATTGGTTCCTTGAGCAAGACTCTCCCAAACATGAGATTCTCTCCATTTTATGAATCAAGGTTCACTTCCAAAGCTCTAACACTTCCAACCTCTTCTTGAGCATAAACAATATTATTTTCTCCTTGTCATATTGATGCCTTATTAGGACATCTATAAGCAGGGTGTCCTAATTGACCATAGTTATAAAATTTCATGCTTGCAAAATGAGAGCCCCTACCAAAACCTCCAAATATACTTCTTCCATCACTATTAAACCCTCTTCCCCTACTGAAATTACCTCTTCTACTTGACTCACTGTGTTGTTCAACCAGCTTGGATTCACCTTGGTTCTTGGGTTCATTACCCCTAACACTAAACTTGCCTCTATGGCTCCCTCTTTAGTCTCTTCCTCTTCCTCTGCCTCTTGCGATATTTTCTTGCTTCTTTTTGCCTTTCTCTTCCACTTTCATGGAAAATTGATAGAATCTATGGATAGTAGTAGGGATTAATAGACTAATCTCCTCTTGGATACTCCACCTAATTCCATTTAAGTACCTATCTACCTTGACACTTTATTCCTCTTGGACCTTGGATCTTAGAAATAACTTTTGAAACTCCTCGGTATAGGCTGCAACATCCAATTCCCTTTTTTCCTAAGATTTTGTCTCTTCTTATGCAATTAGATCTCAAAGTCTTCTGGCAAGTATTTCTCCTTGATCTTGGTCACCATAGATTTCCAAGTAGCTATTGGATTCTTACCCATTTTTTCTCTTTCAATTTGAAGGAACTTCCACCAAGTCAATGTTGTTCCCCTCATGCTAGATTTGGCCACCTTCACTTTTTGAGCCTCAATAATTCCTTCACACTCAAAATGGTTCTCCATCCCCTCTATCCATTTCATCACTAATTTAGGATCCATCTTTACACTAAAAAAAGGTACCCCTTCAAGAGATTTTCCTCCAATAGCTTTTATGGCTTTGAGGAATGGTTCTTCTTGCATAGGTGGATCAGGTTCAGGGACATCATCATCTTCATCCATAGTCTTACCCTTATCTTCATCTTCTTTCAAATTTTCACTCACCAATTTAGTCTTTTCTTCCACCTCTCCTAGCTTGTCTTTAAGAGCTGCCAATTATTACCAGAGTATTCTATTCTCCTCTCTCTACTCTATTACTTCCCTAGCCAACTCAACATGTGTCACCATGGTTGAATCACCCACTGATTCTGACATATACTTAGCCCAAACCTTGTTAGGCTGTGATACCAATTTTATAGGGAGGTCCCTTTCTTCTAAGTCCTAACTCCTTAGGACTCCTTCAAGGTCTTTCTCCTGACCTTTCTAGGATTCTTTCTAAGACCTTACTTTAGAGGAACTCCTCACTCATTGAATCCTTCATCCAAGACCTCACTACCAAGTACATATTCAACTCTATCTCCATTAATCCTTCATGGACTCAATCACTAATTCCATCTTCTATCACAACCAAACTTTGTTCCACTGAAAATAAGATGGAAGGCTTCCTAACTAATCATCTCTACTAGTTCAGGTGCGGTCTTGCTTCCAACCTTCATGGTTTAGCAATCAATCTCTTCAAACTTTTCCAAAAAGGGCTAGTATCCTTTTAGGCCTAATTAGGTCTCCTAACTTTCATTTCAGACAATAAATATGCAACTTTACAAATAAAGCCCCAAACAAATTTTCATTCCAAATATTGTTTTCTAAGAAATCAAGGATTTTGAAGGTTTCCTAGTCTCAATATGTTCATACACCTCTTTTCTAAAATTAGGCCTATTTTTAAGGGCTACAAGCTTTGTCTAATTGCAATGGAAAATTGAGTTCAAAAACACCTCAAATGACTTCACCATCTCTTCTACACCATCACCCCAACTCTCTGGTCATTTTTCTTCATTTCCATGGCCTTGGATTGTGTTTGCCAATCCATTAAACCCTCCATCTCTATTCTGCAATAGTTAAGCCACTTGTTACAAGTACTAGTTGTTGTTGCACCAAAAGATTGAACTGTTAATGTCCAATATAACCAATAGACTCATAGAAGACACAGGAGGCTGTTAAACCATGTCATAAATCTTGAGGGGAGCGCTGACCATTTTTCCAACAATCTCCCCCTCAATGTTACCCAAGGGGATTCAAACCTATGACCAAGCTCTGATACCACTTGTTACAAGTAGTAGTAGTTGTTGCACCAAAAGATTGACCTATTAATTCTTGATACAACCATTAGACTTATAGAAGACATAGAAGGTTTTTAAACCATGTCAGGAATCCTAAGGGGAGTGATGACCATTTTGCCAACACCACCTAGCCAGGTACACTAGGTCTCACCTAGGGCTTGATGTTAAAAATAGTTAACTTGCATATTTGTATCCAAAACTCCATATTTACAAAGTATATACATTTCCCTGGCATATTCCACAAGGTCATACAGAACCCATAGGTGGAACTCATGCTACAGCCATTTTAAGACGTTCAACTATGTATGGACCATTGAACTAGTCACAGAGGAAAGTTTTTATTTATGCCAATAAAATAAAAGAAATTAAATTAATTTTTCACACCAAATGAAATATATACAAAGAACTATCTAAATATGGAAAGAACTTTCTCAAATTAATCCATGAACACTTGGATGATCAAGTTCAATTCACTATTAGCAGGATTGCAAAGAAACACCAGTCTATTATACTTGCAAACTGAATATAAAAATATTCCAGCCTTGATCATAAACTAGGATTGGTCTTAAATAGCTTCAATCTTTGAGCCAAAACTTCTCAAGGTAACCCTCAACTACTTCTTTCCATCTTTGAGCAAACTGGTCAATATTGTCATGACAACTTTGCAAAGTTGTCATTGACAACTTTTGCAACTTTTATTGTCAACTCCACCTAGACCACTCTAAAGAGTGAAATTTGAACCCATGAGTATATTTAAACTCATTTCACCTCTTTCTACTTCTTTCCCACACATTTGGAGGTCAACTTGACCTTTGACTAATTAAATACTATGTTGACAAGTTTTGGCAAAGAAGACAAAACTAAGACATTTCCTAGGTAGACCTTGGGAAACTCTTTCCCATGCCCTAAGGAATTTCTAAGACACACTCACACACTTGGGACTCAATCTTAGTCCTTATTGAATAGTGACTTTTCCAAGGTCACCTACAAGCCAAAATTGAATAGGGTAGACCATAGACCCTAGGTGCTGTTGCACCAAGCCTGCTATCAAGGAACTTGAATCCTTTTATGTTTAGGAAATGACATTCTCTTGCAATTTGAACTTATGATGGAAAAAATATCCATTCTATTGAGATCCTCTAATAGTATCCTTTTGAGCTTCATATAACTAATGAATTGTTTCCAAAAAGGCAACTCTATTTGGTATTGTGATTGGAAGAATCATTAGGATAGAAATGCTACTAGAAATCGTAATGATATCATGGACCTTAGGCACATACCTTAAAATAAAACAAGACTCCCAATTATGATCTACACATTTCTCTGGACTAAGGTCTTTGGTTCTCAAAAACTTCCTTTCTTTTTTTCTTAGTCCCTGTGGTACACTTCCTTAAAGGAGACCTATCATCTTTTTGACAAAATGGTTATGAAACATAATGTAACAAGACTCTTTGTATTGCATATCCTATAAATAAGTCCACTCTTGGACAGGGATATATTTTCCTTTATCCATTGGTTCAACCATGAGATCATCATTCTATTCCTTGAGACCATTGTACAATAGGATATGCATCATGATTGAATAGCACCTAAATTATTTTTAATGTCTTCTCTTCAAGTGGAATAGTAGTAAATATGACTTCTCTACCAATACACCTGCATAATCAAAATCTTGTTGGTGAATTCTACTCTAGAAATTCATACATATAATTAGCATCCAATTTAGAATGAAAGTTCTACATCCACACCATAATTGTAAGTGTCCTTAAATTACCTTACAAACATATCAATATTATATGGAAGTTGGTCCTTTAGAGTTAGGGCCTTCTCATCCCTACTCAAATGTTTAGGCCCAAGGACCAAAATTTTTCCTCTATACAAATGATGATGTTCTTGTTGGCATTAAGTATATTTGTCATTAGTGACAACACTTATTCAGAGTCTGTGTGCTTATCGAGCTCATCTAGCAGAATAGTGTTTACCGAGCAATCCAAGCAGAATAGTTCTTACCAAGCAGATCGAGCTTCATAGTGCTTATCGAGTTATCATTACCAAGTGATGAAATGAGTAGTGTTTACCGAGTGCCAGCATGGTAAACAAGGAATTTAGTTTCTACCGAGTGACACTATATCTACCGAGTCTCCAATATATACCGAGTTTGAAACTATGACCGAGTGGTTAGTATGGACCAAGCCTCCACTTCTACCAAGAGCATGATGATGCCGAGTAACGCAGTGGACGCTGAGTATCATAAAGTCACCGAGTTAGTTTGCAGTAACCGAGTAACTATATTTGGGCCGACTCAGTAATATTTGTGTTTGCTTGTTTAAGAGCTGACTTTGTAATTATTTTGTAATTGTTTTGGATTGATATATAAACAATGTTTTGTATCATATCCAAGGTGTGAATAAGCGAGAGGTGTGAAAAAGAGAAAAAGGCAGAGATAGGCGAATTACAAAGGGCTATAGTAGTATAAGGAGCAACAAAGACATATCTATCATAGAAGGTGATCAGTACATCAAAGAATCTCAATCAGCAAGTATAGTTGCAAGTAAGAGATCTACTATTTCATCCTAATAGGTGAATCAGCTTGAAATCCTTTAACAGGGTAGACTTAACAGTCTTTTGTAAAATCTCTTAACTGAGTGCATACTTCATTGTATGTTTGTAAATCCTCTAACAAGGTGGACCTAGCAATCCTAATTGCTCCTAACAAGGTAGATCATCAGAAGTGATCATTGTAAGCCTTAACTGGCCAACTTTATACTACAGTATTGAAGTTTTGTGGGTATCATCCCCACCCCAGTTTTACTTTCTATTTGGAAGGTTTCTGGGTCACCAAATCTGTGTGTTCAAAGTGTTATGAATGTTTTATTCTTTCTGTTACTCATGCATGTAGTTAGCTTATTGATCTAAATGTTATTTGGAATATGGTTAGGATCTAAAATTGATATAAAAGTTTTGAAGTTACTGATTCACCCCTCCCCTCTCAGTAACTTGGCTAGTCTTGAATATTTCCAACAGTTCCTTGAGTTCCTTGGCCAATTCATTATCATCAAGTGACCAATTTTCATACTTTTCAAGCATAGAAGTATCTTCAATACTCTTCTTGTTTATGATGGCCAGTCTTCCTCCATCATGTGACAATATTTCTATTGTACCTTCTGTGTATCTCTTGGTTATAGTATTTATGAGGTCAACATTGAAAAATACATTGGGTACCACTAGTCTTCCTAAGTTCAAATTCCATATATTCCCATGTGGTGTGTCCTCTTTCTTTTTTTTATAACACCTTCTCTATAAGGTGATTTCTCATGAGGTCTTTGATAGGGTCTTTGTAATTTTCATTAGAGTCTATAAGGAAATCCTCTAGTCAACTTCAATCTTTGGCTTTCTTTTGAGTTTTGAAATACCCTTAAAGTTGGGCAATTATCACTTCATTGTATTTCCTATTGGTCTAGGAAGTAGACGTCTCAACCATAATTAAATTTGATTATTAAGGCTTACTAAGAAACAAGTTAGTATACTAGCATTTATAATTTTTTTTTGAATTATAACCTAGAGGTGTTATAATGGAATCAATTATAGTAATGAAGGTTGATGATTGATAATCAAGGCAAAAGATTGCAAAAATTAAAATCACAGCTTACAAAAAATGCATGCACACAAAACCCTATTCATTTGAACAAAAATCCCAATTTTGATAATTTCAAACTCAACAAGTACAAAAAATGACTTACAATAGTAGAGGGAGTATTTTTAGATTCATGTGAGATTAATCAAACTCAAATCAACTTTTAACTATTCTATTGGATGTGTAAATGCCTACATATAATCATTGTGTTGGTGTGAATTGTTAGGAATAACAGTCCATAATACAACTAAGAGGGGGGGTGAATCAATTGTATGATATATTATTAAACTTTAAACTTTGAATAGCAGCAATATTAGATCCAATGAACACAATGAATGCCAACACAATAACATAATCTTTTGGTGTCGGGGAAACCCTGTTAAAGGTAAAAACCCTGGTGGGAATTAGCACCCACAAATGATGTACTAAGAGTATAGTATCCTTGTTAGAAGATCTAGCCTTGTTAGGAGCTTATTGAAACATTACAATACACAACCCTTGTTAGAGGAAAAACCCTATTAGGATTCAAGAAATAAGGGTGGGCTCACTTCCCAGGCTCACTGCCCAAATAAGGTTAAACCCACCTTCACAACTCACTATTCGCAACACAAGTGTATATGAAGAAATACACAATCTTTTGAACTGTCCGGTAGCAACTATCTTTGCTTGATCAGTTCCAATGAAGTACACCAGTAATTCTCTACTCTACATCCAATAGACACAATCTCACAACTTTCACAATCCTCTTTACATCACATACATCTCACCATATCTTTTCCAAAGAAAAGATCTTACATATATACCCTATTACATTCTACATGATCAAGTCGGTCGATTAGGCTTTCCTAATATACAAACAATTACATAGACCCTTGCTAAGATACACATGGTATCTAAAACAAGTATACAATGATTATATTACAATAATTAAGGACTGACATCCTTAATTTACATTTGCCAAACAAAATGCATGCTAAATTTTGAAGTCGGCTCCCAAATGAGTCTTCTCTAGAACACATGCCACAACTGACATCATCCATCATTCTGTACCTTGTACTGGCCAAAGAACATTCTCTAGTACCTTTTATTTCATCCCTCAATCTAGTATACACTGAATCCATACCTTCTGTAAGACATACCAAAAACACAAAGACTCACTCTGTCAACTTTCACTATCACAGTCCAGTAGCCAGTCTTCACCAAAACATCTGTAACTTAGCCAATATGTAACATTACATGATGATATCTTGGATATAAAATCATGACATCTTCCTAAACTCTCATCTGACTCTGCATGATCTAAAACATTTGTATAGTATTTGTACACTGTAATAACCAGCCTATTCTCTTCATAGAAACATATGTTGACATCAGTGACAAAACACTAATGGCAACAACAACAACTCCAACATCACTCAACATAGTGATTAAACATATTAAATGTATCAACCATCTCCCCATGCATTAGAAATATCCAACAATCTCCCCCTTCGGCATTGATGTCAACATATGGGAAAATCCATTAACCCAAAGTTTTATCAATCCAAATCTCTACAACCAAACAATACTCTCATAGTACATCACCATAAAATATCCCCACACAGTAGGGATTTTCTCATAGAAACACTCCCCTTTTGACAACAATGGAAAAGGGTGCCATAAGTCATCAATTGTCCTTCACAACTTTCTTCATCGATCACTCCCCCTGAGGCGTAGATCCCTACATCCAGTCCAGAATATGATAAGGCTCTGAAAACCTCTAGACTGATGTATTCCTTCATCATTTAATTTTAACTAGGAGGGGCCTAAAACCCAAGCATAGCTCTAAGATATTCAAAGGTATCTTTTGGCAATGACTTTGTAAAGATCTCAACAATCTGTTCCTTTGTGCTAATATACTCCAACTTTATTTCCTTCTCTACCACCTTGTCTCTCAAGAAGTGATACTTGATAGAAATATGTTTAGTTTTAGAATGCATCACCAGATTATTTGACATATTCACTGTACTGGTGTTATCACAATGGATAACCATTGGCTCATCAAAAGTTATTCCAATATCCTTCAACATTTGTTTCTGTAAGATATAAAATGGTGATGGAATAGGAAAGGGATTTTTAACAATGCACCTAATAGAAGCCCTAAACCATCACTCTCCAACTTACATGTAAATTGATATAATATGAAATATAAATCTGAAAATGCTTGAAATTAAATAAGATGAAATACATACCTCATAGTAAAGCTGATATGGAAATACCTATTTTCTGGTGTCTGTATTTAGTTTTAGGAAACTCTATAATTGGATCTGGCCTGAAAAAACAAAATAGAGAAAACTCAAAAATCTTATGTCTTTCTGAGGAAGGTTGAACTTGACCCAGAATATGGGTAAGATCTTACCCCGAGGCACAATCTTACCCCAAAAAGTTGACCTTGACCTGAACTAGTCTGATAGAAAATTTGTTCACAGATCCTGAAAGTTTCTCGAAAAGGGTACTCAGATCTACTCTGTAACACCTGAAAAAATGACTATAGATATCTAAAAATGGTGTTTTGGGGTGGCTATATAGGGTTTTTCCTTATTTAAACCCCTGTTTTGGTGATCTCCACCTCCACGAATAGCCAGATGTAATAGAATATGTGTGTGTATTGAAAGTGCAATGCCAAGATCTAATTCTCTAGATTAAAAATCCTAGCATGAATTGATATGAGAAAGAAATGCATAGATTTGAATATGATAAAGAAATCATACCAAGCCCCCAAGGCTAAAGTACTCCTACCAAACTCACAATCCATAATTTCTACCCCATGATTGTATCTTTGAATGCTTGAATGTTGAAAATAGTGATCAAGGAAGAAGAAATCTTTCTTGCTCCAAAGGAATGTCCATAATGGTTTGTCCAAAAATGTCAAGATCTTCTATATCATCCTCTTGCAATCTTGCATCATTACTTCACCATCACTTTCTTTCTTCAATCGATTGTGTGTCTACTTGATGGATACTTGGTGTTATTGTGTTGTAGATGATGGCAAAAGAGAGTCTTTATATAGAGATTTGAAGGTGAGGCTCCTCAAGCAATGTAAGAGCCCATAATTCAAATTTCACCTTTAATTATGGTCCAATCACAATAACCAACTAAGGAGGGAAAATAATTAAATTAATTTTGAATTAAAACCCTTTCGCATTCAGATCTGAAGGCCCGACATTGATTTTGAGGCCTATCAAGACCACAATTTGAAAAGGGGGACCAAAACCCAACAAGGGTCAAGGTCAACCTTGACCTTGACCTAGGTCATGATCAATGTTGACCTTGACCTAGGTCAGGGTTGACCTTGACCCTAACCCAAAGGTCCAGGCTTAGTCACCTTTGAGAACAAGAAGTCTTGGGGCAGGCCAGAGACTTTGAAATGGTGAGAAAATGAGGCAGAGTGCCGAAAAAAGGCACAGAGACCTAAAATGAATGTGATGAAGGCTAGGAGGAGCTATACCTAGATCCTACCTGGTATAGCTCCTACCTAGAAAATTGAACCATAGAGAAGGTAAATCAAGGAGAATCCTTAGGATCCTAACCCTAATTTCAAATAGAATGAAGGAATCAAGTGCAAATGCATCCTAAATGCAAATCTATCATGATAAAACCACTAAATGAGGGTGATAAACCTACCAATATGTAAGTTATTCCATTTTAATATGATACATTTAGTACCCACTTTAGCTTAGATATGACACTACGTGAATATGCAAGCTAAAGTAAGAAAACATCATAGTAAATAAAAAGGATATAGCCAAGTCCTTGATGTAAAAATCCTGTAGAAAACCATTAGTACCTATAGCACACAAGGTTAATGAAAATCCATAAATCACCTAAGAATTACTAGAATGAGTTTGAGAAGTTTATAGAGCCCCTTATGCCCCCTTTTTTAGCTTTCTATTTCGAATGGTGAAACAGGGTGATAAGAATGACTTTACACACTAGATATGCAATTTGTTGAGAAATTATTTTCCTAAACTAATTAGAAGGATTCCCATCCTTCATAAACTAATTTGAGGGATTAGGTATCTAAATCAAGATTCCAATGCCACTGACAGAACTAAAAACTGAGTTACCAAACTCAAGTTATGATAAAAAGACTGAATGTCTATCTAAATGCATATGAAGGGAAATTCGAATTTAACATGAGTAAACCCTAAGAAAACCCTAATAAAACCCTAATTTTGACTATAAATAAGGAAAATAACTCATACTTACTCATTCTTACCATTTGCAGATTCGAAGAGAGAAAGCAAGATGCCAACCAGAGAAGAACTTAGAGCGACATGCATGGAGCTCCTGAGATAGTGCCTAGCTACTAGATGACTACTTCCCAAGGTGAGTTTGCTATTATTGATTTTTGTACTTCAAAAATTCTTGATTTTTGTAGGCAAGGTCAACCTTGACCCTTAAAGGTCAACCCTGACCTAGTTATGTCGACCTTGACCCAAAAAGGTTGACATGAATTGGAAGGTCTCCACCTTTTTTGGAATGAGGTCAACCCTGACCCAGGAAAGTCAACCTTGACCTAGGAAGGTTGACCTTGACCTAACTGAGGTCAACCTTGACCTAGTCAAGTTGGATTGATAGATTTATTTGTCTAGAATGCTGATATGATGTTTGTTTATGCTTACAAGACCTGGTTCATCTCCAAGAGCATCCCTTTGGAGGGTTACTAGTAGTCATCAGAGAGAAGTTGTCTGAGCTGAGCGAGGATGAGATGCAGTTATTAAGAGATGTAGGACTGTACTAGGTAACATTCCTACCATAGATTAGACTTCATTGAGCCATGTTATTGGCTCTTATAGAGATGTGGAATGAGGATACATGCTCATTTCATCTTCCTTCAGGTGAGATCACTGTGATATTGGAGGATGTATACAAAATCTTACAGCTTCTGATTCGAGGTGAGCTTGTCAGATTGAGAGCACAGCAAGGTCCTATGGATTTCCTAGCAGATGCAAAGTATTTTTTAGGATGGATTCCATAGATGCAGACCTGATCAGATCATATCACCTTATCATCCATACTAGCAGGCCCTACACCTTTGGTACAGAGAGTGATGCTATGTATATTGTCCTTGGTTGTGGTACCCAACACAAAGGGTACAATTTTTTCAACACCTTTCACCCATCTTGTATGTAGGATGGAGAGTGATAGCATTATCTTCTCATGGGGTCACAACATGCTAGTCCACTTGTACCACAAGCTATGTCAGCTAGTGTGATATCAGAGAGAGAGAGAGAGTCTCACGGTATGCACACTTTTGCAGATCTGGTTGTTTGAGCATTTTACATATACACGACCACAAGGTGTTCCTATAATGGTAGATGTTAGTACACCGAGAGGCTTTTTCTATTAATTGAGAGATGTCTAGTAGTATGGAGATATCCTCTACTGGAGGGTATGTCTAGACCGTATTCCAGGCACATATGTGATATGGAGACCCTACTGCCGCATGATAGAGTGGCCAAATACATGACACTAGATGAGGCACTCATAGTAGTGCAAGATGCTAGAGGGTCATCAGAGTCACAGAGTGATGCCATAATAGTATGATCGAGTGATGAGACACTTTGGTCTTTTACAGGGAGTCCCCAGAGTAGTACCTTGGTATGCACATCCACCAAGTTATTATCAAAGACTCATCGCCATACGCCGACCATCAGTAGAAGACATAGAAAAAAATGATGCATATGAGATAAAGGATGTAGAGGTAGCACTAGATGTGGCCTACTTAGGCATCAACTGAGACTACATCAGATACTGGAGTCTAAATGGATCCCACCACATCTTCCCTGATGACTATCCCATAGGTGATCCATGTGTTTTGGATAGGACACACCGAGATAGTGGCAAAACAAAGAAGGATGAGGATCTCAAAGATGAGGAGGATCCCATCTTTGAGGGAGATGTTATGGAGGAGGAGAGAGTAGAGGAGATGCCCACAGCTGGTGGTGCTAGCGTGGAAGTGTATGTTTTTCATGCATCACCACTGAGATCATGACAACCTCCATGCACCCATATAGAGGCACCACCTCTAAGACCTAAACACAATGAGCATGGAGAGAGTAGTTTCTCCATGCCCCTACCATCCAGATCCTTCAGTGATGCCCAAGAGGGAGATCCAGGTATAAAACATGAAATTGATTTAAAAATTTAACTTATTTAATGAAGCAAAAGAAGTACTAAAAGATAAATTTATGTTTCCATTCTATAGGTAGCATGGTAGAGTTTTGTATTTGAGGTTCTGAAGGATACATTTATATCCTACTGACTACCAACTAGTGAGCGAGAGTGTTTCATTGGACATAGAGATCCTGGTAGGCATGTTGATATCTTTGCGTGTGTCCAACAAGAGTTGAGGTTATGAAAGGAGAGAGAGGAGAGATAGATGACAAACTTATAGAGGGCCCAAGAGCGCATGTGTGACATGAGAATATCGAGGAGCCACTCATGAACTACCAAACATAGATCTAGAACCTCTTATCATAGATCAGAGAGATCTGGGAGTCATCAACCATCAACACATAGAGATAGACAGAGTGATAGATAGGGCCTTGTGCCACATATGTATCAAAAATATAAAAGATTTTATAAATGAAAAACTTTCTCTACTAGTTAGTTCTATGTTTTATTACTATATTTTCATCAAATAGCATAAAACTTAATAGAAAGAAGAGCGTGCATAAATGTATTCAAATTTAATTTGCTAAAACAACATAACCTATAAAAAAACATATTTTATAAGGAATACATAAATACACAAGGAAAGAAAGATAAATTTAAGGATAATAGTGTTTGAGATGCATAATATTGATAGGTTCCTGAAAAGAAACACCATCCATATCAACAATTTTATAAGCACTTGAACCAAAGTCCTCAATTACAACAAAAGGTCCAAGCCAACTAGGGCTAAACTTTCCTTTTTTGCTAGGTAAAACATTCACATTTCATTGATTCTCATATCAAACTAAATCACCTATTGAAAATGATCATTCAATTACTTTATGATTATACTTCTTCTGAAGAGATTTATGATAAGATTTTATATGTTCCAAAGCATGTATTCTTTGGTCATCCAACATTTCCAATTCTTGTAATCATTGTTCCTGAAATGTATATTTGTCAAGTATCCCATGAAATGAAACATGTAAAGAAGGTATCTCCAATTCCAAAGGTATAATAGCATCAGTACCATAGACAAGATTGTAAGGAGAAGTACCCATGGAAATATAAACACTAGTCCTATAATCCCATAAAGCATAGGTGAGTTGGGTATGCCAATCTTTCGCATGCTTATTAACTATTTTTCTCAAGATTTTTTCAATGATTTTATTCAATGCTTCAACTTGAACATTAGATTAAGGATAGTAAGGAGTCAAAAACCTATGTTGAATTCGATACTTCTCTGAAAAATTTGTGACTTCTTTGTTCTTAAAAGAGGTACCATTATCCAAAACTATTGTCGAAGGAATACCAAATCATGTTATAATAATATCAAGGATGAAATCATAGATATCATCTGCAGTTTTTGAATGATGAGGGACAGCTTCCACCCACTGCGTAAAGTAATCTATAGTAGTTAGGATGTATGTATGTCCTTGAGAAGAAGATGGTGAGATTTTTCCAATAAGGTCAAAACCCCAAATACTAAAAGCCCATGGAGAAACTTGATTATGAAGCTCATGAGTAGGAGCATGAATCAAATTACTAGGTTGCTAACATTGAGGACACTTCTTAACAAACAAAAAATAATCTTGTTCCATTGTTTTCTAATAATATCCCATTCTAAGAAGTTTATTGACTAGAGATTTTCCACCAAAATGTCCCCCACAAGAACCAGAATGAGCTTCTACCAAAGCTACTAGAATTTCAGTTCTAGCAACACATCTTAATAATAAACCTTCATAAGAGCATTTGTAAAGTGTGTCTCCTAAAATAATATAGCACACTGCAAGCTTCCTAACATGATTACACATATTCCTTGTTGCCGATTCAGGAAAAGTACCATCTTTTAAAAAATGAAAGATATGAGAATACCATTCATCCAAATGCAAATTGAAACAGTCAAAGGTGACCTTATAAAAAATTGTATGATTTTTAAGAGTTTGTATAGTAAATTGAAAATTTTCAGCATTATTCTCAAGACAAACCAAAGAAGATGCACTTGCCATGGCGTCTGCATGTCAATTATCTTTCCTAGGTAAAGTTTGAATTGTATAAGAAGAGAATTGTGAAAGCACATCAAGAGCCAAATATCTATATTGTGTCATTTTATCATTCTTAGTCTGATAACCTCCTTTAATCTATTCTAAAATCAATTGTTAATCTCAATTAATTTGTAAGTGTTTAATGTTAAGGGATAAAGCTGCTCGTAGGCCGGCTATAAGAGCTTCATACTCCGCAATATTGTTAGTACAAGGAAAGGTTATTTTATACGATAGAGGGATTGGTTTCTTCATAGGAGGGATCAAGATAATACCAACACCAGAACCTATCTTACATCTAGATCCATCAAAATATAATTTCCAAACATCATCCTGTTTAATAGCTATAATGTTTTCATTGGGGAAGTCTATTGAAGTAAAGCATGCATCAAGATGAGGACAAGGAGCTTCAGCTAAATAATCTATTAAAGCTTGTCCTTTAATTGAATTTTGAGAAATGAAATTAAGATCAAATTTTGTAAGTAACATCACCCACTTCACAAGATAGTCAAAGAGATCAATTTTTGAGAAAAGATGTTTCAAAGGATCAAATTTAACAATCATATTAACTTCAACATTTAAGAGATAATGCCCAAGTTTCTGACAAGCATAAACCACAGCTAAGCATTTTCTTTCCAAATATATGTATCTTGTTTTGTAATCAAGTAAAGTCAGAATAATGTAGTACATAGGTCTTTCGTTACCTTCACTATCATACTAAGATAAAAACACACTCACTACCTTCAAAGTGGCTGAAGTATATAAATAAAAGGGTTTATCAAATTATGCTAGTAGAAAAATAGGAGGATTGGCGAGATACTCCTTAAATTGCTCAAAGGATTGTTTACATTCGTAATTCCAAGAGAAAGTGGTATCTTTTCTAAGCAAGGAAGTATAAGGAATAGTTCTATCAGCTAAGTTAGAAACAAAGTGACGAATAGCTTGAATTTTTCCTTGCAAACTTCATAACTGAGAAATATTCTTAGGAGGAGGCATGTTAAGAATAGCTTCAATCTTTTCATTATCTACCTCTAGGCCTCACTTGGAGATTATAAATCCTAATAATATACTAGAATCAACTCCAAAAACACATTTCTTAGGACTCAACCGCATATTGTAACTTTGAATTCTTTCAAATATCTATCATAAAATATTAACATGATCTTCTCTTTGTATAGATTTCTCCAAGAAATCATCCACATAATCCTCAAGAATCTTATGAGTGTAATCATGAAAAATCAAGGTCATAGCCTATTGATAAGTTGCTCCCGCATTTTTTAATCCAAAAGGCATCATGAACCAACAAAATGTTCCCCAAGGTGTTATAAATGCTATCTTAAATTGATCTTCAAGAGAAATAAAAATTTGAATATAGCTAGAAAAACCATCCATAAAAGATAACAAAGCATGACCCGCTATCGAATCCACAATCATATCAATATTAGGTAATGAGAAATCATCTTTTAAGGATGCTTTATTTAAGTCTCTAAAGTTAGTAAACATTCTTATCTTATTTTCTCCTTTTGAAATGGGTACAATGTTTAAAATCTAGTCTGAGTAATCAATAAAGTGGATGAATCCAGAATCCAATAACCTTTCAATTTTAGCTTCAACTAATAAAGCAATTCGTGGATTCATCTTTCAAATTTTCCGCTTCATAGGTTTAACATTCGGTTTAAGAACAATATTATGAGTAACAATCTTAGAATCTATACCCAGCATATCTGAATATGTCCAAGCAAAAATGTCTTTAAATTCAAGTAAAAGGGAAACCAACTGACCATGTTCATCCTGATTCAAACATTTCCCAATTTTTATCATCTTTTCAAAATCTTTTTCATCCATTTGAATCTCAACAGTCTCAATTATTAGAAAATCACTTTGTATTAGAGAATCCATCGATAAAGAAGAAATATTTTGTTCATCATGTTCTCCAAAATAAGCTTATGTACTTAAACAATAAGGCTTCCATTGTTTGTGATGAAACACAGGTATATCCTCATAAACCCCTAAAAAATCTACTAAGGCTTCATCTTCGGGAAAAATATCCAAGGTAGGTCTTTGATTAATGTCAAGGAGGAGCAGGTTAACCAACTTTAAATGTCCACCATAGATATGATTAACATTGAGAGGAAAAGCTGATGGTTCTTTGTAAGGATTGAATCCTAATCCATAAGTATAATCACAAATTTCATTATCCAAAGGTACTTGTGTTGGAAATAATTGTCTGAAGGAAATTGCTACTCAAATTATATATTGTCTTTGATGTCACACAATGTCATAGTCTACAACAATCAGTTACTACCGAGCTCAGTCGATCTGCCAGACAGGAAGATTAGTACTTACCGAGTCCACTCGGTTATCAAAGAAAATCAGTGTCTACCGAGTTCACTCGGTTACCAAAGGAAATTCAGCATTTACCGAGTTCAGTCGGTCATCGAAGAAAAGTTAGTGTTTACCGAGTTCAGTCGGTCATCGAAGAAAAGTTAGTGTTTACCGAGTTCAGTCGGTCATCGAAGAAAAGTTAGTGTTTACCGAGTTCAGTCGGTTGTCGAAGAAAAGTTAGTGTTTACCGAGTTCAGTCAGTTATCGAAGGTAAAGGATTGTCGGTGTTTACCGAGTTCCCTCGGTCTCCGAAAGATTATAGAAAGTTATGGTCACCGAGCACTGTCGGCCCTTGAAGGATTTTTGCAAATAAAGTTTTCTTAATTCAGCCGACTGTTATACTAAATAATGTCGATTTGACAAATCTAAAATCATATAAATAAAAGGTCAAATGTGAAAAATGAATAAGAAATACAGCAGAAGATTTACAGAAGAAAAGCAGGAAAAGTGTATGCAAATTTGTGAAGGATGTTCAGATATCCTTGAGGTGCAGCAGAGATTTATTCGATCAGAAAGGATCAGACTTATGCAGAACAGAGATCTGTAATCAGCAAGACAGTTGCATTATTATACAGGTCATTTTTCATTGTTACCTTCTTATCATTGTAACAGTGAATTCTAAATCTCTTAACCGAGTTGGTTTAACAACCATATTGTAAATCCTCTAACAAGGTGACAATTCCATTGAATTGTTTTCAAGACCTCTTACCAGGCCACTCCTAGTAGGGTGTTTTAAATCCTCTAACAAGGTCACACCTAACAGTGTGTTTTGTAAACTTTTACCGGGTTGGCTTCTAACCGGGCATCACTTCAGAAAAGTGAAAATCAGTATCTAGATACATTGGTGGTTTTTCCCATATTGGGTTTCCACGTTAAAACTTGTGTCTCTTGTGTTCTCAATTGCTTTCTCAAACATATACATGTGCTGATGAATATCTAAAAGATAATTTTGCTAATACTTTCTGCATCTTCAAAGTTACTGCAATCTATTTACCGAGTGCTAAAACAGATAACATTGTTAAGATATCCTAAGGGATCTGAAAAGAATTAATTGTAAAGTGTTTTATGGTTGACTGATTCACCCCCCCTCTCAGTCACTTCATCCATATTCCATCAACTTGTATACCTTGCTCGTATTTACCACATCCTTTCCCATTAAATCCTAATTTCTTGAGTAAATAATTGTTGGTGTAATTAAGTATTTACTAATTACACTTTACTTAAGTTTACTTAGGATAATGCAATTGCATAGTAGTTTGTCTTTGAGACACCTAGGAGTTTGCATTTCATTTTTAGCACATGGTTAGGAGAATCTCCACTTTAGGTGTGATAGTTGTCATCACATACCTCATTGTGTGTGAGATCCGCCTTTAGTGCTCTTATCACATTATCATCCTAATCCAATGCACATACTTTATTGCATATTGGAGGATGATCCACCTTTGGTGGACATGTGATTCCACCTTGTGTGGGTGATATCTTATCATCTCCTTATCATGTAGTCTTATTGCATTGCTTATATATTTAGGCACTCCTACATTCTAAAATCAATCATCTATCTATTTCATTATTTGATCATTGATCATATCATATTTTGTCTCTCTTGTGCTATCTCTTGAGCTTCTAGATCTTGGTTTTTATTCTTTGCCTTAGGCAAATTCTTACATGGTATCAGAGTGATATCAAAATTCTTACATGGTATCAGAGCAAAAGAAGATTTCATTGCATAGTCATTGGAGAGCCATTGATTGCTTCAACATTTGGAGGGCCATGAACCAAATCCAGGATCAGCATTTTGTGAGAGCGTTTTGAGCAAGATCGGACCTCACCATTGCATCTGGGTGGCTATTTCCATAAATTTTGACTATAAATTTGCCTACTTTGGGCAAAAGTCAAATCTGAGGCAAATTTTTTTTGCAAATCGGACCTCTTAGGCCCGATCTGCAAAATTGGGTAATTATTTTGGCATTTTTTAATTCAAATCTGAATTTTTATTTTCATTTCTATCAATATTCTCGGATCTGCAATTAATTTTGTCAATATTCTCGGATCTACAATTATATTATTTTCAGATTTAGAAATTTTTTCCATTTCTGGAAATATTTTTTGTGGCAAAAAATTTGCCATATTTGGCCTATTATGTTGATAGAATGCATAGGTCAGTCAGTGAATCATACACAAAGCGGAGACAGCAGGTCATGTGACCAAGCCGGAGAGCACAACCTTGTTTGTATGAATTGCGGGTGTTGTGGCTTATTAAAAGTTTATAATTTTATTTGGGCGTGAATGTGGGACTAAAGTTCCACATCCACACCCCCCTTCTCTGACCACACGCCTCTATTCAACCGGGAGACACAAGCCTCCACTCGGCCAAAGCTCAACGCCTCTGCTACGAGGGACCTTAGGCACCCCACCACCAGCGCAATCTCCACCGCCACTCCAACACAGCACCTCTAGTCAGGCCTTCTCTGCAGTCAAGCTACACCTCCACTCCCGCTACCAAGCAGTGCTCCTCCTTGCAGGTCTCCCGCCACTCCATTGGTCGGGCAGTCAAAACCCCCATCGAGCACAGGCAACACTGTCACTCGGGCCACCTCCCACTTGGGGCTCTTCGCAGTGCCCTCACGGGCCGTCACCGTCGCGGGTTCAAATGCCACTAGTCCTCCGCCCACACCACTGCGCGGGCACCACTCCACCCACACTCATGCCAGTCCATCACTTTTATGCGGGCGGGAAACACCAGTCCGAAAATGCCACATCTGCAGCTCTTTTGAGCCACTCACAATACACCACATGGTAGACCACAAAACAGTATTTTTTATAAAAAAATTTTGCATTTTCGGCAGTTTCTCTGTGTTAAAATTGGCACCTTTCTGGACGTCATTTAGGGAGTTTTTTGCTTGGCAGTAAGACGTCAAATTTATGCCCGTGATTAAATCAGCATTTCATTAGCTTAAGTTTGACGACCATTTGACCGTCAAAATTGGGCATTTATGCACTGTGATGATGGTCATTTGAATGTCAAATTTAACATAGTACTCTGGTGACATCAGCAAACTTCAAAATTTCCAGCCCTCACCATTTGCAGTTTAGATTTGGCAGTCCGACTTTGGAAGGCCATAACTCTGTCATACGGAGTTCAAATTAAGTGCAATTTTTTTTGATTTTGGCTAAAATTTCCTGAAATTTTTAGTGGTGCTATTCTTTCTGGTTTTGGATCACGGATTTTGCAAAAATTGCAATTTTTGATGACTGTACCTATCTGATCCCTATTTTTGCAACTTCAGAGGCTTCGTACGGGCTCATACGGACATATTTTTAGGTGAAATTTTTTTTGAAAGTGCATGATTTTTTGTCTACTTTCCAGATCTGGTATTAGTTTGGAGAAATTTTGGGTAGACATAGTACTTTCAAAAAGTGGTCTATTTTGGCCTATTGAAACACTTGTAATTGATCAGATCCTTAAGTGATCTGCTGTCCTATCTTCTTGAGTCTACTGTAGCTTCATATTTTTAGTTGTATACATCAAAATCAGAAGTCCACTTTGATCAACTTTGTCAAGTGGCAATTGTACATGCACTAGTTATAAAGTGCCAAAATCATCATTTTTTGGGGGGGTTCTTTGATTGAGTGAATTGGGGGGGTGTCTTGTGTGTTGGTGTCCTTCTTTTTATGCTCTTTTCATTTCTACATCATGGGTTCAATTGCAAAATTAACTCCACATAACTATGCTACATGGAAAGATAATGTATGGAGCAAGTTAATGGTTCAAGGTTTAAATCCTTATGTGGATGGTATAATTAAAAAACCCGTTGCTGATGATACTACTGCAATAGATAAATGGTCACAAAGAAATTATCAAGCTTTAGGAGTCTTAAGAGAGAATATGTCTCAAGCAGTAATGTATCACATCAAAAACATAAATGATGCTAAAGAAGCATGGGAAAAACTTGAAGAATTGTTTGGTAAAGTGGATGAGGAAATGGGATTCAAAATTGAGACAGATCTCCTCAAATTAGATCCCAGGAACTTTGACACAATTCAAGATTATCTCACCAAAGTCAATGACTATAGAGCACAACTTGATGATTGTGGTAATCCCATAAAGGATGCGAAGTTGGTTAGTCACTTGTTGAATCATCTTCCTCCTGAATATGCAGCTTTTGTTTCAAGCTACAATACTCACAAGTTGACTATGGGAAGTGCCTTCATTAAGCCTTCATTTGAGTCATTTTCAGAAATGTTGGTCTTAGAACAAACAAAATTGATGAGTATGGGGCTTCTCAAGTCTTCAACTTCCAAGGCATTGGTGGCTAATCATGAGAGTCAAGGCAATCAAAGTCAGAAGAAGAAGAAGAATTGGAAGTCTAAGTCTCAACAAGAAGGCACAACATCAACTTCCACACAACATGAAACTTCTACATCACCTCAAAAGGGTGAATCTTCAAAGAAGGAGAAGCGGTTTTGTGCATATTGCAAAAAGGATGGACATGAAGAACACTTTTGTTATAAGAAGGACATTGATGAATTGAAGAATCTTCTTGCCAAGAACAACATCAAATTGCCTTCTAGGATGTCTACCTCAACCTCTTCTTCACCCAATTCAAAAAAAGATAAAGGGAAGGGTCATGCATTTGTCACTCAAAAAGGACATGCTTTATATGCTTCTTCAAGTCATGATTCAGGTAGATGGCTTCTAAATTCAGGGGCTTCTCATCATATGGCTTCTTCACAGTCCATGTTTTCATCATTTGAGCCTTGTAAAAGTCCACCTATTTTGATGGGCAATCACACTTACATGAATGTACTTGGGAAAGGAAGTATTGAAGTTAAGGATGGACACTTCAATGATGTGTTGTGTGTTCCACACTTGACCAATAACCTTCTTTCTATCTATCAAATCACAAATGGTGCTACAAAGAAGATTGTGGAATTTACACCTGATTCAGTTCTCATCAAGGACTTGGAGAGTGGAGTAGTTATTGCTACTGGGATAGTGGATCACTCTTCTCGGTTGTACTCCTTTGCAGATTTTGTTCCTCTTGATGACAGTGATTCTTCAAACAATGAGTCTTCAACATATGATGATTACAGTGATGATTCAGATTTTGAGGAGAGTTTTGGCTACTTGAACTTGGGTATTCTCACTCATGATCAAGTTCTTGAGCCTTCTATTTCATCTCCTCCTATTGAGATTACTTCTACTCTTGTGCCTGATGATGCTTGCATTCACATGGATTTAGGTGCTTCAGTGCAGCAGGATAATCATTGTCTTCCAGACTTGGTTCCATGGGATGAATACTTGATAGACATTGTAGGTTTGTTTATGGAATCCTATACTTCAGATTTGGGAGACTTTATTGATGACATTCATCTTCTCTTTGGTGAAGATGATCCTTCTTCAGTTGTTGCAAGGGAACATGCTAACCCTCATATTCATTCTCTACTTGATCATTCTTTCAAGGGTGACATGATTGTGGATACTTTGATACAACAGTTGGAGGTCACTTTCTCTTCAGAGGAGATACTTGGATCTTTAGTACATGTTCTACATTCATCCTCAGTTGAACCTGATTTGTCTTTTTCGGCAGAGTGGCTTAGTACACATGATTTGGAGGAGGCACCTTTTAGCTTTGACATGGGGACACTTGAGCAGGTTTCAAAGATTCCATACATTTTGAGGTTTCTTCCTAGAGATTGGGGAGGAGGCTTCACCTATACACCTTTGGTCTTATTTCTTCCTAAGGGGAGGAATGTTGTTCTACACTCATGGAGCAATTTCTACATTGAGCCTGGAGCATCTACCATTGGTGTTCATTCTACATTAAGGGGGGGCTACTTGGTCTCTCTTCCACTACTTCTATCTTATGGGGGGGATATTTTCCTCATATGAGGTCTTCTCTCTCATCTTCTATTATTGTATTCATCTCTCTTTTTGGGGGAGGGTTTTTCCCATGAGGTTTTCCCTCTTTCTCCACTTTATGAGAGATTGCATTGTTCTTGCATCTTGTACATGGGTACCTAACATGGCCTAGTAGCCGGGACCCATCTTGCATTGTGAGCTTAAGTGAATTCCCCTAAGTTGCACTTAAGGGGGGGTGTTGGTGTAATTAAGTATTTACTAATTACACTTTACTTAAGTTTACTTAGGATAATGCAATTGCATAGTAGTTTGTCTTTGAGACACCTAGGAGTTTGCATTTCATTTTTAGCACATGGTTAGGAGAATCTCCACTTTAGGTGTGATAGTTGTCATCACATACCTCATTGTGTGTGAGATCCACCTTTAGTTCTCTTATCACATTATCATCCTAATCCAATGCACATACTTTATTGCATATTGGAGGATGATCCACCTTTGGTGGACATGTGATTCCACCTTGTGTGGGTGATATCTTATCATCTCCTTATCATGTAGTCTTATTTCATTGCCTATATATTTAGGCACTCCTACATTCTAAAATCAATCATCTATCTATTTCATTATTTGATCATTGATCATATCATATTTTGTCTCTCTTGTGCTATCTCTTGAGCTTCTAGATCTTGGTTTTTATTCTTTTCCTTAGGCAATTTCTTACATGGTATCAGCGCGATATCAAAATTCTTACAATAATAACCAGAACCATATCTATCAGCCATATCAAATGGAATCCAAGGAGCAGCATATGTCATGATGTCATAGCAATGAAGTTTTATTGTTTCAATTATTTCTTCAATTGAGGCAGCAATGAAGTTACTTTTTAATTCCTCAAAAAGTTGGGATGGAGTAAACACTTATTTTTCAAATTAACTTTGTTGTTTCATGAATTCCAAATCAAAGATCTTATATTCTCTAATGAAGGATTAAATTCCAATGTTCCCTAATCATCCTCAGTCAAAGAAGAAGATGGAGCCTCAGTTTGTTTAATCTCAGGTTGTTTTTCAATCTCTTTGCTTGGTTGAAGAGGCTCATAAATTTTAACATATTCTACATTTAGGCAAGGATTCAGTGCATCATCCACATGTAACATGTACATCAAATTGTTATAAATGAAAATAACATTGCGATGAAGAGTAGAAGGAACTACATGCATAGTATGTAACCAAGGTATTCCTAGAAGAAGGTTATAACTGAGAGGTCTAGACATAACATGAATAGGTGTATAAGAATAACTGGACCGACTTTAATGGGTAAGGTAATAATGCCCAAAGTTCTCTTTGCAATATTGTCAAATCCATGAATAGCGACATTATCAAGTTGAATAGTTGTGAGATCAGCCTTAATTCCCTTAAGCATATCCATGCTACAAACATTAAGCCCACATCCATTGTTTATTAATGTTCTACGAATGATACTCTCATTAATAGAAACAACAACCATAAGAGAATCATATTGATTATGTACCTCAAGGGATGGTAAATCATCATCATAAAATAGAATAGGAGGTATAGAAGGCATACTATGCATGCACTCCAAAATAAAATGAATTTTCTCTTGATTAGGAGGCGAAGCAGGAAGAGTAGATAAAGATTTTTGCAATGCCTCATGATATGTCAGGGAAGTTTGATGTAATTCCCATAAAGATATGTTAGCAAGAGTGGCACGCAATTGTTCTACTAATTCATACTCCTTAAAATTAGATGGAAACCTAGGAGCTTGAGGAAGCATAGGTTGAGAAGGTAGTAAAGAAATTGGAATAGTAGGCTGAGGGTTATTCCGTGTGCAATAAGCATGTGAAACATAATCTATGTTATCCAAGAAATCTGAAGGATCTCTAGGTTTACCCTTAATTGTGATTCGAAGACATCCTTTTACCATCAACAAAGGTTTAGGATATATTATTCTAGGTGTATCAATGTTGCAAATAGTGGAACATGAAGGTAACCATGCACACACCCTATGGTAAAGGTCAATTAAAGAGGTTGTGGAGGAGAGTGAAATAGGAATAGGATCAATGGAGATCTTATTCGAATAATTGTCATCCTCACATCCATGTACCTCAATAAGGGATCTATCCTCTTATACAATAAAAGCCTCATCAAAGTATTTAAAACAAGAATCATACATGTTGAACACACTACAAAAATGAAAAATGTAAATATTTTTATATTTTTAAAAGAATTTTTGCAAATTTTTGTTGTATTTTTGAAATATAAATGCAAGAGCATTAAAAAAAATCTATTTTTATAAGCATGCAAGATCTAACACAAGATCCAAATCTAGCACCAAAAAGAAAGAGTTTTCATAAACGGGTTCACCAAAATGTAAGATGTAAAATGGTAATGGAATAGGAAAGGGATTTTTAACAATGCACCTAATAGAAGCCCAAAACCACCACTCTCCAACTTACATGTAAATTGATATAATATGGAATATAAATCTGAAAATTATTGAAATTAAATAAGATGAAATACATACCTCATAGTAAAAGTTGATCTGGAATTACCTATTTTCTAGTGTTTGTAATCAGTTTAGAGAAATTCTGTAACCGAATTTGGCCTGGAAACATAGATACAAAGAAAACCCAAAAATCTTCTATTTTTTTGAGGAAGGTTGACCTTGACCTAGAATGGGGGTAAGATCTTACCCCAGGGCATAATCTTACCCCAAAAAGTCGACCTTGACCTGCACTGCTTCGACAAAAAATCTATTCGCGGATCTTGGAAGTTTGCCAAAAAGGGTACTCAGATCTTCTCTATAACTCCTGAAACAATGACTGTAGATATTTGAAAATGGTGTTTTGGGGTGGCTATATAGGGTTTTTCCTTTTTCAAACCCTCATTTTGTTGATCTCCACCTCCATAACTGAATGTAATAGAATATGTGTGTGTGTATTGAAAGTGCAATGCCAAGATCTAATCCTCTAGATTAAAAAACCTAGCATGAATTGATATGAGAAAGCAATGCATAGATTTTAATATGATAAAGAAATAATACCAAGCCCCCAAGGATAAAGTACTCCTACCAAACTCACAATTTGTAATTGCTACCCCATGATTATATCTTTGAATGCTTGAATGTTGAAAATGGTGGATCAAGGAAGAAGAGATATTTCTTGCTCCAAATGAATGTCCACAATGGTTTGTCCAACAAGGTCAAGATCTTCTATATCATCCTCTTTCAATCTTTCATCATTACTTCACCATCACTTTCTTGCTTCAATAGATTGTGTGTCCCTTGATGGATAATTGGTGTTGTTGTGTTGTAAATGATGGCAAAAGAGAGTCTTTATATAGAGATTTGAAGGTGAGGCTCTTCGTGAAATGTAAGGGCCCATAATTCAAATTTCACCTTTAATAATGGTCCAATAATAATAACCAACTAAGGAGGAAAAATAATTAAATTAATTTTGAATTAAAACCCTTCCACATTTGGATTTGGAGGCCTAACATTGATTTCAGGGCGTGTCGGGACCACAATTTGAAAAGGGGGACCAAAACCTGACAAGGGTCAAGGTTGACCTTGACCTTGACCTAGGTCAAGGTCGACCTCAACCCTAACCTAAAGGTCCATGCTCAGTCACCTTTGAGAACAAGAAGTCCCGGGGCAGGCCAAAGACTTGGAAATGGTGAGAAAATAGGGCAGAGTGCCAGAAAAAGGCACAAAGACCTAAAATGAATGTGATGAAGGATAGGAGGACCTATACCTAGATCCTACCTATAAAATAGAACCATACAGAAGGGAAATCAATGAGAATCCTTAGGATCCTAACCCTAATTTTACCTAGAATGAAGGAATCAAGTGCAAATGCATCCTAAATGCAAATATATCATGACAAAAGCACTAAATGAGGGTACTAAACTTACCCAGATGGATGTGCTTCCATTTTAAGATGATACAATTTCATCCAAAAAATTTGAGTGTAGTTAATAGCAGCAACAACATACTTTGATTTCATAGTAGATTGAGCTATACAATCTTGCTTCTTACTTAGCCATGAAACTAACTTTTTCCCAAGGAAAAATGCACCACCACTAGTACTCTTCCTGTCATCAATATTTCTTGCCCAATCAACATCAGTATAAGCATGAAGTTTAAAACTATCATTTATATCATACCATAGGCCATATTCAATTGTCCCTTTTAGATATCTAAATATCCTTTTCACAGCAGCTTGGTGTGTCTCTTTTGGTTCTGCCTGATATCTAGCCACAATTTCAATAACATTAGCAATATCCAGTCTGGTATGAGTCAAATATTGTAATCCACCAACCATTGATCTGTACTTGGTCTAAAAAACACACTGAGTTTCATCTTTACCTAATAGTTTATTACCGATCACCATGGGCGTACAACTGGTTTACAGTCTTCCTTTCCAAACTTCTTTAACATTTATTTAAGATACTTACTCTAAGAAATAAAAATGTCATTCTTGTTCTGAATTATTTGTTGTCCAAGAAAGAATTTAATTTCACCTATCATGGACATCTCAAATTCATTTTCCATCTCTTTAGAAAACTTCTTACACAATTTATCATTGCCTCCAAAGATAATATCATTAACAAAAACTTTAATTATCAAAACTCCATCTTCACTAGTTCTCAAATATAAATTACTATCAACATTACCTTTTTTGAATCCAAGGTGAAGTAAGTATTTGTCTAACCTTGCATACCAATCCCTTGGAGCTTGCTTAAGTCCATATTGTGCCTTCTTCAATTTGCATACCATGTTTCCATCTTCAGATAGAGGAAATCCATCTGGTTGTTCTATGTATACCTTGTCTTCAAGATCCCCATTCAAGAATGTAGATTTCACATCCATCTGATATACCTTGAAGTCTATATGTGAAACATAAGCCAAGAACAATCTCACATCTTCTATTCTAGCAACAAGAGAAAATGTCTCTTCAAAATCTATGTCTTCTTATTGTGAATAACTCTTACATACCAATCTTGCTTTGTTTCTTACTACAACTCCTTCATTCATTTTGTTTTTGAAAACTCATTTAGTTCATATTACATTTTTGTCTTTAGGTCTAGGAACCAATTCCCAAGTGTTATTTTTCTTTATCTGGTCTAACTCTTCCTTCATAGCATTTATCCAAGATTCATCTCTACAAGCTTCATTTGTAGTCTTTAGTTCAACTTGAGAAATCAAACAAATTTCTTCTCTAGCCTTTGATCTAGTCATTGCTCCCTGATTTGTATTACCAATAATTTTATTTTTAGGATGGTCTTTCTTTACATACCTCGGGGTCTTAGGAACCTTAGTAGACTCATTTGTATCAACATCACAAGTCTCTTTTTTGCATTCAGCCTCAACAAGTTCTTCTTCTACAGCAATAGTCTCATTGATCTTTGTAATCTGATTACTACCATACATTCTCTCTTGTATCTGAAACTTCTCATCTATCTTTATATTTTTACTTTCAATCATCTTCCTTAATCTTAGATTAAAACATTTATAAGCCTTTCTCTTAGTAGAATAACCAAGTAAAATTCCTTCATCACTTCTAGCATCAAAATTCCCTATCTCATCATCTCTCTTGATATAGCACTTACTACCAAATATTCTCAAATATTTTATAGTAGGAGTATGATCAAACCATAATTCATAAGGAGTCTTACTTGTACGTTCTTTGATTTGAATTATGTTCAATTTTTACACCGTTGTCCCAACAGCCTCTCTCCAATGTATATGAGATACATTTCCTTCAAGCAACATTGTCCTAGCAGCATCAAGTATAGTCCCATTTCTTCACTCTGCTATCCCATTTTGTTATGGAGTCCTAGGAGCAGATGTCTATCTTTTTATTCCATGATCTTCATAGTATAAATTGAATAAGTTCAAAGTAAACTCTCCACCTCTGTCTGACCTCGAACACTTTATCTTTAAACATGATTCATTCTCTACTTTTTCTTTGAATAATTGGAATTTATCAAATGATTCTGATTTCTCTTCCAAATAAGTAACCCACATCATCCTAGAAAATTCATCAACAAAAAGTATGAAATACCTTTCACCATAGTATGATCTTGTCCTTGTAGGTCCACATAGGTCTGTATGTACTAGATCCAACTTTCCTTTTGATGTATATTCTTTTCTTTTATAACTGCTTCTAGTCTATTTTCTCATAACACATTCTATGCATACAATGTTAGATGGTTTCACAATCTTTGGTAGATCTCTTACTGCGTTAGTCAAACATGCCTTCACAATGTTATCAAAATTAACATGACAAAACCTTTTGTGCCATAACCAACTATCATCTACCTTTGCAACAAAACAAGAGGCTCAAGATGTATTCAATTCAAATACATTACCTCTAGATTTAGTACCGATTGCAATCAACTTTCCTACCTTACTTCTGATAAAAAAATTTACCATAATTGAATTGTAATTAAAACTCTTTGTCCATTAGTTGTCCAACACTCAAAAATTTATGCTTATGTCCATCAACAAGTAGTACATTATCAATATTATTCTTTCCATCCAAATTAATAGATCCTACACCTATAATAGGTATATTAAGATTGTATCCGAATCTCAGAACACTACCATCATACTTTACTAATTTAACAAACTTGTTATTTTCGCTAGTCATATGATGTGAACAACCACTATCTATAATCCATTCATTTTTCTTATCAACATGAGATATTAAAGCCTTTTCCTCATATCTTGGTTCATCTTTAATAGAAACAAATCCAATCTCTTCATAATCTAAATCATCATCGTCAGAAATACCTTCACTAGCATAATAACACTCCTTATCCTTCTTAGACTTGAAAAACTTAGGCTTGCACTTAGGAACTCTTGTACAACATCTAGATGCAAAATGACCTACCTTATTGCATGAAAAACATTTCAAAGGTAATTTGCCTTCAAATTTGCCCTTACCTCTCTTTTCTCTTCTAGCAATCAGTGCAACAAGTTCATCCATCTTTCTTTCGTCTACCATTATCTATTCCCATTCCTCAACATACTCACCAAGCTCTTCTTTTAGGTCTTCACTGCTGGTGCTCGGAAGTGCAGACATTATCTTCTTGTGTGTAGATACCTTGAATGTAGATTCAACTTTAGGTACAAAATCTCCCATTTCAGTAGCTTCAAAGGTAGTTAGTTTTGCAATGAACATCTCTCTACTAAAGTTCAGAGTCAAAGGTAAAATCTCTTCAATAGATATATCCTTAAACTTGTAAGCAAGTGTCAATGATCTAAAGATCTTCACAATGACTTCTTCTTCATCATAAGTTCCTCCAAAGTTTTTGATTCCAACCACAACTTCTATAACCCTTTGAACATAATCCCTAATGCTTTCATCATCCTTCATTTGTAGCTTCTCCACCTTTGTTTTCTAGTTCTATAACTTCACTTTCTTGGTATACTTGTCTCCTTCATATAGTTCTTCCAATCTTTTCCAAATTAGGTGTGCCAAATCCAAGTCTTTAACTTCAGTAAATTCTCCTTCAAATAGTGCATTGATCAGTGCTTCCCTTGAGACCATGTTGTATGAGAATACCTTCTTTTCATCGTCAGTAGCCAATGGAAAATCACTCCCAGTCTTCATAGATACCTTATTCTTTGTAATCAACTATTAGTCGATGCCCAAACATAGCAAATGAGTTTTCATCTTGTTTTTCCAACTGTCAAAGTCTTCAAGATCAAATTTTGGACTATCCTTCCTATAGAACACCATCTCCAAGATCACCTCAAGTTATTAATCTTTCTCTCTAAGGACCAAAAGCTCTGATAACAATTGTTAGGAATAACAATCCACAATACAACTAAGAGGGGGGGGGTGAATCAGTTGTATGATAGATTATTAAACTTTAAACTTTGAATAGCAGCAATATCAGATCCAATGAGCACAATGAATGTCAACACAATAACACAATATTTTGGTGTCGGGGAAACTCTGTCAAAGGTAAAAACCCCAATGGGAATTAGCACCCACAAATGATGTATTGAGAGTATAGTATCCTTGTTAGAAGATCTAGCCCTGTTAGGAGCTTATTGAAACATTACAGTACATAGACCTTGTTAGAGGACAAACCCTGTTAGGACTCAAGAAATAAGAGTGGGCTCACTTCCCAGGCTCACTACCCAAATAAGGTTAAATCCACCTTCACAACTCACTATTCGCAACACAAGTGTATATGAAGAAATACACAATCTTTTGAACTGTCTGACAACTACTATCTTTGCTTGATCAATTCCAATGAAGTACACTAGTAATTCTCTGCTCTACATCCAATAGACACAAGCTCACAACTTTCACAATCCTCTTTACATCACATACATCTCACCATATCCTTTCCAAAGAAAAGATCTTACATATATACCCTATTACATTCTACATGATCAGGTCGACTGATTAGGCTTTCCTAATATACAAATAATTACATAAACCCTTGCTAAGATACATATAGTATCTAAAACAAGTATACAATGATTACATTACAACAATTAAGGACCTACATCCTTATTTTACATTCACCAAACAAAATGCATGCTACATCTCTGAAGTTAGCTCCCAAATGAGTCTTCTCCAGAACACGTACCACAGCTGACATCATCCAACATTCCATACCTTGCACTGACCAAAGAAAATTCTCTAGTACCTTGTCTTTCATCCCTCAATATCGCATACATTGAATCCATACCTTCTGTAAGATATACCATAAACACAAAGACTCACTCTGTCAACTTTCATTGTCACAGTCCAGTAACTAGTCTTCACCAAAACATCTGTAACTCAGCCAATATGCAACATTACATGATGCGATCTTGGATATAGATCACAACATCTTCCTGAACTCTCATATGACTTCACATGATCTTCAACATCCATACAATGTTTGTACACTATAATAACCAACTTGTTCTCTTCATAGAAACATATGTTGACATCAGTGACAAAACACTAATGACAACATCAACAACTCCAACATCACTCAACATAGTGATTAAACATATTAAATGTATCAACCATCTCCCCATTCATTAGCAATATCCGACATGAATGCATCGTTGTCATTCAAAATTGAATGTTTGAGCAGTTGATAGCTATTAGTCTATTGTAGCTAGCATCCAATGAGATTAAAAACATTCAAGTACTTTCTAAACATATCTGGAATGAGAACCTTTATACAATCATGTGACTACACAAAACATTTAGTCATTGATCTTACATTGAATGCTCAAGATTTAGAATCCATTGAAATGTTGACCATTATTGTTGTAGGCTTGGAATTGCTAAAATGTGTGGCATACTTTTATTGGCCAAACTTGAATGGAGTGGCGTTATTGTGGGGTCAAAAGTTCCAAAGAGGAACCAACTCACTTATCAAATCTCAAAGATCTTAGAATGCAGCCAAACCATACATACATCATCTCCATAGAAAGTGTGGGGCTCCAAAGTTAACACTAGCAAGCATATTCACCTAGTCACATAGTTTCATGGAGATCTAATCCATCCATATGGATAGAGAATCACAAACATTAATTTCTTTCTAACCCATCCACTTCACTATTACAAAGGTAGACAAAGGTGCATCTTCAAGGTCATACCATAACTAGAATAACAAGTTAAATGCAAAGTGATTAATCATTTTGAATTAATTAAAATCTTCAACTAATAACCATTAAAAGGAAGACCATGGAAACATGAATACAAAGGTTTTGCAGACATGCTCTAGTAACTAGGTAAACTAGTAAGGCCAACTAAGGGGGCAGTCACTTTGATGTTATAATAGGCTTAATTTATAACTTGAATGACCATGAATAGTTTATGTGTGTTTAACAAGAACTTATAATAAACCTTAGAATACACAATGAACAAACACTTAGGGTTTAAGGGTTTAGGACTCTTAAATAAGGTTTGTGATTATAAACCCTTAAAAGATCTTCATGACACCAAGTTTGTAGAGAATAAAATGGAAGCCTCTAGTAGTTTCTCTATTTGGGGATGATTTACAAAACCATTCAACATGAAAATTTAGTTGTTTGGAGGAATAGACTAGGAACAAAGACAAAAATGAAGCCCTAAAGGACTATATACAATTATGTACAAAAATGCATGTTGTTAGATCAACTAAAAAATATTTTCAAGAATTATCCATACACTAGAAACTCCAGAACTTCTCCATGTATATCTTATAAAATATATGAATTCTACTGATGTTTATCTATGACAACATATAGCCCAAGTAATAAATGTAACGCCCCGCCAGGGAACCCAAGAGATTAACACTAAAAGTTATGCTAAGTTATGCAACCAATTTTTTTTTTGTTTACTAATGTTAACAAGCACATTGAATAAAGCATCACATTGCTCTACATACATCAGTTTGAATAAACACATCATTCCTTTTTCATTCTCAAGGGTCCCTGACATAGTATTACATCATCTAACTAACACTATGCTAACAAGATCAAATGCTAAAGAACTTTTAAGTAAATAATAAAATTAAATACATCTCTTGAACCAACATAACATTACATCACATGATCACCTACATCCACTACACATATCGTAGGGTATGCGGTGATATTTAATACAATTACAAATATCAAAATACATCATGGATCCAGGTAGGGATCATTACTAATTAAATAAAATCTCCTACAAGTACAAGATAATATCTTCTAATAACTGGGTACATAAATCTGCAACAAATGTGATATACTGATCCAAGTGTACAATCAGGTGAAGAAGGGTAACCGCAACAGTCTCAATGGAGAAGTACACTACCTCCCAACCATGTGGAACCCAGAGGTCCACCCCACCGTGCTAGGGAGATAACACTAGGCCCACACACACACTAAGGACCAATCCACAATCATCACCTAGGAAGATATCTCTAGAACAAGAGGGTATACAGGTTACTAGAGGCACTAACCTATGTAGGATATCTACGGTGTGAGTAGGAGGGTGTCATCATGCAGACCCACCCTTGAGTTTAGTCCTGAAGGTTCCTCACTGAACCGACAGCACTCAAGTGATCATACGTGGCATCAATATCTCTCATGAAGACAAGTATATCGATGATCCACCCTTGAGTTTAGTCCTGAAGGTTCCTCACTAAACTGACGGCACTCAAGGTATGGGCAAAGTATCACAATTTATCTTTTTAATGTTTTCCTAACTAGATCAATTTTATACTGTTATCACTGGAATTAAGAAACTTGTCAATGGATGATCCGTCAACCACTTGTGGGCCTCGGCGATCCATTGCAAGCCACCCCCTACATCACATCTAGATAACCTACCCTAGTTTCACAACAATACCCATCCTGGTTTGTGGCCACTTATAACACATTAAGTTCCAATAACCAAATAAACAAATAAAGCATATTCCCATTTCAAAACATAAATCCACTTGGCCACTAATTCAAATTTTAATCCACCAGGAGGAAAATAATAACAGGGATCAGTTTGACCTCCCAATCAGGGTCTCACATTGACCCTAATCCAAAACAAGTAAAAGAAGACAGAATCCACATTGCACCATAAAAACAATCAACAAACAGAGATAACTGATAACCACAACATACACCCGACCTCTGGATTTTACCCCCCTATTGGTCTTCTAATCCCATATGCAAATCAACTACATCAACAATAAGTTTAACATACACATATGATATACATAGTAAGAGAACATCGTAAACAAGAAATTGACATTTCGTAAGGAAATCAAATTCACAAGAATCTTTTTAACAAGTAATTATTTGCTCACACTAGTTAATCACACTAATCAGAATAACCATGTCTACAATAAAATGACCACATTGTGAACACTAACATTGCCTACTATAACTTGATTAAAGCGAATGTTTAATTATCAAATAAAAAGATTAAATAACACTAATCTTCAAATACGCACTCGAAAAATACAATTATAGGATAAATCAATAAGTTTACTAGTAATAATGCTATAACACCTATTGATAACTTTCAATTACCAAGGTTAAATTAATTACCAAAATAATAATGAATTAAAATAACTAGTAGATTAAAATAATGGTTAATAAAACATACATATTATAAGACTGTTATCCCAAGTTAAACTTAATTAACAATCAAAATTGTATTGCACTATTTAAAACAATCCAAAATCCATGTTTAGTTTTAATTAAAACCCATCTTATTTAATTCTAAACCAAAACTCAATTAACTAATCCCTAATCACCTAGCATCATGAATCAACAAGTGGGCTACCAAAATATAATAATGTTAAGTTAATTAAACCCAAAACCCACGCCACTATATTCATTCAAACAAAAGATTTGTTTGGGGGAATAAAAAAAACAAGTCATAGGTGAGGATACATAGGGGCCCACCAAATCCTAAGTAGAGACTCAAAGATGGCGCCCCAAAGTCCCACATGGCTTTGAAAAGAAATTTTAACATTAAATCCAAACACTTATCACATGTCCTATCTCTTGGGAGGTGCTCAAATGGCCTGACAAATGTTATTCAATGAAGACAAGTGGGTGAGTTTCCTTATTTTAAGAGCCCCATCCCTAGGGCGGCCAAAGCAAGGTCAAGAGGGTTGAACAAAGTAAAATTAATCAATGAAAAACTTTAAGTTAGAACTCACGCCACTTACTAGCCATTAAGGCCTGCTCCCAAGTACTTGTCCATGACATGGAGTAAAGGACAAGACAAAAGGTGGTGAAAAGAAAGCTATGGGAAAGAGGGTACCAAAGTTAATGCATTTTTTTAAAACTTTATTAAGCCCATACTAAGCCCTACGAAACATCCAAATTGCAGGTGATGACATAACTCAAGCAAATAAAAGAAATCATTCTTACTTTTCATGTTATTAATATTGTGCAAGGAGTGGTGCGAGCTCCAAGGTGGAGAAGTGATGGGTTGAGTAAAGTAGTGTTGACTAGGTATTATTTGTTTTTGTTTATAGTCCAAGGTGGTAGGAAATATAATTAAATAATGACTGTGTAAGAAATTGTATGGGAATTCTTTTCCCATACAATTTCCAGAGAGCTGAAAGCTCATATTTCTTTGTAATTGAACTCTTCTTTGAAAGTTAATTTTGTTTTATTTCCTTCACTACTATGAGTATTCATTCATCAAATTTCATTTGTTTTTTTAAAATATTATGAAGTCTAAGGACATTAAGTTAATGGTATATCAACAAGGTTTAGATATGGTTTGATTTCCAAAATAATAGAGATATCAACATAACCAATTTGTTCATTTAATGAATAATATAACAACATTGGATCAAAATATCACTAAGTCCCATTGAGTTATGGAGTAACAAGTTCATTTCCATTCCAAAATTGGATTCACTAAAGACTGAGTTTGAGAAGGATTGTATGTTTATGATGTTAAAATTTCACATTGCAAACTAAATTCTCACTGAACTATTGCTTCACTCTTCAATTTGAGGAGATAAATCTTTTCTCTCATTTGATGGAAAGATTAGAATCTAATTTAGGACATATTAAGGAACTCAAATCCTACCTGGTTCAACAAGCAGGCTGATGAAGTCTAGCCGAGAATACCTCTCCAATCCACAAGCTTGAACTCTCAGCTGCTTCCAAATCAGCTCCCAAATTGCCTTCGATTCTTCCTCTCTTCTCTTCCTCAACCCTTCATCTCTCTCTCCATTCTCTCCTCTAAATGTTTGCATCTCAAAAGTAGTGACAAGTCTCTCCCTCTTACCTCTAAATTGGCTTGAAAAGTAGGGGAGAAATATTTTATTATTTTCCCCTACTATTCAAGTCAACTACCTAAAATGAAACAATTTAAAATTGTACATTTCTTTTCTTTTTATTTCTAATTTATCATTTGCATTAAGTTATATCACTCAATATTCAAAATTATATAAAATAAGCTGTATCTGTATAAACATATAGTCATACATATAAAATTAATATATATACCATTTATAATATTATTATTATTTTAAGAGACTTAGTGAAAACATATATAACTGATTATGTTATATCATACTAATAACATTATATTTACCAATATGTCAACATAATTTAAATAAATATCAGAAATCAGACATGAGATCTACAAGGTTAAAATACGACACCAACATGGAACAACACCTAAGACAATATCATGCTCAACCGGGAAAACATATATCGGATTCATTCTACCAGAATGAATTCGATTCAGGTAAGTCAAGTAAGATTCCATCTGTGGTTTAAGGATGATTAGGTTAGGCTAGGGAATTGGCCTGAGTGCTAACTCCCCTTCTCCGCCATTGAGACATCATAAGGCACGCTCATCCTGCCAAACCAGGGAAGTCGATGCCCAGTACCTGCAACCTGCATAAAAACCACTGCATGTACATGTGCATGTATAAATATAATAACAGACAATGGTAGGGATGGCTGGGACGTGTGGACCCGACTCAATGGGGTAACTACACCTCCTCCTCTACCATACATGCATGTCAACAAAAAAGAAAACATATATGATAACAACACGATACCATACACATGCGGGTATGGGGTAAGTACCAAATATAATCATCATCTAAATTACATCAATTAATTCATGCATTTGAAACATCATATAAAATCCATCATTACTAAATTTAACCATCACATAATGTTTTGTTCCAGTTCAAACATGACAATTAACATCCAAAATATAATTGTTTAATCACACACCACAATATAAATATAACATATGATATATGTCTGATCTAATCAACTAAGATAGAACAGTATCAAACTAAACATAGTCTCGACAGTAATAAGATGCGAGGGGTATTACAATAAATCTCCAATTTTTTTGTTCTTTCCTTTCTCTTAATCTCTGGCAATCGATATTAAAACTATGTCATTCACTTCAAAACTCTTGTGTGTTATTCTTTTTAAAAAACAAAATTTTAACTTGTTGTTGCATCTTCAAGCTCTTTATATTGTGCATCCCTTTTTTCTATCATCCAATTCTGTCATGATTCTATTATATCATCATCATGTTCTTGTATAAATCTATATTTGGGCAACAAATTATTTACAAGCAATCTTGCATCTGCCACCTATACCAACTCAAATGTTGATTTACCAGTTGCTTCATTTATTTTCACCCTATTAGTCAAAACAAAGATTTTAAATTTAGTATTCCAATGCTTTTTATTTTTGTTTGAAACTCTTTTGATAATTTTTACTAAGATCTTATTGCTTGATAATACCTTTCCATCACCTAATCTCCATGGAGACTTTCACAGCCCTTGGCATCTCTGGTGCATGCAAGCTGACTTCGTTCAGGGCTTCCGCTACCCTTGGTGGTTCCCATGTACTTTTAGGTTTGTCGCCTACTCCTACTAAGGGAATCTTGCCTACTCCCCTTTCTAATGGTGTCAGATTGCTTGTGCTTCATACGGGCTCTGCTATGTCAGGGATTAGATTATGTTCTAGTGTTATGGGGGAGGCACCGGCCCCAGGGCCTCCTATCTGTGGGTTGCCTACCTCTTTCGCTATAGCTGCCTCTGTTGGTTGTTCTCAGTCTCCATCTATGGGTTTGGATGTGGGTAAACATGGGTTTCCTATTTCTCGCCCAGGTAAATTTAAAAAGTTTGTGAAGGGGAATGTTGGTTCAGTGCATGATGTGCCTGCAAGGGGGCTTGTTCATGTGGGTGCTTCCCCTGGACCATCCTTTCTTTCTCCTATTGACAACTCTAATGCTTCTATTGATGTTGTTGCTTGGATTGGAGTGGATTCTGGCCATGGTGTTTCTGGGGGCTCTTATGCTAATGCTGTCTCAAAGGATATGCTTAGGGAAGGGAGCTCTTCCATTGGGGTGCCCTCTTCCATTCCAATTTTTTCCAGTGGCCCTCTCTTTGTTAAGCTCTTTGTTGCTACCGAAGGGGAGCTGGAATCTTGCTCTGATACCCTTAGGCATCTAGCTATGATTTGTTACTTTCGAGGGTTTTGGCTAACTCTACCCCAACTTCACAATTGGATTTCTCGTAAAAGGGAACCAATAATTTCAGATAATGTCCACATCTTTCCCCTAGCAAAAGGATTCTTTGTTGCTAAATTTGATATTTATAAGGATAGAACTAAGATATTGTGTGAAAACTTCTTCAGCTGGGAGGTTGATAAATTCTTGCTTATGGTTAAACCTTGGCACCTGGGTTTTGACCCTTCCTCTGAAGTTTTCAACAATATACCTATTTGGGTAAGACTCCCAAATCTCCCTCTCCATCTTTGGAAAGGTGTTGTCCTTGAGGAGGTGGGCAAGGCTTTGGGGGATTTTCTGCTTATTGATGATAATTCTTCTAACTTGTTCATTCTACCTTTTCCCATATTCTGGTAGACATTGACATTTTGTAGGGTCTTCCTTCCAAAATTAAAATTGAATCATCTAAAGGCTATTGGATACAACCATTGGATTATGAGGGTATTCATTTTAGGTGTAGAAAATGCTTTTAAAACAGGTCATCATGCTTCTCTCTGCAGTGTTGATTTTATTAAGAAGAAATCTTCTCCTACTTGGTGGAAAGATGCCTCTTCCAAGCATTATATAGTCTTGAAAATTTCTTCTCAAGCTCTGAAAGATTTTGTTCCCTCTGTTCCTATCTTAGGCTCTCTGAAGCCTAATATTGTAAATGATTTGAATCATGTTTTTCCTCCAACAGATCCTCTTAGGACTGTTCTTGAGGCTGATCTTAATTATTCTATTGTGTTGGTGGAACCCAGGTTTTTTATTGGTAGTTTTGTGGCTGCTTCTCCTACCAGCCCTACTGGTGTGGTTTCTGTTGTGGAACCTATGTTGATTCCTAGTCTTTCTGCTGGTGGTTCAATGGATTTTGTTCTTACTAGTCCTGCTGGTGTTATTTCTATTGTGGCTCTTAATTCTGTTGTCTCTCTTGCTACAAGCTTTGCAAGCCCTATTTTAGAGGTCGCTTTTCCTCCCAACTTTGATGCTGATGGTTTTGTTGTCTCTGTCCCTCTTGCTTGGAGTTTTTTGGATTCTATGTTGGTGTTGCTTCTTTGGATTCAGTGTGTTGGTAGAAAAAGGTAGCAAAAGTCAAAGATGTTTGGATAACTGTTAAAGGGAAACATTCTAAGAAATCCTCTTCATCATTTGACATGACCCTCCATTCTCATAACAAAAGGGGATTTCTAGATAACCTTGTTGCTATCCTCTTTGGACTGCAAATTTTGATGTTTATTGTTATGTAGTCTTCTTGTTTTTGTGTTTGAGGTCCTACCTTTTCTTGGTTGGAATGAATTATCTTGGGAACCTTTATTGTTATATCTTAAGTGTTTTTTTATGGTGTCTAGGCCTATGTTTTGGCTGGATTGTTGTAATTTTGGAACTCCTAAATCTCTATCTTAAGTTCTAGCATTGTAAAGGCTTTCGAGGTCTCTTCAAAACCTGTTGTTACCTTAATAAAAAAAATACCTCTCCATCACCTCGATGGTAATAAGGTATAGAATATGAGATTTGTATTCCATATGAATTACAAAAGTTGGTGAATTCATCATAACTAAAATACATATATTTTTTCATGAATAATTTGTTTAGGGCATTGAATCTTTTAATGATATTTTTAACTATGAAATTCATTCAACTTTACTAGTGGTCTTTTTAGTAGGAATTACCTCAATACACATAGTAACATAATAAATAGCAACTAATATATATTTGTACATTCCATTAGATGGTTGATTAATGTCCCCTATGAAATCTACCCCATTGATGAAAATGGCCTATGATGATACTATTCTAAGGGGTAATGCACCTGAAAACTTCAACTTCCCTGAAACATTTTGATAGGTCTCACATTTTTGAACCATTTTATGTGTGTTTTCAAAGAGAGTGGGCCAAGAGTAACCCACCCTTAAAATCTTAGTAGTATTCTTTTTTGTGTAATGACCATGACAAACACCTTAATGCATTTGTCTAAGAACTAGTTGTGCTTTGTATTTGAAAAATAATACAACTTCGTTCTTATCCTTCCAATAGAAACCACCTTGAACAAATACCTATTTTTGAGATTGAAACTTCAAAGTTATTTTTTGATTATCAGTGAGATGTTCAAGACATTAGGATGTTAATGCACAAAATTATATTTTACTACAACATTTGGGACACAAGCTGTAATTTGGGCTCTTACTAGGCAAGGCCTAAAAGTTTTAATAGCTTTAAAAACATCATAAGCTTGTTTTTTATGCTAAGTCATATTTTAATTTAGTTGATTGGAAGGATTTTCTAAAAAACATCCATAGATTTCTCAAATCCTTAATGATTATTTTGAAGTAATATTATTGCTACTATGTGATAGGAAGCAAAAGATAACAATTGAAAAGGCTTACCAAAGTATAGTGACATTAAGTTAATAGCTTCATTGAATTCTTTCTTAATAGAAAAAAATGCTTCAATAGCTTGATCATCCCAAACTATTGTTACATTATTCCTCAACATCTTGGAGATTAGTTTTACAATTTCTGCAAAAATTTAAAATGGATCTTCTGACAAAATTGATTTTACCAAAGAAAGATTGGATTGCTTTCAATATTTTAGGAATAGGGATCTTATCAATTGTATTTATACTTTCAATATCTATCCTTATTTCATCCTTTGAAACCATGTGACTAAGTAACTTCCTTCTATTACACCAAATGTAAATTTTATAGGATTCAAAGAAATCCAAAATTCTAATGCTCTATAAAATTTTTTACAAATGAAGATAAATCTCTTCTACTTTTTTGGATTATGTTATTAAATAATCTTGGTAAACCACCATTATGGTGTCAAATAGTCCTACAAATGTAACATCCATTTCTCTTTGAAATGTAGCTCCTACATTTGTTAGATTGAATGGTATTCTCACATATATATGTATGTTACCAAAGGACTAATAATTTTTTTCTTGCACTACTCAAACTTCTTTACCTTTACCTGATTATAGCCTAAAAATACATCCATCATGAACAACAACTCACATCCAATTACCCTATGTAGCATAGGTTCCATGTTAGGCGATGGGTAGTTGTCTTTCAATGAGGAGACATTTAAATTTCTAAAATATACACATTACCTAATGTATCCATTATTATTAAATGGAACTGAGTTAGAAACCCAAGTAGAATGTCTGATGGGCTTAATAATGCCTCTATTTCTAGTTTCATTAATTCCTCTTGCATATTAGAGGCTAACGTATGATTTATAGGTCTTGATTATACCTAAAAGATTTTTGCATTAGGATTTAATGTAAATTTCATGTCGAAATAAGTATTCTCTATAAGCTTATATATCATCATAGGACCATGCAAAGACATTTTTATATTTATTTAGCAATACAAAAAGTTTGGATATGATTTATGAATTTAGTTTTTTGCCAATGAAAATTTTCTTTACAAAAGTGTCAATACCTAAATTTACTTTCTATAAACCTTCATCCTTATTTGGAACATATTTTGTTAAGTTAATATCATTTCAATCAAAACCCCTCTCTAATGAATCTAATCCCCTAGGAATCTTATTTGTTTTCAACTAAATGACTTATTTCCAAAAAAAAAAAAGGTTTATCATTCACAACTTGGACTAATATATTGCAATCAATTTATTGTGATTCATAGCCATCCAAACATTGAAAAATCTTAAGTAGATCATTATCATCCTCAAACACTTTCCAATTATGTATATTTTCATTTTCTAAAGTTCTAGCTTTAATCTCAAATTTTGAAATTTGTACAAGCATTATATTAGTTCTTCTCAAAGTAATGTTTTCCAAGAAATATTCCATTACATTCTTACTCCTTTCAAATCCATTAAATGAAAAATGAATTAAAAAAATCAATAATATCCTGAATAAAAGACCTATATTGTCTTAACCTTTAATGTTTTGAGGAGTATTTGGACCTTACTTGTGAGACTATGAGCTCAAAATCTCTAAAAGTTCTCAGAAACCTTCAATGTTTCTCAGCAATGTTAAGTCCTAGGAGAAAAAAAATGTATTATGAGATGTTAGTGCATTAAAACTTAAATAAAATGAATATTTAAAGGTTTTTCTAACAGGGGAAATGAATAGTCTACCAACACTAGATCCTTCTTTAGGATATGATCCATCATAGTATATATTCTACAAACCATGTTGATCATGTTGCAATTGAAGACTAATCACATCTATATTTTTAAATAATGGTTGTGGTTTCTCCACTCTAAAATTATCAATGTCAATATCCCAAATCATGTGATTTTTTTAGGGGAAACCTCCTCTACAACTATTGTAGATACAGGCTCTCTATAAATTCTTACATCTCAACCATTGCTAGGAATTGTAGAAAATGAAAGATCAAGTTGCACATTCCATTCTTACATCTTAACCATTGATAGGAATTGTGGAAAATGAAAGATCGAGTTGCACATTCCATCCTATTGTTGCACTCCATTATCTTGATAATAGCATACCATATTGAGGTGGGATATAAACTGAAATGACATCCATTATGTAGACTCCATCAAGGCATGCATAACATTTTAATTTTAGGTCCTTCATAAATCCTATAGTTGGTACTTCCCTATTATGCATAGCGTATCTCTTCCCCTAAGTAGTATCAACCCATAATACCAATTGTTACATTATCCCAAGAGGCATAATATTAATTGTAGCACCTGAATCTATTGTGCAATTCCTCACCAACTTATTATTGATAACAAAGGTAATATAAAATATATATATCTAAGAAGGGCACTTAGTTATAGTTGTTCCCAAATAAATCTCAGGAGTTATCATTGTTTCATTTTGGATCTCATTAATTTCACTACCTTTTTCTCTATGTTTATTATTTTTATCATCCTTTTTATCTACACCTAATGTCTTTAAAATATTGGAAATCATAGATATAGTAACATTTTTGTGATCTTCTATTTTCATCAACTTTAAAAGGGGTACTGATAACTTTATTTGACTTAATCTTTGTGCCATATCAAAACTAGGAACATCCAATTTTGTAATAAATAGAATAGATTTACATACCTCTAGTTTTGGTGTTTTCTTCTTTTTTTACAAAAGATGCAAACTTCATAGCACTTTGTGTAGGGGTAACCATTTGTGTCTTATCTAATGTTTTAACATCTTTGGAAAGATCAAGTTGAGCTCTTTGATTTTAAGTGTTCTTAACTTGATCATCAGCCATATTAGTAACCCCTAAGGACTTTTTTGTGCTTTATTTTTTCTTTGAGAATACACTACCCAGTTTTCCTTTATCTACACTCACCATTATGTTTCTTAAGTCATAATTACTTGTTTATTGTTGAATGGTAACAACAATGAGTGACCTAATTTATTCTTTAGATGGTTTTCTTAGTCTGATCTTTTGAGTTTTTGGAGATGTAGGTTCTTCTTCATGATTCATACTTACATTATATAAAAAGATTTGTTGATGGTAACTACTATCCCTATATATTTTAATATCTACATTAGCACTATCTCCTTAATTTTCAGAGGAACATCATTGTCTATTTTAAAATGGTTGATTAGAAACATACTTATAATATGTGAATCTTCAAAATACTCATTAGTACATTCTTCATACATTCGTTTAAACTTTTGAAGGGATGGAGATTTTGCACAACCTATATAAGCACGTGGTAATTGACATGAAACTCACAAGGGAGTATCAATAAAATACACATTGGATTTTTTCAAAATGTACCATCCTACAAAGTTAGCACCTATAATTAGATGCTCTATTAGGCATCATTTTGGCATTTTTGAGATTTCATGTTTTTTATGCTTGATTCAACAACCTATCTCCCCTATTCTAGCATCTTTTCCTCCTTCCTAACTCCCCATTTAAGTCCTAGCCTATTTTATTGGGAACAAAATAACCTGAGTGATTTGTTCCTTGAGATTAGGGTCTAAAATCAAATTGGTGGTATGTTGTAGTGTTTAGTGGTAAATTAGATCTCATGTTAGCCTTCTCTAATTTTTGAATCCCAAAATATTGTGAGAGGTATGCAATTGGCCTATCTCTCCTCATTTTAACAATCAAGTTAATCAAGTATCCACACAAGAAACCAAGCGATAAATATTTTGTGTTCAAGTGTTCAAGATCAAATTTCAAGCATTCTTTAAGAATCTAGGGTATTTTTTATGACAATCTTCTCCATTGTAGTAACCTTCTCTCCCATGATGGCCAAGTAAAGGAGTTCTCAATCAAGCAAGAAGATCATTTGAAAATCCATGCACATTATTCCTTCCAAGAAATTGTCTTATCAAGCATAACAACAATAAATGTGTATGAGGAGTATTCACACTTATATGCATTTGTGAAAGAATCATTGATTACTTTCTACATTCTAAGGTTCAACAACTATAATTCAAGAAACATACAAGAATCTTCATAAATATGCATGATCTTGATTTTTGTTTATGAATCATATATACATTTAAAGGTAGATATAACATTTACCTTTACATTTACATGATTTACTTTATGCAATTTCATTTCAATTTCAAGGTTGATTCCTCAAATGGGGTTTGACTAAGGCAAACCCTTTTCCACATCATTTTCTCATTTTTTCTATGTGCAAGAATATGTGGTGAACCTACTATTGTAGATCTAGAAAGTACAATATTTGATGGACTATCTAGGAAAATATTAGGAAAAAGTATAGGGAACAAAACAATTCAAGTAATTTGTTCTCATGAACAGAATTCCCTAAGTGATATATTCCTTACAAATTAGCTTCAGATTGAAATTACAGTTCAATACTACCTTTTGATTATTGTTTTAGGTACTTATAGGTGTTTGTTTGTTCTTTGTCATTCTTTAATTTCTAAAACTTGTCATATTTTCCTATTTAGGGTTCTATCTAGCATTATCCAATTATATTCCCTCATATCCAACTCATCCTAATCATTATCATGAAGGATCATATCACTCGCTTAGCACTCAAGTTCTACTTGAGCCTATCGGGTCATCTTCCTTCTGTGTGTACATTAGGAAAAGGTGGACACACCCCTTTATCATATCCATTCATCTTTTTCCTCATAGTACATTTTGGTGAGCCTGACCTATAACATTTTAATTCTAATTTTGGTTTTAGATCTCCTTTGTATGCATTATCATTTGATCGTTAAATGTGCTCTTCATTAGGTTTTGTGAAGGAAAATTCACCGTGCGTAGGAAAGTCAGTGTGAGTGCCCCATTCATTTCATTTGTGAAACATTAAAAGATTGAGAGTAAGGCACTTTTCCATTTTTCATCAAGGCATGTGTTTTAATCATGACATATCATTCATTGCACCAAAATTTATGCCAACACGCCACATATCACTTTAGGTGTCAAATAGTCTCATTGCCTGATGGTGGACTTGGGATTTATTTTAACATGACATGTGACCCCTTGATGGGTGATTAGATCTGTTGTGGCTTTGTTCAAAGGTAGTTTCCCTACATAGATGTCACGTGTCTTCCTTTCATCTATCCACAACTCCTACCACTAGCAGGTTCGGTTCTTTCTCAAAAGTAGACACATGTAAGTCTCGTAGGTTTTTCAAGGAGCCCAACCTCAATAAATTGGATCTTTTAGCACTAGTGTATGATGTGTTTTCCTTGTCATAGCCATATTTTGTCATACATCTATCTCTACATGATCATTATTCCTCTGGTATGGGCATGATTCGTAACAAAACTACCACCTTGATTTCTGAGGTGGCGACCAATGTAATTATGTGAATCTTATTCTTTTTCTGAAAAAGGGGGTTTGATTGTCATGTTTTTACATCTAGTAAGGTGGAACAATCCAAAAATGTTAGTGGGAATATAAACATGAGGCAATCTCTCTGATATTCTTTTTAGGGTTTTCCAGGTGGACCTTGGCTATATATGTAGGGCATTGTAATGTAAAAAGGGGAGTTAGGACTTTCACTCTTAAGAAAAAGGCTATGCTAGCAAGCCTTAAAACTATAATGAGTATCTTAAATCAATAAAATATATCAATCATGCTTATAGCCCTTAATTTTTCAAAGATTCCTTTATTTTCATGAATTTTTTTTGCATCTTGTGACTTCAGCAGTTGCATTTTGATTTCTACTATGAAGATTATGATTTAAGATTCTATGCATACGGTTATCATTATATGTTTCTTTCTTTATGTCTCATGCATAGATAGTTATTTGTATATCTATGACTATTCCTTTATCTGATCCAAAGGGTTGCCTCTCTATCTCACTTTAGGAGTTAGCCTGTGCATTTTAAAGTGTTCTAAAAGCTTTTCCTGATCACTTTAATAGGAGTAGCTTTTCTTCCCTTTTCTTAGCACAAAATGAAGAGTTAACTTCTAAAATCTTGGAGGTTTCTCAATGATTAAGCACAAGTTCCCCCCACTCACTAAAGCTTCCCATATGGTCGTTACACCTAAGATCAATTTTAGGTGTCAATGGTTCTTTTTATAGCATGCCTGGTTGGACAAAAACTTGTACAAACTATAGAAGAGTTGTCTTCTTCAATATATTCATCATTGAAGAGCCAGATCCTAAGTACCTAGTGACTCTATAACCTTTTTGGGGCTAGATCTTGATGATGTTGTTATGGATTCCCTTCATCAATCCATCCCTTTTCCCTATGTGTTGAAATAGAGAGGTACTATGACCACCAATATTGTCCTCCTTTTCAAAAAGATCCACGCATTATGCCCACTTATATGCCTATCAGTTGTAGGAGGTTCCTATTAACTAATATCAACATGCTTTCCCTCCCACCCATGACTAAAATGTGGGAAACCAAAAAGATATTAATTGCCAGGAGATATTGATGAATGTTTAGGTAGAGCTGCAAGCTATCAAGGAGGATCAAGAATATCACCACCAATGAGAAGAGATTCATTATAAATCTTACATGTTGCAATAAAAAGATGATGTCCTAAGGATGCAACAAGATAAATTCCTTGCAATGCAAGGTATCACCCATGAAGATAGGACTAGGTGACTAGCTTTGGAGGGATTTGGTAACAACAAAGGGGAAAAAGGAAGCAGAGGGTCACAATTGAAGAAAGAGGTAGAATCATCTGGCCATGGGCTTCATTTTCTCTAAGAATACCACATAAGGATATGGAGAAGTTTTTTCTCTAGCCAACCTCTCTATAGGCAAGGAATGAAGAAGGCTACAAAGAGGAGGAATACTTAATCCCCTTGTCATAGAAAGGCATACAATAGGAGGAATACACTATCTCACTTCTTGATGCGCTTCCCGTATTCGTTCACATGGAAAAGACTAAGCATCATGATGAATCAACACAAAAGACAATTCCAATATGTCACTTATGTATTTCTAAAGCATTGTCAAGTTTGGTGGTCCTAGAGGAGATCAATATTGAGGATGAATTTCTTGGTGAATTTTATGTCATTTTTGCATCAATCATCCTTAAGTCCAATAATTTTGAGTCCATCGACTACAAGCTGCTACAAAGAGTGGTGTCCTTCTTCTATGCAGTAAATAAGCCATCAGACTCTGGTTTTGATAATTATGTGAAAGAGGTGATAGATGAACCAATCATGGGATGTCCTATTAAACATCTATCCTAGAGCTATAATAGTGAGTCACCATTGGTCATGTTCACCTTCGAGCATGAAGAAGAGTTCAATAACAAAAAGAAGAAGCTTACCCATTCGTTGTAGGAAGATAATATTCCAACATGGGTAAGTTTCATTATTTTCAAATTATGGGAGGCATTCTAGCATGTCAGATACATTTCAAGCTTTCTTTTCTAGTTGGTTATCTAGGAACATGTACTCAACCAAAGGCTAGTTAGGAAGGGAAGCTATTTTAACAAACCAGTCAATGGTTTTATTTAAAATATTTTAATATAAATATGTACATATGTAAATATTTATATAGCATTAGGTTAGGAGTTTTGTTTCCAAGAAGTGTTTTATGCACATGGTGCTTTCTCCTTAAGGGAATGCATGTTGTAGTTCTTGTTTCCTCCAAGTACATGTTTGCACATGTTTTGGGTGTCCTCCCTTGTTCTGAGTTTATTTTATCTCAGCCCAATGGATAGGGAAATGGTCTACAAAGCCAAAGATTTGGGTTCACATCCCACAAGTAGGATGCCCCTGAAAGTCACTAGAACTATGAAGAAAAATTCACCATATGTAGGAAAGTTGGTGTGAGTGCCTCATTAATTTCCTTTGCACAACATATTAATATTGAGAGAACCACACCTTTCCATTTTTTAGTAGGGCACACATTTTAATCACCACCTACCCTTCATTACACTAGAATTTTTGCTAAAATGCCATGTGTCACTTAGGCACCAAACAATATCATTGTGTGATGGTGGACTTGAGATTTTATTTAACATGACACGTGGATCCTTCACAGCTGATCAAAGCTATTGTGGCTTTGTTCAAAGGTAGTTTCCCCATGTGAATGCCACACATCTTCCTTACGGCTAGTCACAACTCCTTCCATTGGCAGACCTGGTTCTTTCTCAAAACTAGACACATGGCGGTCTTGCAGGTTTTCAAGGAGCCCAATCTTAGTTAGTTGCAACTTTCAACTTTGGCATGTCACATTTTTTTCCCTATAGTAGCTATAATTTTTCATGTGCCCAACTCTACATGATCATCATTCCTCTAGTATGGGCATGGTTCTCAAAGAAACTACCGCCATAATTTTTGAGGTGGCAACCAGTGTAATTATGGGAATTTAATTCTTTTTCTAAAAAAGGGGGCTAGTTGTCATATTTTTACAACCAATAAGGTATCTCAACCCAAAAATATTGGCGGGAATAGAAACATGAATCAATCTCTATGATCCACTTTTTAAGCTTGGCAGGTTGTGCCTTGGCTATATATTCAGGGCATTATAATGTAAAAAGGGGAGGATTATTATTACTTTCACTCTTATGAAAAAGGCTATGATTGCAAGCCTTAAGACTATAATGAGCATTTTGAATCAATGAAATGTTAGATAACTGAGAGGGGGGGGGGGGTGAATTAGTTAAGTCTAGTTATCCTATAGTCCCAAACACTCCCTGATGTATAAAACAAATCTTTCAAACAATTTAATCAACCCGATAAGATAGCAACTGTGCCTTTCTATTCATATACCGAATAGCTGTAAATTAAGTAGTGTATATAATGATCAATCGAGTTATAGTAATGTGTAAAATAACAATTCAACACATCCATACACATATAAAACTTTTATTTTTAATGTGGAAACCCTGTTAGGGGAAAAACCACCTAGGACTGGTAACCAAAATAATTCACCCTTCTGAAGTGAGCTTGATTAGGAGCCAACCCTATTAAAGGTTACAAAACACACTCTAAGGTGTGACCTAGTTAGAGGATTTATCACTAACAATTCTCCCTTGACCAAACATTCACTATGTGGCCAACAAGAAAATAATCAACATTCATTGAATGTCATATTGAAATATAAAAACTCTTAAGTCCCACTCGATTAAGAGATTTATCTGTAGCAATGGTTAGAATGTTACAGTAATGATCTGATTCAAATACAACTTGTTTTGCAGATTTTTAGATCTCTGCTAAGCTCAAAATACCTCTGGTCACAATCTCTTTATTTCCTCCAACTCTATTATGCTTGGTAATTTCTTTCTCTGATGCTCAGTGTTCTCTGCATAATTGTTCGATTCTATCTCCAACTAGTTTGACCAGCTTCACATCTAATGCAATCTTCTTATAAAAATTATCCAACAATAGACTCAATAATGAATCTCATGTCTCCTTTTATAAACATCATAAACCATTTTATTTCCATCCATATATTTTTCCTCTTAATCTTCATCGTTGATTTTTCTACTTTAACCTTCCTCGGCAGTTATGTCAATAACATGTTTCATTCTCCTTCATCTGATCATCCTTGAATTTTGTTAGCCATTTGATCATCATAACAAACATTATCTTTTACCTTAGAATCATCAATAATTGTCCATCTCATCATCTTTAGTCAGAAGTCATTAGTTCCATTTATTTATTTTACTTGATCAATACCACATCACGGTAACTTGGTTAATACTGTACTCAGTATACACTACACTTGCTCGGTGTACACTGTTTCAACTCGGTGCATACTGAATTCTTCATTTACTGACCACATAAACTTGTTCATTCTTGATGTTCAATCCATAACAAAATCATGTAATATAATAAAATCACTAACATAATGTCATAGACTCATCAATAATTTACTCAATGAATACCATATCCATATCTTTCACATGCATCTCATCTTCATGTAGATATCTCATTCCTTCACCATTATTTCCTTCTTAAGATGTTTATAACCATCATGATAAGTATAGTCAAAACTCATTGACATCAATTAAAATAAATTAATTGATTTAATGTCTCACATATACTTTAGTAGCTCAGTGATCATCAATCACTATCTTTCAAATACTTGTCAAACTCTCCTTCAAGATATTCAATCAGTTATAGTCTATCATGAAATATATCAACTGCACTTACAACCCTTTGTTTTTTAGAGATTTTTTTTGTTTTCATGAATGTTTTATGTGCATCTTGTGACTTCAATTATTGCATCTCAATTTCTGCCACACATATTATGCTTTAAGCTTCTCTATATATAGTTATCATTATATGTTTCCTGCTTTATCTCATGTGTAGATAGATAGTCATATATTTTTTATTGTTCCTTTATCTGATCCAGATCGTTGGCTTGCTATCTCTCTTTAGGATTTATCCTATGTATTTTAAAGTGTTCCAAAAGCTTTGGTTGATCACCTTAGTAGGAGTAGATTTTTTTCCTTTTTCCCTCAACACAAAATGAAGAGATAGCTTATAAATTCCTGGAGGTTTCTTAGTGATTAAGTGCAAGGTCCCCCCACTCATTGAAGCTTCACATAAGGTCATTACACTTGAGATAAATTTTAGGCGTCAACAGGTTTCATGTGCAATCATGCATAATTTAATTCATGTTGTATAAATTTTATGAGTGTTTGCATTTTTTGCTCTACATTTTTTAAACATATATTTCTTTCATTTCCTCATGCACGAGTGTTATAACATTGAGTCCTAACTATAGCATTCTAGTTAGGAGAAGCCATATACTAATGAGTTCCTTTGATCTTGAGTCCTCTTTGTTTCCTAGGAATCTTTATGAAACACAAATGCCTACCGATGACATTCTCACCATTGTTGAGAATCCTTCATCCCACTTTTCTCATGAAGAAGAGATCTTAAGATTTCCTCCTTCCCAAATACAAAATCTTTCACATGATTTTGAAAAATTTGAGCAATGGTTAGAATAATAATGTTCTAATCTTGAATCCATATCTTTAGTAGAAGTGATGAGAAAGATGATTTGAAATGATGATAATGGTATTGACTTGTTGCATACTGGGTATGTGCAAGATCATGAGGGGCCAAACTATGCCCTTAAGTGGCAATGAAAAATCAGCAAATCAGGGTTAGTCAACTTGACGTGAAAATTTCAACTAGCTATGAACCTAATATCAAAAAGTTGTAAGAATAGAATCTGTAGAAAATTGAATGTAGTTTCTAAACTATTAGGCCTTTTTTGAGAAAAAGTTAGTATGATTGGTGAACAGTATAGATTTCAATGCAGCAGTACAAAAATTTCAGGAAAAAAATAAGAAGTAGGTGTATGTCTGACCACCTTAATCATAATCAAATGATAATATTTTATTATAAAATTTTATATATAAGTATTAGACTCATGCCCAGATGTGACGCATATTTTTTTGTAATTTTATTCCAAAAAAATAATTAATTATAAATTTTTTGCTACAAGGTTTTCAGAATAAAAAAACTCCCGTGTCTGACCACCTTAACTCATTCAAAACTTTACAAAATTCAAAAAAAAAAATTTCCTTATAGTAGGTGAAGCATAGAATGTGACACATTTTTCGGATTTCAAAAATGTTATACCATTTGAAATTTATAGTCATTTTTCAATTAGTATATAAATCAGCACTTTAAAGGTAGCTCAATTAGAAAATAACTAATAATTACTTACCGAATTCAAAATTTGATAGCAATTATATCGATAGAAAGCTGATAATCTCCTTAAGATACCCTTTTCATTTTATCAAATTCGGGTGAAAAAAAAGTCGTCAGCTACATTGTTAAAGTCTGGAACTCAAAGAAACAAGGGAAAAACACATATTTGAGACATTCCAATAGTTGACCATGTAGGTTTGGTGCACAAAGCAATACCGAGCCTAATCAGGTACCCGATATTTACCCAAATTTTGAATTTTCACTTTGCCTCCACTTTCTCCCTCCCATTTGTCCATCCTTCATAAACTATATATTAGTTATATATTAGATATATTAAATATTATATAATATCAATTATATATTAAATGTTATATAATATATATTTTACATTAAATATTATTTAATATATATTAATATTAAAAACTATATATTAGATTATATATTATATAATATACATGTTACATTAAATATTATTTAATTATATATTAATATCAAAAACTATATATTAGATTATATATTATATATTAAATATTATATAATATACATTTTACATTTTAAATATTATTTAATATGATTCTGAGCATGAGCATGAGTCCCTACAGGGGCATAGTTGTGCCTTTTACAGGCGCTGAAAACCCTAGCTACGCAAAAATGGAGGCTTTGAAGAATAGTTCACTGGAGGCGGATTATAGAAGCAGAGGGCAAGAGAATCACTCTATTTCCACCGCATGTGGCTGTGAAATGGTATCTTTCCCTGCGTTTTCAACCAGAACGCTATATTGCAAAGGTTCTCGAAATAGATTCTAGTCACCGGACAATTGTACTCATGCCTGTTGATAATTTGGCAGCTCAATAGAGTTATTGGGAGGTTAAACAAGAACAACCAGATGGATCTTTGAACCGACCGAAGATTATGGAGAGTGGGGAAGGGTTTGGTAAAATGAGCAGTTATACTAGAAATTATGCAAGCATCATAGAACTGACCGCATTAATAAATTTAAAGAAGAGATCAGCAGCGACGCGACATTATGAGGAAAGCCTTGCCGTTCTGATGGTGCTACCCCAATATTATGAAGAATGTCTTGCTGCTTCAATGCCGGAGCCGCCTCTGTCTCAGACTTTTGCCATTGCTTCTCATCAGTACTCTGAGATATGGCAGCCCGGATTGTAGGCTTTTGCACAACATAGTCCGTCATAAATTCTCTATAAATCATCATGTGTTATAGTATTTGTATAAGCTTCTGTTGTACCATCTATAATCTAATTTGAATTCTTATGCCATCTAATTGAGCTTAATCTGAGAGCCCACATTTACATCAAGGATGAGAAGAACAAAGGGGGACTAATTAACTTACATTTTCAATTGATTTTGTTAATTTAATTTACTATTGTTTATGCATTCTATTATCTTGCTTCCTCTTTTGATATTGGGTATTACTAACCGTGATTAAAAAATCTTTGTGGTTAGATTTTTATTGCAATTGTAGGTTCTAGATCCAAAATTAATCCTAATTACACTAATATACAATATTTACTTGCACTCTTATACAAACACATTTGCAAAAAAAAATAACTTTAATTCTTCTCTAGTTCACAAAAATCAGTAATTACATCAGTTGTAACATCTTCTTCATACTCTTCTTTTATGACATCTCTTTCATCACTAATAAATATATCCACAACTTCCTTAGGTTTCTTGGCTAAATCTTCACTAAATGCAAAAAAATTGAAATTTAATGAGATCCTCTCTAAGTAATCCACCATCCTCTTCACATCCTTGATCAAGTTCTAGGTCCTCAGATACCTCTGAGAGAACATCTACCTTATGAACTTCTTTCTCTTATACTACCTCAATTTGCAAGGTATTTACTTCCACATCACATTCTTGTTTCTTCTCTTTTCTTTTGTTGCCCACTCTCACATCTTTCTCCTTTTTAGTACAATTTCTCTTCTTCAACAATAATCCTCACATCCCATAATTTTCTTCCTAATATCGCTCCAGTATAAAATCAACATTTGCATCCTCATGACCAACTTTATCTTCCTCTTCTTTGAACTCATCCTTCCCTCAATTACTACAATATTTCACTCACCTTCAATTTTTATTTCAACTTAAAGATCTCAATCATTTAGGGATCCTCACACTTGCACCAATCTTTTTGAACTCTCCACAACCATTTCTCACCTTCATGTTAAAATTGTCTCATGGTTGATAATTTATTTACACAAATCTATTCTTCACCCTCAAGTCTTTTTGAAGACTGACTCACATTACACAATATCTCCACACATATAAGGCAACTAGCTTTGATACATCTAATGCAAGAAGGAACTCCCCTCTACCATGTAAACACAAACTTAGAAATACAAACACCAAAACTCGAGAAAATATTTTTTGCAAAAATGAATTATTCGTCAAATTTACAATCACATTATTAAAAATATAATCCCATCAATATCCCCTCTTCCTCTTCCTAGGGATGAAGTATATGTTCCGCTTTATATAGAATTGGGACATAAGCACCTTAAAATAATAAAGAAGCACCTCAGGATCAAGTGCACAAAAACCAAATAATATTTGGGCTTATTTTGATTAACTATTAGGCAGAGATAAGATTATAATAAGATAAAATTAATGACAATCTTATAATGTTAAATGGATTTCATTGGTTTGGTAGATGAAAACACGCTAGTGACACAATCACAATCCTATAATTTTTCATCTAGGTGTGTTATTACTTGTGGAATCATAATGGCTACCTTGTTTACTCTCTAATTATAAGGATATATTTATCCAATTTATGTCATTCACCATATGAAATTGATAGCTAGGGAGTATAAGATAATACACTAGACCCTACTCCACTTACCTTGGGGGACTAGCCATATACAAAGTAAACTCTATCTCACTAGATAAAAGCGTAAAGTGAAGACTCCACCTTCCAAGTAGTGGTGCACCACTTGGAATAATGATTTAATCTATTAAAGGTTTCTAAAAATGAGATTTTTAGTCATATATATGAATAGCAAGCTCATTTGATGGTGATTAGGATTAGGGATCTCACTTTTTACCCTCACCAAATAAGTGTCGATGGATCAAGGATCTTGCAAATTTGCCTTAATGATGTTGGATAAAACTTGAGGTATAAAAAATAATTCTTCCCTTTTTATATATATACCTCATTAAAATATGTGGTTGAGATCACATTTGAGGTGAAAAAATTCCCAAGTAGGCCTTCTAATGCACAAATAAATTAACTAGGTGTATTTGATTTCCCATGATCTCACAAAGTGAAAGGAGAGAGAATGCACAAAAACTATCATGTGCGTTGGATTAAAAAAACCTAATCAAACATAAATAATATATGTGATATTTATAATCTCCAAGTTTTTAATAGATGCAAGGAAAGAGGATACATCTACACACCCTTCCAAACACACTCAACAAGTTTTTTAGCCAATTATTCTAACTATAGTTCCTAGATTGGTGATAAAATAAGTCTTGAAATAATGAAACCCACAACAAACCATTAGTAGTTGAATGATATTAATATTTTACCAATTTAGACAATTGTACCACTTTGGTAGTAACCAAAAAGTGGGGTTAGTACCAAAAATGAAGATCAAAACCCAATCAAATTATAAACTATAATAGAGGTATCATTCTATGAGACACATGTGACACTTTATGTATAGAGGGACCACTTTGAGTAGCAAAAGAATCATGATATAAAATAGAGGTACTTATCTGTAGAGTAGGTGCATATATATATAGAGATTAAGGGTCCTTAAATATAAATCTAATCAAAGTAGGCACAAATATATTAAGTAAATGAACATTTATGTGATACACAAGTACCAATCTAAACTATAGAGGTGTAAAAACATAAAAACTAGAATTAAATATAGTTATACTTGATAAAACATTTCTTTTCAAAATAAAAAGTATTATATGAATTAAAAAGATATCAAATTGAATGATAATATAATAAGGTAGACTCAAATACTAGAATAATAGATTATTCAAAAATCCCAAAAGGCCATAGGACACACTTGAGCATTCCAATTTGTCAAAAGGGGTCACGGGGACTCCCTAGGGGTCCTAACGTGTGATAAGGCATACGAGGACCCCTAGTGAGTCCCTGTGACCCCTTTTGACACATTGGAATGCTCAAGTGTGTCTTAAGGGGTCGTACGAACCCTTAAGACACACTTGAGCATTCCAATGTGTCAAAAGGGGTCATGGGGAATCCCTAGGGGTCCTAACACATGATAAGGCATACTAGGACCCCTAGGGAGTCCCTGTGACCCCTTTTGACACATTGGAACGCTCAAGTGTGTCTTAAGGGGTATGACCCCTTAAGACACACTTGAGCATTCCAATGTGTCAAAAGGGGTCACAGGGACTCCCTAGGGGTCCTAACATGTGATAAGGCATACTAGGACCCCTAGGGAGTCCCCGTGACACCTTTTGACACATTGGAATGATCAAGTGTGTCTTAAGGGGTCCTGCGACCCCTTAAGACATAGTTGAGAATTCCAATGTGTCAAAAGGAGTCACGAGGACTCCCTAGGGGTCCTAGTATGCCTTATCAAACGTTAGGACCCGTAGGGAGTCCCTGTGACCCCTTTTGACAAATTGCAAAGCTCAAGTGTGTCTTAAGGGGTCGTAGGACCCCTTAAGACACACTTGAGCTTTGCAATTTGTCAAAAGGGGTCACAGGGACTCCCTAGGGGTCCTAGTACACCTTATCAAGTGTTAAGACCCCTAGGGAGTCCCTATGACCCCTTTTGACACATTGGAATGCTCAAGTGTGTCTTAAGGGTTCGTAGGACCCCTTAAGACACACTTGAGCATTCCAATGTGTCAAAAGGGGTCACGGGGACTCCCTAGGGGTCCTAGTATGCCTTATCACGTGTTAGGACCCCTAGGGAATCCCCGTGACCCCTTTTGACACATTGGAATGCTCAAGTGTGTCTTAAGGGGTTATGACCCCTTAAGACACACTTGAGCATTCCAATGTGTCAAAAGGGGTCATGGGGATTCCCTAGGGGTCCTAACACATGATAAGGTGTACTAGGACCCCTAGGGAGTCCCCGTGATCCCTTTTGACACATTGCAACATAGACCCCTTAAGACACACTTGAGTGTTCCAATGTGTCAAAAGGGGTCACGGGGACTCCCTAGGGGTCCTAACCTGTGATAAGGCTTACTAGGACCCCTAGTGAGTCCCCATCACCCCTTTTGACACATTGCAATGCTCAAGTGTGTCTTAAGGGGTCGTAGCCTTATCACGCGTTAGGACCCCTAGGGAGTCCCCATGACCCCTTCTGACACATTGGAATGCTCAAGTGTGTCTTAAGGGGTCTACGTTGTAATGTGTCAAAAGGGGTCATAGGGACTCCCTAGGGGTTCTAGTATGCCTTATCACGCGTTAGGACCCCTAGGGAGTCCCTGTGATCCCTTTTGACACATTAGAATGCTCAAGTGTGTCTTAAGGGGTTATGACCCCTTAAGACACACTTGAGCATTCCAATGTGTCAAAAAGGGTCACGTTAGGACCCCTAGGGAGTGCCTGTGACCCTTTTTGACACATTGGAATGCTCAACTGTGTCTTAAGGGGTTATGACCCCTTAAGACACTTAAGACACACTTGAGCATTCCAATGTGTCAAAAGGGGTCACGAGGACTCCCTAGGGGTCCTAACGTGTGATAAGGCATACTAGGACCCCTAGGGAGTCCTCGTGACCCCTTTTGACACATTGCAACACTCAAGTGTGTCTTAAGGGGTCCTATGACCCCTTAAGACATAGTTGAGTCTTCCAATGTGTCAAAAGGGGTCATGGGGACTCCCTAGGGGTCCTAGTACACCTTATCATGCATTATGATCCCTAGGGAGTCCCCGTGACCCCTTTTGACACATTGCAATGCTCAAGTGTGTCTTAAGGGGTCCTATGACCCCTTAAGACACACCTAGGGAGTCCCTGTGACCCCTTTTGACACATTGCAATGCTCAAGTGTGTCTTAAGGGGTCGTAGGACCCCTTAAGACACACTTGAGCATTGCAATGTGTCAAAAGGGGTCATGAAGACTCTCTAGGGGTCCTAGTATGCCTTATCATAGGTTAGGACCCCTAGGGATTCCTCGTGACCCCTTTTTACACATTGGAATGCTCAAGTGTGTCTTAGGTTTAAGACACACTTGAGCATTCCAATGTGTAAAAAGGGGTCATGAGGACTCCTTAGGGGTACTAACCCATGATAAGGCATACTAGGACCCCTAGGGAGTCCACGTGACCCCTTTTGACACATTGGAATGCTCAAGTGTGTCTTAAGGGGTCTACGACCCTTAAGACACACTTGAACATTCCAATGTGTCAAAAGGGGTCATAGGGACCCCTTAGGACACACTTGAGCATTCCAATGTGTCAAAAGGGGTCATAGGGACCCCTTAAGACACACTTGAGCATTCCAATGTGTCAAAAGGGGTCATGGGGACTCCCTAAGGGTCCTAATGCGTGATAAGGCATACTAGGACCCCTAGGGAGTCCCCGTGACCCCTTTTGACACATTGCAACACTCAAGTGTGTCTTAATGGGTCCTACAACCCATTAAGACACACTTGAGTGTTGCAATGTGTCAAAAGGGGTCACAAAGACTCTCTAGGGGTCCTAATGTGATAAGGTCCTAGTACACCTTATCATGTGTCAGGACCCCTAGGGAGTCCTCGTGATCCCTTTTGACACATTTTCTCAAGTGTGTCTTAATGGGTCATAGGACCCCTTAAGACACACTTGAGCATTGCAATGTGTCAAAAGGGGTCACAGGGACTCACTAGGGGTCCTAGTAAGCCTTATCACGCGTTAGGACCCCTAGGGAGTCCCTGTGACCCCTTTTCACACATTGGAATGCTCAAGTGTGTCTTAAGAGGTTGTGATAGGACCCCTATGACCCCTTAAGACACACTTGAGTGTTCCAATGTGTCAAAAGGGGTCACGGGGACTCGAACCCTTAAGACACACTTAAGCATTCCAATGTGTCAAAAGGGGTCATGGGGACTCCCTAGGGGTCGTAACGTGTGATAAGGCTTACTAGGACCCCTAGGGAGTCCTCATGACCCCTTTTGACACATTGGAATGCTCAAGTGTGTCTTAAGGGGTCTACGACCCTTAAGACACAATTAAACATTCCAATGTGTCAAAAGGGGTCATAGGGACCCCTTAAGACACACTTGAGCATTGCAATGTGTCAAAAGGGGTCACAGGGACTCCCTAGGGGTCTCAACATGTGATAAGGCATACTAGGACCCCTAGGGAGTCTCCATGACCCCTTTTGACACATTGCAATGCTCAAGTGTGTCTTAATGGGTCCTACGACCCATTAAAACACACTTGAGCATTGCAATGTGTCAAAAGGGGTCACAGGGACTCCGTAGGGGTCCTAACACGTGATAAGGTGTACTAGGACACCTAGTGAGTTGTCATGACCCCTTTTGACACATTGGAATTCTCAACTATGTCTTAAGGGGTCCTAGTCCCTGTGACCCCTTTTGATACATTGCAATGCTCAAGTGTGTCTTAAGGGGTCCTACGACCCCTTAAGACACACTTGAGCATTGCAATGTGTCAAAAGGGGTCACGGGGACTCCCTAGGGGTCCTAGTACACCTTATCACACATTAGGACCCCTAGGGAGTCCCCGTGACCCCTTTTGACACATTGGAATGCTCAAGTGTGTCTTAAGGGGTCCTACGAAACCTTAAGACACACTTGAGTGTTCCAATGTGTAAAAAGGGGTCACGGGGACTCCCTAGGGGTCCTAATGCGTGATAAGGCATACTAGGACCCCTAGGGAGTCCTTGTAACCCCTTTTGACACATTGGAACACTCAAGTGTGTCTTAAGGTGTCTACGACCCCTCAAGACACACTTGAGCATTCCAATGTGTCAAAAGGGAGTCCCCCTTAATACACACTTGAGCATTCCAATGTGTCAAAAGGGGTCACGGGGACTCCCTAGGGGTCCTAGTATGCCTCATCACGCGTTAGGATTCCTAGGGAGTCCCTGTGACCCCTTTTGTCACATTGGAATGTTCAAGTGTGTCTTAAGGGGACTACGACCCCTTAAGACACACTTGAGCATTCCAATGTATAAAAAGGGGTCACGAGGACTCCCTAGGGGTCCTAACACCTTATCACATGTTAGGACACCTAGGGAGTCCTCGTGACCCCTTTTGACACATTGTAATGCTCAAATGTGTCTTAATGGGTCATAGGACCCATTAAGACACACTTGAGTGTTGCAATGTGTCAAAAGGGGTCACATGGACTCCCTAGGGGTCCTAGTACACCTTATCACATGTTAGGACCCCTAGGGAGTCCTCGTGACCCCTTTTGATAGATTGCAATGCTCAAGTGTGTCTTAAGGGGTCCTACAAAACCTTAAGACACACTTGAGCGTTCCAATGTGTAAAAAGGGGTCACAGGGACTCCCTAGGCATCCTAATGTGTGATAAGGCATACTAGGACCCCTAGGGAGTCCCCTTGACCCCTTTTGACACATTGGAACACTCACATGTGTCTTAAGGGGTCGTAGGACCCCTTAAGACACACTTGAGTGTTCCAATGTGTCAAAAGGGGTCACGGGGACTCCCTAGGGGTCCTAGTATGCCTTATCACATGTTAGGACCCCTAGGGAGTCCCTGTGACCCCTTTTGACACATTACAACACTCAAGTGTATCTTAAGGGGTCGTAGGACCCCTTAAGACACACTTGAGTGTTGTAATGTGTCAAAAGGGGTCACAGGGACTCCCTAGGGATCCTAACGTGTGATAAGGCATACTAGGGAGTCCTTGTGACCCCTTTTGACACATTGGAATGCTCAAGTGTGTCTTAAGGGGTCCTACAACCCCTTAAGACACAATTGAGCATTCCAATGTGTCAAAAGGGGTCACAAGGACTCACTAGGGGTCCTAGTATGCCTTATCACGTGTTAGGACACCTAGGGAGTCCCTGTGACCCCTTTTGACACATTAGAACACTCAAGTGTGTCGTAAGGGGACCCCTTAAGACACACTTGAGTGTTCCAATGTGTCAAAAGGGGTCACATGGACTCCCTAGGGTTCCTAGTATGCCTTATCATGCGTTAGGACCCTTAGGAAGTCTCACTCTCTACCTCCATTGAACTATTCTTCAAAGCATCCATTTTTGCGTAGCTAGGGTTTACGATGCCTGTAAAAGACACATTTAATACATAGATTTAGCCAACCACCTTTAAAGACCTAAAAGAAATGAGAAAACAATTTAGGCCAAAAATACATACCGCATTTCTGTATGTAGTACCGTAAGCTTCAACAATCCAATTGGCTTCCTCTGCTAAGGCACGAAGAACTTCATTAATGTATGCTCTAGGAGGAAGATTATAATTTCCATATTTCTACAAGAGATTCTCCAAAATTTGTAATATTATATATAATATATTAGTATACATTAGTATATGTATTATATACATGTTAGTAAATATAATACATTAGTATATATATAATATATTATATATATTAGTATATTTAATACATTAGTACATATAATACATTAGTCTATTATAATACATTAGTATATATATATAATATACTTTATATATATCATATGCCTCTTTTCTATATATATATTATTTACATCAATATATGTAAAAGTTCAATTTTTTTTCATTTGCTCCCACCCATTTTTCATCAGCTTGGGAATATCGGGTACCCGATATGGAATTGGGTACCCAATTTTCGCCAAGTAATATTTCACCAAAATATTCCCTGTCCCCACAGAACAGACAATCATAGGATTTTATACTTTTTTCATGTGTTTCAAAACAAAAAATTTGATTTGGGACCCATTGTTTGATTTTTGTCGACTTGTGGTCTCACCATGGGAAGTAGCAGTCGTCGAAAGGCTAAACGCAAGAGGAAGCTAACAGATGACAAAATTAAAGCATATAGGGAAAAAGATAAGGAGAATCACTGAAGAAGGAGAGAAGGTATGTTAAATATTAATCAAGGTGACCCTATAAATGTAGTTGTAAGTGAAGAGGATGTTCAATTTGAAAATGCATAGATGGAGATTGAAAATGTAGACTTTGGGAGCCAAAATGTTGTACAAGAATGACATGAATGTTATACATCTCCAAATTTTATGCAAAATGAAGTCCGTTGCAATAAAGATAATCAATCTTCAAATTTGGGGCTTTCAAGAACACCTAAATGGTTAATTGAAATTGAGGAGAAGATTATGAATAATTGGGAAGGAAAGAGGTCACATAGAATCGTTAGGTTGTGGGCTTCAAGACTTTATGATCAATTTTTTCGAAACAAGACATTGGTTGAGAAATGTCAAATTTTTGTGCAGTTGTTAAAGATGCAAAAGATGAGACCTGTGCTTGTGAAATTGAAGATTCATGTGAACAAGAAAATGGAGAGAAATGCCATTGTTGTGAAGAATCTTTTCAATGCTCTCAATAGCATTGGGAAGACTAGCAAAGAAAAAGACAAGAGTTGCTCGCAGGGTTATTACAACCTCCTTAGTAAGTCATCAATTGAGAAAGGCTCGTTTGATGAGACAAACTTGTGTTGACTTCAATATAGACCGTAAAACTTTGGGTAGAGGACTTGCAAGAAGAGAAAGACTTGATGATCCGCTTCAAATTGATACATGGGCTTATGGTGAGAGACTTCCACATTTCGATAAGAAGCTAACAGATGTTGTCAAGGATGAAATTCAACAATTTTGGGATGCTAACTCAAAAGTGTCACCAAATGTGAAGGATGTCTTGAAGTTGAGAGTTGGCAATCGAGACCGCACTCCACATCCTAAACATTATGTGGAGGTAAGTCAAACAATGTTGTATAAAAAATTTTGTGAGACACATCCAACATTGAAAATATCACAAAGGTCTTTTGAATCCGTGAAGCCATTTTATTGTGTACCCCTTAAGATTCAAAATACATGTTTTTTGCAAATATCATGTTGAGTTTTTAATGCATCATGAATTATTATGGTCCATTCATTCTACTTTGCATACTAATGAAATTCTAGAGGATTGTGGTGCAAGCGGTCTTCCCAAATCATCAAGAGACTTGCTAGATCAATTTTTATGTCATAGATATGATGGTTGTTTATTTTATAAAAAAGATTGCTTAAATGCCAAGTGCTCAGAATGTGGTGGCTTGTCCAAGTTTAGAACATGTTTTCATGAGGGTTTGGAACACAATTTTGGAAAGACACCCGTCCAAAAAAAGGTATATGAAACAGTAAAATATACATTGAAGAGTGGAGGTGAAGGCTCTAGATGTGAGTTAGTTGCAAAAGAATACAATGTTGCTGATTTTATCTCAGATTTCAAGACAAATCTTTTTTACAAGTATGCAAGGCATAGTCACAGGTCTCAATGGTTGGATCAACAATTTAGGACATGTAAGGACACTTTCCCCATTGGAACTATTATATCCATTGTAGACTTTGCGGAGAACTATACATTGCAGCCCCAAAATGAGACTCAAGCTCAATATTACAATTCCATTTAGGTTGCTATTTTTGTACACATCACATATAGACATTCCCCTGATAGCACAAAAGATGAGCAAAAGATAATCAGAGAGTACCATTTTTATATGAGTGACGACAGGTCTCACTCTCATGAGTTTGTTCAACATTGTTTCTAGAACTATTTTGATTTCTTGTAGGAAAATGGTATTGCTATGGATAGGCATCTCATTTGGTCGGATAATTGCATTGGTAAATTTAAGAATGCTAGAATGTTTTATTGGTTGTGTATAATGCATGTGGAGAGAGGTGTACCTCATATTTGGAGTTTTTTTGAGTTAGGGCATGGGAAAGGGGAGCATGACAGACCAGGTACATGTGTGAAGAGAGCTCTAGTTAAGGAGCAATCGAGGATTTTAGGTGTTGTACTTCTTGATGCTCATTCTATTGTTGATTGGTGTACTTTAGCATTGTCACAGGGGGGGACTCTTGATTCTACAGTGCGTAGATAATTTTGGTTGGTTGAGGAGGGAACTATAGGAGATAGATTGGATTTCCAAACAGTGAAAGACTCTTCAAAAATGCATTCATTTCGAAGCTCCAATAGTAGTACATGGACCATTTGGACACGAGAGTTGGCTTATTTTTGCCCCATGTGTTTTCAGTATGATTGGGATCATTGCGAGTCAAGTGAGTGGGTGGATACATGGGTTCCATAATATCTGACTCCTTTATCTTTGACACTCTCTATAAGAAATGATGACATGGACACTTTAGTTGACTATGACCATCTTTCAGATCTTTTAAAGCCAGGAGATGTTTTTGCATTGGTTGCACCGCAGGGGAATGATGAGAGGTCAGATTATTGGTTAGCACATTGTGTACAAGGTAAACATAAGCTTGTACAATCGATGATAGATGGTGATGGGTTCACATATCCTACTAGTTTAGTTGTTGTTGTGGGAACATGATTGCGAACATACATGATTAGAAAGAATGGAGTTCCCGCATTTGAAGACTATGAGAAGCACAAAACTATTCTCCTGTATTCACACCTTGTTATAGCAACAAATGTCAAGTTGTCAAAGCATCAAGGAAGACCAAAGACAAAAGAACTTTGGACTATTACTACTACTGATCATGAAGCACTATTGGAGACCCTGAAGCAAAGAGATGACCCTTTTGAACACTTGACTAGGTAATAAGTTAACTTAGTGCATTATTTTCTAAGTTCGTTAAGCTTAATCTCAATACATTAATTTGACCTTTCTTAGATTGTATTTTGAGTCAATAAACTTGGTTTTGTATGTGGATTTTAACTTGTGCAAGAGCACCTATGAAGACACCTACGGTCACCATGGATCCAATCAGAGATAGAAGGACAAAAGGATCCTTAATGGTTAATTGAGATCTTTTGAAGCCTATAATGGCAATTTGTAACAATCAATTTGATTTGAAAGTTAAATGTCCTAAAACTCTTCATAACGACTTATGACCAAAATCATGTATGGGTGGCCAATAGTGCCAAGAAGGGATCTTACATGTCATATACTTATGTCATTTGCATGGTTTGAATTCTTACATGTTTGATTGTTGTTTCTAATGCTTTAAGGATATTATTTTTTATCATTTCAAACAATCTATAAAAGTTAAACCTCAAACACAATAAGATCCATAGTTCAAATTTCACAAGCTTAATCGTGATTAATTTCACAGTTCAAATTTCAAACATACCATTAACAGTTAGTTGAAAGCGGCTTAGCAACGTATCTTTTAAACCGGCAGTGATCTTCCGTGGCTCATAGCTCAAACCTCATGAGAGGTATCGACAAACAATTAGGTGCTACGGGATCATGTTTTTGAGGTCTTTAATAACCTCTCTCAATTTTGGGTGATTCGACTTCGTTTGCATTTGGAAAGGCGATCTCAATCGATGCCAAAAATTTCAGTGAGGGTCAGTTGAAAGTGGCTCAGCGGTGTATCTTTCAAACCGTCTGACCTGGCATTGAATAGTCTACTCCATCAGCTCTAGTTGGTTAGGTAAATGCGAGTGACAACCTGATTCTACCCAGAAAGTCATCAGAACGCTCACGACCATGCTCGACCCAAGTGACCCCAAGGTGCACTAAGCATGATTGGGCAGTGATCTTCCAGGGCTCGTATCTCGAACCTCATGAGAGGTATCAATAAACCATTAGGTGCTAAAAGATTGTGTTTTTGAGTTCTACAATAACCTCTCTCAGTTTTGTGTGATTCAACTTCATTTACATTTGGCAAGGTGATCTCAGTCGATGCCAAAACTTGTAGTGAGGGTCAAATGAAAGTGGCTCAGTGGTTTATCTTTCAAACCGTCTGACCTGGCATCAAACCGTCTACTCCATCAGCTTTGGTTGGCCGAGTAAACACCATTGACAACCCCGTTCTACCCACAAAGTCACCGGAACGCTCATGACCACGCTCGACCCAAGTGACCCCAAGGTGCACTAAGAAAAATTGGGCAGCGATCTTTTGGGGCTTGTATCTCAAACCTCGTGAGAGGTATCAACAAACTGTTAGGTGCTACGGGATCATGTTTTTGAGGTCTACAATAACCTCTCTCAGTTTTGGGTGATTTGACTTTGTTTGCATTTGGCAAGGCAATCTCAATCGATGTCAAAACTTGCAGTGAGGGTCAGTTGAAAGTGGCTCAACAACGTATCTCTCAAACCGTCTGACCTGGCATTGAACCATCTGCTCTATCAACTTTGGTTGGCTGGGTAAATGCTAGTGACAACCTCATTCTACCTGATGGAGCCTTAATTTTTTATAGAAATTAGGGCCTCCATTTGAGAAATACTATTGGAGATTTGATAAGGTTGGAATTGATGTCATTGAAGGTTTTTTGGTTGCTCACAAGATATATGAACACATACTATTAAGTGGAGATAAAAACTAAGACAAATAGCAAAGACTATTGAATAAATAGCGTCGACAACTATGCAACTTGGTAACGTTGGAACATTAAGCATCATATCAGCATTCGAATGGAGTGAAGTATACACACTAGCAATTAATGATCAAAGTCAACCCAAATAAATTTCATTTCCTCATAGATGTTAATAGCTGTAGCATATTACAAAGATGACAAACATATTATTTGGAAGAATATTACAAGAGGTGGTAAAGTAAAACTCATCATGAATGTCTAGTCAACAATAATCAACCCATGAAGCAACAACTTCATCAAATGAAGTGAACACAACATGAGTTAAAGATTGATTAAACATATGCATATGAAGACATTCAAAGGAGCCATGCAGTAATAAAAAAAAAAAATATACACAGTGCTGAGCATAGTTTGAAGGCAGTATTAAAATCATTCAAGGAACATTTGAGAGACGATATATTCAAGAGATGTGTTTTTGTAAGTCTGAGGGATATCATGTTGTGCAAGCAATCATATATTATACACAATGGAAAATTCAATAGTCACATGTCATATCTATCAATGTTAATATTGAAGATTGGAAATGAAGACCATAAGCTTATATGATAATGGAGATTTTTTATAGCATGAAATGAAGGCTCCTGCATACACGATGATATTGAAACATTATTGCCAGTAGTTAAAATTATTATAAGTGAAAACAAAAAGCATTGAAAATGATAATATATGAAATCAGCAATGCAAGTATAAGACTGAATGCGCACACAATGAAAAATAGCGACATAATTGATGGTATAGAATTTGTATACGAAAATTCATAGAAGTGGTAAACGAAACTCTCATATTAGCAGCGATTGAAGTTTTAATTTAGTGATAAAGAGAAGATGGCATGGTTTTTGTTTTGCAGAGAAATGATCTTCAGTATTGGTACTGATGGCCTCATCATCATCTCAGGCACAGGGAAAGTTAAGCACCAAAAATCTAGGAAATCTATAGAAGTTAAACCTCAAACATAATAAGCTCCATGAACAGGTTATTCCAGAGTAAAGAAAAACAAATTTAACTTCAACAAGATATAATTTAAATCATAATGATAATCATAGTCAAGATATAACTTCACCATTCAATTCCATAAACATGAATAATAAATATGTATATACAAAAGATGACGCAAATATAACATATAAATGAACATGTTCTATATATGTATCAAATGTATCAAAAGTATGTCCTTATACAAATATGGCACATGCCATTTCAAATTGTCTACAAAATCAATGTTTTAAGGTGTACAATGTGGCATATATGCCATCTCAAAATGTGCCAAGTGTCATCTCTAAATGACCACAAAACTAAAACTGCATCCTATGCTGTAGGGGGATCATCAAAATGTAGCCTCTTTGAAGAAGTGTTGGGCTCTGATTGATCCTACACAAAAAATGAGTTCAAACCAAAGTTAGATTGCTTACTTTATATGATTTGTACATATAGATGATCAGGTGTCCTAGCATAAGTCCTGGGTAGTGAAGGGACCATGCGAGCAATACCAACTCTGACCTATAAATATATATTTGTAATAATGAGATTAGTAGAGTGGTGCAACATAGAGTAATAAATATAAAAAATAGGATGATAGCATAATAAAATTACAAATTGATTGAACTAAAATTAAAACTTACATCTGGTGATCCCTCCTCTGGAATAGTGGGCTGGGTCAACAAAGAAATGAAAGATTCTCATGGGCCCTCCCTCACAATCGGAGTAACCTATGAGAGTAAAAAGATTGTCAATTATATATCAATGTACTTCATCATACCAACCCTAGTTACAAAATACAAATAACAATACGTAAAAGTCTATGTACAATCGGGCTATCACTCTTAATCGAGATGCCTCTAACCCTACACTGCCGAACCGGTGTCGGGACATCATCAATAGCCACACCCTATACAATAAAGTGCAAGTAAAATATTTATTACTACACACAAGTGGCATACATATGCATGCATAATTAATCTTAAACAATTAACTACCTTTCCTTTGTCAAGACCTGATGAAGGAACCCCCTCATGCCCCCCACTGACATCAGCTGTAGCCTGCAAGAACATAATAAGATGACAATATATATTAGTAAATGTATGAATTTTATTGCTCTAATTGATAGAGATTTAAGCATGTACACCAAATCATATAAAAAAAACTAATGGGTACATAATTTATAATATACCATATAATCATCAAGGCCAAATGAAATGGCTGAAAGTGTGGACTCATCCACCTGTCTCACCTCCTCTTGTGTCATTGACTGAACATAATGGAAAAAATATATATACATAAGTGCATGTAATCATTAAAACTAATCTAAATAAATAAATTATTTTTAAATTAAATAAGTCATGTGACAAATTTATTTATAATGTTTACTCTTACCATATCAACAGGAGTCAATGGCTTTGCGTGCACCTCCTGAGCACTCTCATGAGATGTAGATGTTCCATGAGGTGTTGCAGCCTCTGCAGCTACGTCTCCTATATCCTCCTCATCAATAACATGAAACTGATATGTATCAGAATCAGTAAGTGGTCCGAGGCACATATGCCTACACATAATGCACATATGGGGCTCGCATACATGTGAACTTTGACGAGATGTCGATGCGCCAACAACATCCACAAGAGGAAACACTGACTTGGTCTGTGTGATCAACTGATCACTCAGTAAATGAATGGCTCTAATAGTCTGTGAGGCAGCCTCTACAATGATATCAGGATGTGGCACTGGAGGAGGGGGTGCGACATCAGTGAGGGGACAAAGGTAGTGGCCTTTCAGTGCTACGAAGATGGCCTAGTCTAAGGAGCTCCTCTACCTACGTCCATGTTGGGCCTCATACTCCAATAATCAACATGGTGACCAAGCACAAACTCAGCATACAATTTTTTAATGAAATAAAATGGGACCTCCAAATTGCTATGGGGTGGTTTATCAAAAACCATCCACCAGCAATCCCAAAAGTTTTTGCGCATTGCTTCATTTGTGCACCATTTTATTGATAATTTGGGCTTTTTGGGGTCAACTGGTATTTTGGTTTTAGGATCGACAAAAAGGGCAGCTATATCTTCCTTAGTTAAATTAAGGGTCGTAATCCCATCATGGTCAAGCTCGTCATCAAATTCGATGTGCATATCATCATGCCAATGAAGAGCAACATTATGTTGCTGTGTGAGTTTGTCAATATTTCCAACAATTGTATTTAGTGTGGCAGGCATGGGACCTAATGTAGGTATATATTGATACATGTTTTGGAAACCTCATATCGTGTTCAAATTTTCTTCTATCAAATCTTGTAAAGATTTAGGGTTTAGATATGGGGGATTGTTTTCGGGATCGTTATTTGGTGTGGGAGGGTTATTTTCTTCATTGTTGCCATGCCTGATTAAATAAAAAACAAATCTAAATTTCAACCTAATTTCAAATATTATTACAAATATAAATACAAAACCCTATTTAAAAAAAATGCTACATTTAGCATGAAAATGAAATAAATTAATAAAAATTATACAAATAACTACTTACCAAATATGCTCGGAGTTGAATTTGTTGTTTCCAATATCAAGTACCCAAAAATATATCGGGTATATGAAAATCGTAGAAAGAAACTTGAAGAAAATCGTGCAAGGAAATGAAAAAAAGGGCTCGTGGGTTTCAGATATATGCCACAGTTATTGGGTACCCGATAATATTAGGTACCCGATAAGGTCTGTGCTTTAATGGTAGGTTTTCCCAGGTGTACTAACACCCAGGCCTACTAAAAAGTCAACAAGTGCTTTCATGCGCTTTTGGACGAGTGAAAAGTGAATATTTTTCACATTGCCACTTTTTGGCCCCTCATGATCTTGCACATACCCTACTATTTCCCATCTTGTTTATGACAATGTTAAACTTGTTAAAGATTAATCACAATATTTTCATTTAAATCAGCCTAACACTAGTGTTGAAACTTATATTCCTATTTATGCTTCCTTACCTAGTGTTTCTACATACACTCAACCTCTCATGACTACAATCATCCCAAACATCAATCATACAAATGTTAGTCTTAGAAGTATTCCTAATCCTATTGTTCCTATTACCCAAAATTTCATATCTATTCATTTTTGGTCATAGGCTAAATTTAATCCCTAGTCTGCATTTTAACCCTGTTAGCACCCTGAGAAAATTTCATGGCTTTAGCAACTTTCCCCTGGTCTCTGTAGTGTTTTGTTCTGTCTCTAGCATTAAAAGACCTAGGCCAAAATTCATAAAAGTAGGCATTGGACCCTCAAAAAAGCCCTAAGAGCCCTTTGGCCGATTATGTTTCACCATTACCTTTTCAGCCACTTAAAATCCTTATTCAGCATGTGCCCTTTTCATTTTTCTTCGGTTGCCAAATCACCTAGTCCCCGATCGGATACCCTTAACCTTTAGCGACTAAGCGACTGTGTTCACGTGATCTCTTATTTCTGGCGGTCCAGCTCTTAACACTTAGTGATCTGGCAAGCGGTTAATGTTTGGTATCATGGTTTTAGTCTTTGAAGAGGCTAAGTATCGATTAGATCTGATGGTCATTGCTATCCCATTAAGTGAAGATGCAAGTGTTTTAAGATCATGACATAGCGATGGTCATCTATCTTCCTTTCATATAGCGCTACAGGTTGTTAGTGGGTCCTATGCCAAGTGGTCGAAGGTGTGCGTTTCTTATTAGTCAAAGGTTGGTGATGTGGTGCCATGTTAGAGTGGGCCCAGTGGGTTGTAGATCAACGATGATCTAACAATTGTTGTATGATTGCATGGAATATCCCAAGCCCATGTGATCATATGCCAGCCATTGATTTTACCTTTTGCTAGGGCTCTACTAGGTGGGTCCTCAATTTCTAATGTGCTCACATTTGATTGGCTGACAGAGTGATGACTAGGATCTGTCAGCGGGACTATGTCAGAGGATCTGTAGGGATGATAGTAGAATTAAGATCTATGGTGGTCTTATGATCTCATAGAATCTTCTGACCCTATGAGATCATGCGATGATCATTTGATCTTCCAAGTGTTCAAGCTCTATTTTGTGGGACCGTCTAATGTGATGAGTTCTTATTGGTCACTGAGTGTTACAGTTGGCATTTTGTCAGTGGGTCCGGTTGTTAGAGGATTTGCAGAGTTGACAAAGATCTACAGTCATCACATGATCTGATGGAATATTCTTGGCCCATCAAATCATGTAGTAATCATCCAATGCAAAGTGAGGATTCTTCTACCTTTTGTGTTGTCAGTCTTGCTGAGGTGTTTACTTTTTATTAGCTCGTGACTGATGAGTTGGTGCTTGAATTTTCAAAGGGTCTCCTGACTGTTACAAGGTCGATCTGAGCCGTTCATTTGCTGGGAGAAACTGTGATCGACGGTCATGTTTTAATTCAACCTACTAGTTGTTAATATTTAAATTCAAATATATCTCTGCAAGGTTTTGCTAGGGTTTTTGATCCAATGGTCGATTGTGACAAAATCAGTAGCTCAAATTGAATTCTTTAGGATAGTTGCAGTTGAGGGATTAATGGGGAAGATCTGATTGCCGACACCGTGAAATTTTCTCAAGTACCATGTCCATTGTTCTTACGCTACAAAAACATTAAGGGTTGGCACCACCTTTTTGCTGGTTATACAATTTAAAACTCAAATATCTGTAAGGATCAGATATGGAGCATTCTTGGCGAGTTCAAGTTGCAGAAGGGTAGATGGATCAAGGTGGCTGTGTCTACAGGTGGACTCAGTAGAGAGATATACATGCAAAGATAGTATTTGATTGACCAGATATTTCAAAAATACTTGATGATCAGAAGGGCATTTAGGGTTTGATTATTTTTATGTAGATTTATGTAACCCTAATGAGATTTTTGCTCCTGCCAGTGTGAAATAAAGGAGATGTATATATTGTTTTTGGAGCTTTTTAGAGCTCAGAATTTACATTTTGTAAAAAGAGTTTTCCTCTTTCTAGGATTTATCTGTGGTATTCTTTCTACCTTCTAACTTTTGCAGTTTGTGATCTTTCATTGAAATCTTAGATTTAATAGAGGCCATCTGTGGCATTTGTTCTTCCCTCTAGTCTTTCCCTTGTCTGTATTTCTCTTATTGAATGTAATATACTGGCTTTGTTAGAGAAATCTTGGAGTTCCAGGATCCTTCTTTCTTTCAGCTTATATGTGCACTATTGTGTCTGATATGATTTGAATGAGTTTGTGGGTATACTTCAGCCCCCTATCATTTTGTCTCATTCCTGTGCCCTTTTGCTAAAGAGAAAGTTTGCTTGCAAGTCACAGTTTGTGTCTTTTTTCCAGACCCCTCTGTGAAATACTTATGCAAGCCTATTTGAAAAGATTGTGTCCTATTAGATTTGAGAGTTTTCATGCTGATTTGGTTAGTGTATTATGTTCATTTCAATTCAGTGTATCACCTAGTAGGTAGTTTGCTTTCAGTCATTTCCCTTTCATGCATTCCTTCTATCCCTTTTCCCCTCAAGTTTTACTTTCATGTCAAGAAGCAAATTAAGGTGATTATCCAAGAGGAACCAGCCTAGAACCTGGAGGTCTCATCTTAGTTTGCATAGGTCCCACAACCTGGAGATGATTCCCATGTTATACTAGGTTATCAAGACCAAGAGAGCTTGAAACAAGGGTGAGAACTTAGTGTATAACAATTTTGGCACACCCGGTGGGACTAAAGTTCAAATTCATGTTCAAAGTATGCTATCTTTGATATGCTGATAGCATCCTAGAGACCTAGAAGAGGTCATTTTGCTGCATATCTGGCGACTCTGAAAGTCTGCTGGTCTCAAAGATCAAGTGCTGGTATGTTTCAAATCTTTCATATTGAAATTCTAGCTGATTGCATAAGTAGACATGTCAAGTTATTATGGACAATCAGGTTACTCACCATCCTACTATGAGAATAATGCTCAATGGGCCAATCATCAGCCATATCAAAGCCACCCTAAGCCTACTTTTACCCCAAGCTTTCATACAATACAAGGCTATCAATATATCCAACATGCCCCAAATGATTATGCCCTTGTACAAGATTATGAGCGGGCCCTCCAATAGGAGGGATAATGGGCACAAATGGTACAACAAAAGATGCAAAACAAACTACCTCATCATGCTTACCACCCACCCCCCCTTCTCAGCCTAATTGGCAGTAGATTCATAGCTCAAACTTTACAAAAGAGCAAGAAGAGACAAAAAATCTATTTCTTGATTTGATTAAGCAAGTGTCTGAGATAATAGAACAGCAGGAGATGGAGGCTCAAAGTTATGAGCAAGGATCAGCTCCATACCAAGTGATAGGGGCTCTTGTTGATGAGCAAAAGATGAGACAATTTCAAGAAGAGATTAATCACCGAGCTGATATTGAGTCAGCAAGGCTGAGGTCACAAATTGCTAAACAAGAGGCTCTTAGACCTAAAATCCCAAGCTGGAAGGCCCATTTGTCTATGCCTTTAATGCCTCCCTCTGGGCCCTCTCAATTTCACATCCCAAGTTTTAAGGCAAAAAATTCTTTCCAAGAGCCTTTACTTGAGATTCATTCTACCACTCTGCAAGAGCAGTTTGTACAAGAAAGTTGTTCATCTCAAGAGGCCCCTCTGGTCTCTAAAGATGATGAAGTATTGTGGATACCCCAATGGACTCTGCCTCCTCATTGTCAGATGCCAAGTCTTTTCAAAGATGATAGTCTAGTATCTAAGCAAGGACCTATGGTAAATGAGATTTCATGTGTTAAAGAGGAGAAGAAATCTGAGGTATCAGTGTTGAGTGATGATTGTGATGAAGTGAGCCAGCAATGTGATGAAATGGAGTTTGATGCTTAGTTTGAACTCCTGGTTGGTTTGTTTGATGAGTTACCCCTCTTTGTTGATGATGAAGAAGAGACCATGCCATTACCTATGGCTGAAGATCAATCAAAACAAAAGATTCATGATCAACAAGAGGTTGATATAGAGGAGGATGCCTTGTCCTTGTTAGATGAGCTGCCCTATTTTGTTGAGCAAGAGGATAAAATTATGAAAGAGTTTTTCCAAGAAAAGAACATAGATGAAAGCCCTGAAGAGTATGATTTTTCCAACATCATAGAGGTCTTTTGTAACAAATTGTATGATGAATCCCTGCTCCTTGGAGTGGAGACTCAAAGTTATGTGCCTATTGAAGGAGGCCTAGTTTTGGATTGCTCTCTTTTTGAGGGGCTACTACATGAGCAAGGGGTGGAGCCAATTCTTGATCTTTAGGATATTAACAACTTTGATAAGTTCTTTGCATATTTGAATGAAGAGGATGATAATCCCCTGTCCATAGAGGATGAGTTAACATGGCTATCCATAATGGAGGGCAACCATGAAGATAAAAAGGAGACCATCAAGGAAAGTCCTGCCTTTAGACTCTCAAGAGGCTACCCTATCAGATACTTGGCCCAGAAGGAGTTTACTAAGACATCTCCACATGATCAATTTGAGGTGAGTAAACTTGATCTTATCCTTGTAGAGGCAATTCACCATTATTTGATAAATCTTTATATACCTCATGTCCTGGTAGCTATCCTTATGCACTAAATGCAAAATATCCTAATGAGGAAGGGTAGTTATTTTAGCCTACTAGTGAATGGATTTGTTTGACTAGTTTTCCATACTAGTTAGTTTAGGTTAGGTTAGTTTTCCTACTTTCTGTCCCTATTTTCTAGCCTAGTTTTTCCTATTTTCCAAGAAGTGCCCGCGCATAGTTTTTTGAGCCAGCTCCAGGTCTCTCTCTATCAGGTAGGTTTTATATTTCAAGAGATGAACCCATGACCAATGAATATGTCAAGGCCACTAATCTTATGTCTAGCAGGCTGACATCCAGCAGAAATCACCAAAATGTTGCCCAAAATTTCATATCTATTCATTTTTGGTCATAGGCTAAATTTAATCCCTAGTCTGCATTTTAACCCTGTTAGCACCTTGAGAAAATTTCATGGCTTTAGCAACTTTCCCCTGGTCTTTGCAGTGTTTTATTCTATCTCTGGCATCAAAAGACCTAGGCCAAAATTCATAAAAGTAGTCGTTGGACCCTCAAAAAAACCCTAAGAGCCCTTTGGCCGATTATGTTTCATCGTTACCTTTTCGGCCACTTAAAATCCTTATTCAGCATGTGCACTTTTCATTTTTCTTTGGTCACCAAATCGCCTAGTCCCCGATTGAATAACCTTAACCTTCAGTGACTAAGTGACTATGTTCATGTGATCTCTTATTTCTAGAGATCTAGCCTTAACACTTAGTGATCTGGCAGGTGGTTAATGTTTGGCATCATGATTTCAGTCTTTGAAGAGGCTAAGTATTGATCAAATCTGACGGTCATCACTATCCCATTGAGTGAAGATGCAAGTGTTTTAAGATTATGGCATAGTGATGGTCATTGATCTTCCTTTCATATAGCATTGCAGGTTGTTAGTGGGTCCTATGCCAGGTGGTCCAAGGTGTGTGTTTCTTATTGGTCAAAGGTTGGTGATGTGGTGCCATGTCAGAGCGGGCCCAGTGGATTGTCAGTCGATGATGATCTAACAATTGTTGTATGATCATATGGAATATTCCAAGCCCATGTGATCATATGCCAGTCATTGATTTTACCTTTTGCTAGGGCTCTATCAAGTGGGTCCTCAATTTCTGATGTGCTCACATTTGATTGGATGACAAAGTGATGACTGGGATCTATCAGCGGGACCGTATCAGAGGATCTATAGGGATGACAGTAGAATTAAGATCTATGGTGGTCTTATGATCTCATAGAATCTTCTGACCCTATGAGATCATACGACAATCATTCGATCTTCCAAGTGTTCAAGCTCTATTTTGTGGGACCGTCTGACGTGATGAGTTCTTATTGGTCGCTGAGTGTTACAGTTGGCATTTTGTCAGTGGGTTTGATTGTTAGAGGATTTGCAGAGCTGATGAAGATCTATGGTCATCACATGATCTGATGGAATATTCTTGGCCCATCAAATCATGTGACAACCGTCTGATGCAAAGTGAATATTCTTCTGCCTTCTGTGCTGTCAGTCTTGCTGAGGTGTTCACTTTTTATTGGCTCCTGACCGATGAGTTGGTGCTTGAATTTTCAAAGGGTCTCCTAGCAGTTACAAGGTCAATCTGAGCCATTCATCTATCGGGAGAAACTGTGATCGATGATCACATTTTAATTTGACCTGCTAGCCATTAATATTTAAATTCAAATATATCTCTGCAGGGTTTTGCTAGGGTTTTTGATCTAGTAGTCGATTGTGACAAAATAGGTAGCTCAAATTGAATTCTTCAGGATAGTTGAAGCTGAGGGATTGATGGGGAAGATCTAATTGCTGGTGCCACAGAATTTTCTTAGGTACCATGTCCATTATTCTTACGCTATAGAAACATTAAGGGTTGGCACCACCTTTTTGCTAGTTATATAATTTAAAACTTAAATATCTGTAAGGATTAGATATGGAGCATTCATGGCGAGCTCAAGTTGTAGAAGGGTAGATGGATCAAGGTGGCTATGTCTATAGGTGGACTCAGTAGAGAGATATACACGCAAAGATAGTATCTGATCGGCCAAATATTTTAGAAATACTTGATGATCAGAAGGGCATTTAGGGTTTGATTATTTTTATGCAAATTTATGTAACCCTAATGAGATTTTTTCTCCTACCAGTGTGCAATAAAGGAGATGTATATATTGTTTTTGGAGCTTTTTAGAGCTTAGAGTTTACATTTTGTAAAAAGAGTTTTCCTCTTTCTAGGAGTTATCTATGTAATTCTTTCTGCCCTCTGAATTTTGTAGTTTGTGATCTTTCATTGAAATCTTAGATTTAATAGAGGCCATCTGTGGCATTTTTTCTTCCCTCTAGTATTTCCCTTGTCTGTATTTCTCTTATTGAATGTAATATACTAGCTTTGTTAGAGAAATCTTGGAGTTCTAGGATCCTTCTTTCTTTCAGCTTATATGTGCACTATTCTGTCTGATCTGATTTGAATGATTTTTTGGGTATACTTCAGACCCCTATCATTTTGTCTCATTCCTGTGCCCTTTTGCTGAAGAGAATGTCTACTTATAGGTCACAGTTTGTGTCTTTTTTCCAGACCCCTCTATGAAATACTTATGCAAGCCTGATTAGAAAGATTGTGTCCTATTAGATTTGAGAGTTTTCATGCTGATTTGGTCAGTGTATTATGTTCATTTCAATTCGGTGTATCACCTAGTAGGTAGTTTGCTTTTACTCATTTCCCTTTCATGCATTCCTTCTATCCCTTTTCCCCTCAAATTTTACTTTCATGTCAAGAAGAAAATTAAGGTGATTATCCAAGAGGAACCAGCCTAGAACCTAGAGGTCTCATCTCAGTTAGCATAGGTCCCACAACCTGGAGATGATTCCCATGTTATACTAGGTTATCAAGACCAAGAGAGCTTGAAACAAGGGTGAAAACTTAGTGTATAATAGTTCCCTCTCCTTCAAGTGTTCCATGTATTTCTAAATTTTCATTTGTACCTACCTACAACAATGTACCATTTTCATATTCTCCAAACCTTTACACATGTCTCATACCAACCTTTCCACCAAATCCACCATTATTATTTCTCAAACAATTTAATCTTTGTAAAAACAAATTGTCTCCATGACTCAATCCAAATTTAATATTCCCTCTTGTGACATTGCTAATCATTTGTCCTTGGATATAATTCATGGCATTATCCATCAATACATGGAAATACCTAACTTGGAGACTTATAATAGTAAAGGTGATCCCTTGACTCATGTGAAGACCTTTCAAACATTATGTAATGACTTTTCTCATGATCATAAACTTGTGCCTAAATTGTTTACTAGAACATTTCAAGATAAGGTCTTGCAATGGTATTGTTCTTTACCTCCTTATTCTATTGATTCATTTTAAAAAATTTCTAATGATTTCATTCAAATATTTCAAAACATTATTGGTCCTAAAATTTCCTTGATTGATTTAATGAATTGTAAACAAGGTGTTAAAGAAAAATTGACTAATTTTATTGATAGATGTAAGAATTTGCATGCTTATATTTATTATCCTATATCTGATATTGACGCTCAACATATTTTCATTGCTAATTTACAAAAAAACATTAGAAATAAGATTTTCATTTCTAAATTCTCTTCTTTTACTCAATTATATGTAGTGTTTCATAATTATGAGCTTCAAATGAGACAATTTGAGAGTACTCCTCCAATGGCTCTAGTTTAAAATTAAGAGTGATGCCACATCATAGTCATTCCAAAAATTTTAAAAACCTAAAGGCTTCATCAATATCAACAATTCATCAAATAATATTGATGTGCAAATGGCATCAACATCCAAAGGTGTGGCTTCTTTGTCATCTATTTTTAAACCTTCTCGTAATTTTACACGTCTTTTCAAATCTTTTCATAATGTAATGTTGAAGTTGATTAATACTAATGTTTGAACACTTCCCCCTCTAAAATAATTTATCCTTCAAAATAATCCAACAAAAACTTTAATCCCAAAGATTTTTATTAATACCATCATGAACATGGTCATGATACTAAGAAGTGTTTCCATTTGAAATCTATTGTTCAAGGTGTTAGGGTTTAGGTAGATATGAGAAATAAACAATATAAAGATTATGCAGAAATAGAGAAGCCAAAAAAACCAAAACACATAGATTTAACATGGTTCACCAAATATGGGCTACATCCACTAGAAATAGTTATCCAGTTATTTTATTATCCAGAAAAGAGAAAATTAGAGTTTGATACATCTTACATTACATCATCGCCTATTTATAGGCCCTTTAGGTGGTTTTACCAATGTTGGTTAACAAGTTAACCCTAAAAATGCTTGACGAGTTAACCTATGGAAATGCTTGACGAGTCAACCCAAAAAAAATTGATGAGTTAACCCCCAACCCCACAACACAAAAAACACAAATTTAACGTGGTTCACCAAATATGGGACATCCATTAGAAACAACTATCTAGTTATTTTATTATCCAGCAAAGAGAAAATTATAGTTTGATACATCTTACATTACATCATCGCCTATTTATAGGTCCTCTAGGTGGTTTTACCAATGTTGGTTAACAAGTCAACCCTAAAAATAATTTATGAGTTAACCTAGGGAAATGCTTCATGATTCAACCAAAAAAATATTTGACGAGTTAACCCCCAACCCCATGACACATGCTTGATTAGTCACCACAAACAAAAAATCTCCCACTTTGGGATTGATCAGGCTTCACACTAAAAAATTCCCACTTAGAGACTGATCTTGTAGCAACACCACTACTCCTAAAGCTCCCACTAGATTGACACATCTGGACTTGACTGTTTCTCATTTCCACTTTGATCAAATTTTAAGACTTGTAGAAACTGAGTATGAATTCAGTTTTTCCCTAGTTACTGCCTTTGTCAACATATATGCAAGATTCCTTCTACTATGTATCTTCCCCAGCTTCAACTATCCATCTTCTAAAACTAAGCATATGAAATAATACCGAAGCTGAATGTGTTTGGTCTTAGAGTGAAGGGTTCAATTCTTAGCAAGGTAAATTTCACTCTAACTGTCACTATGTAACCTACTATTCTCTTGTGTCTTTCTCAATTCCTCCATAAATCTTTGCAACCAAATCATCTCCTTACTAGCCTCTGTAGCAAAAAAATATTATTCTTATATGGTTGATAGTGCTACAACCTTTTTCAATCTAGAATCCCAACTAACTTTTGTGCTTCCTATATTAGAAACATACCCTTTAGTTCTCCTCCTACCATCAAGATCTCAAGGTAAATTTGAATCGACATAGCCTTGTAAAGTGGAATGGGAGCCTCCAAAACATAAAGAATTAGTTGGTTTACCTCTCAAATACCTAAGAGTCCACTTTACTACATTCCAATGCTCTTTTCTAGGATTGTTCATATACCATCTCACGACTCCCACTGCATGGGAAATATCTAGCCTTGTAAACACCATAACATACATCAAGATTCCAACCATTGAAGAGTATGGAGCCTTAGACAGGTAATCCATCTCCTCCTGTGTCTTAGGGCTCATTTCTTTGGACAATTTAAAATGACTAGATAAAGGTGTACTTGCTAGTTTTTCATATTGCATATGAAATATTTTCAACACCTTTTCTATGTAATCTGTTAGCATTAAGTAATACTGAGAGGGGGTTGAATCAATATTAAAACACTTTTTATCTAAACTTAGCAACTTCCACATTAACCAAATAATTATCAAAATTAAAATAACTTAAACATAAACATAAAATATACAACTCATATAACACCATGATTTTGTTCTCGAGGAAACCTTGTCAAGGGAAAACACCAGTGGGGATGGTACCCACAAATATGTACTAAAATTATTGTGTCCCTGTTAAGAGACCTAACACTGTTAGGAGATGATTATTACATAAGCACATTTCCTTGTTAAAGGAATACAAAAACCCTATTAGAGGTGTACAATGAGCATACTGCTCTTACAATCAAAAATTTATCTATGTGACAATGATTTATCATAAATAAACTTATACAAGCATATTTTATGCTTAAGTAGTCCCATTTATAGCTTGCACCACTCTATATCTAATTCTAACATCATAATGCATCCATATACATGATCATGTATATTACTGCTTTGCTTTTCAAAACCTCTTTATATATATGCTCAATTCCTCAACCAGTTGACTCACAAATGCATCAAAAATCATGACCAACTCTTATCTAGATATCAAATAAAAATTTGATGATCATACATTATCAAAATTATGGTAGGATATAATCCATATCCAACTTAGCACTTATGGATTCCATGTTATACTCCCTCACTCATCACCACCATTCAACTGTTCTGTATCATTACTTCACTGTCATCGCATGACTTCAATTAGTTGTAAGTCTCATTGTTGAACTTAAAAACACAAGAAACCTTAACTGAAGGTCTAACACATCCTAAAATACCTTTCTCTAAGTTTTCAAGACTTATTTTATCATATATAGTGCTCGTTGCCCAAAACTGTACTCCTATACCTAGTAAACTACTTCTTCGACTTAGTCATTTCTCAACACCTTATCACCAAAAATATGTTTTACTCTAGGTGATCATACATGTAACTATAGTGTTACCATAAATGACAACCCTAAATGGATCACTTTCCAAGAATCTCCCCCTTTGGCATTGATGACAACACTTAGTGAAAAATGACTAAGTGACCAATACCAAAGTACTAAGTCCTTATCTATATATTTTATCCTTTACATATCCTCTATAAATTCTTCTCTATATCTCCTTTTATACATTTTTCATACTACTACTCCCTCTTTGACATAAATAGAAAAGGTGTGAAAAAATGTAGAGTCTCTATACATATAACAATATTGTATACTTGCTTAAAATTTCTTTTTATACCAAATTAAGGATATCTCGAAAAGATTTTTCCAAGATCTTTACCTCTTCTATCTAGGTCTTTACCAAAATATGACCCACATGGATCAATCCTTTCAGCTCAAAAGATGCTATCTTAGCTCCTTTTAACTCAGTAGGCATGTTGCTAGTAAGATACTTTGTTGATTTCTCCATGTCTGACATGTGTGTCTTAATAATTGATAGCTTGGGATTGATTAAACTCTTTAGCATACCAAATCTCCCTAAAACTCTCCATTTCTCTTTGTCCAACACACTTATCTTATCAAGCAATCTAGACACTTCCTTGTCTAGCTCCAAAATAGTGTGTGAGAAGGTCTCACAACTGTGCACTAGCTTGTCAAGTGTCTTCATGTCCTATGCAATGATATTTTCAATGTTTTTAAAGTTTCTTAAGGGGTTTATACAATAACTATATAACATTCTTCCATGTGCCACACAACCCTTTATATCAGAGATAGTCTTGCTGATTATATCCAAGTCCCATAAAATAGACTTGCATATTTCCTCTAGCTTCTTCACCAAGTAATTATGCTCATCTTTCACCTCAACAATCTTCTCCAGAGACTCATACTGACTATCAAAGTCATCTAATGCCTTGTTCAAGTTCTTTGCAATGTCCTTTCCTTGGAAAGTGAAAGGTATAGGTAGGAGTTTATTGATGGTATCAACTACCCTATCCAATACCCTTGAATTCTTCTCAATTTTTTGTTCTGACCTCTCCTTTGCTTTAGAAATTGTGATGTAAGATAGCTTCATTATCTCATCTTCATCCATACTCTCAATATTTGTTCTCAATGATTTCTCTCCACTTTCCAATAATAAGGTTGAAGAAATAGGTATAATTGTTTTTTGCTTCATTTCAACCTTATTTCTAGGTTCCTTTTCATCCTCAGCAATTCTCACTTGTTCTTTTCTCTTGGGAGGCTATTCCTTAGTAGATTTCTATGTATCCTTTCCATTACTATCATCAATATCAGGTGCAATGTTAGTATTCCCTTCAAAAGGTTCATTATTTTCTAGCGATGTGTCCAAAGTCAAAGGCACACCAACAACAAAGAAATCTGGTTGCTTTATAGTATTGATAAATTGACTATCATCTTCATTATCCTTGGATGTATCAATATTTGCCTCAGCTGCTTTTGATGACTCTCCTGTCAGAATTATTATAGGCTTAGTAGCCTTAGTTTTGGGAGGGGTATATTTATCTGATTGAACTTCCATTAACACTTTATCAATGGCCTTATATGTGTCTTCAATTACCTCATCATATTTTATCCCTATTATTTTGATCAATCTAGATTTTATTCTTAACAAGGGTTTCAGTTCATTCATGATTCTTTCATGCTCATCATATGTTATCACATGTAACATAGTCTTAATAGCTTTTATTCTAATTTTCTCATCTTCTTTTAATGCTAATTATTTCCTAACCTCAAGTTTGTCATGTAGCTCTCTAGGAATACTACTAGCCATCTCAATCAAATTATTCTTGAAAGACAACATGTGTTTAATCACAATATATTCAATAAGAACTTTGTCATTGTCATCATACCTATCATAGAATCTTGATAGTTGATTGGGTTTACCTTGGTCAACAATCCTTTTCTCTAATACTCTTATATCAAGCTTCCATGGTTGTCTATTCATAGGCTTATCTCATGTTTTCTTCTTTCTTCTTCTTCTTCTCTTCCTCTTTCTTCTTTCTTTCTCTTCTCTTCTTCTTTCCTCTTCTTCTCTTCTTCTTTCTTTTTCTTCTCCTCTTCTTTCTTCTTTTCTACTTATGTTCTCTATTTCATGGGTAGTGACACTACAACATTTGGGGTTGAATTTCAATGGTGGGTAGTGATGACACTACCATTTATGTGTGATTTTGGTATTTTTTGCAACTACCCCCAATGTTGTCGTAATAGCAATGGTTCCATTGTTATTTTGACACCCATGTGATTATAAAAAAAGAAAAAAGGAAAGAAAGGTACATTTCTAATTTTCTCCAAATCCTAGTTGTGTGCGCGAAGAGGGTGAAGTCGAGCTAGGAAAGCAGAGGTAGGTGTTTATTTGGCTCTTTTATCATTCCATTTTCTTCATGTGATCTTGAAGCATCATGCTTTACTTCCATTGATGATTATTTACTCACTTAAGGTCGCGGGCTTGTAACTGCTTCTTCCTTCTATAAATATCTTTGATTTGGTTATTGACACAACATTATAATGCTCACTATTTTATTTCACTTATTTCAATCTTTCAGGACCCGTGTTTAACACTAGGACATTATTATTGTATCCTTGCATATTTTATTATCTTCTTGCACATTGTGATGACCTAGGGCATCAATGATTAACTATTACTTATTTTCTATTTATCACATGATTGAGTATTGGGAGAGGACATCATTATTTTCTTCCATTGATGATTATATATTGTACTTGATTTCTCAAGGCCGCGGGCCTATGACTATTTCTTCCTTCTGTATATATCATTGCTTGATTTAAGTTGGTTATTGACACAACATTATAATGCTCACTGTTGTATTTTACTTGTTTGGATCTTTGAGAACCCATTTTTAACACTAGGGTATTATTGTTGGATCCTTGTATTTTTATTTACTATTTGTTGTGATGACCTAGGGCATCAATGATTAAATATTACTTGTTTTCAATTCATCACATGATTGAATATGTATGGTAATCCACCAAACACTTAACACTTGACAATCATTAAACAATCCAATGATCCTAATATTGATCATTGTCTTACCTTTTTGACACTTCTTTTTAACTTGTTCATTGATCAACCCTCACTCTTGGGATTCCTAGCCTCCAGCTTATTCTAGACACTAGGCTTTTCCCATACATCAACCCTTTCTACTACTACTAAATACCAACCAAGTTATCAAGGAATCTTATGTCCTTTTTTAATGACTGTCTATGACAGTCCTAGTTCCCTCTACAACTTGACAATCTCTACTAGCCTTTCTTAGTCTCCCAACCATTATCTAGGGTGTTAGGGCATTCCCTAGACTACCATACACCTTCCTTAAAATTATTTTAGTACAAATATTCCAACTTATTTTGTGGACAAAGCCTTTTTCCTAAATCTATCTCTGTATTCCAGTCCCAAAGACAATCACAGTCACTTTTTATTGTGACAAAGAACTTATTAAAGTCTATCCATTTCCAAATCTCTATCTTCTCATGCCATGGTACCTTAAATGGTATCATGCCCTTATTAATTAAACAAATGAATTAGTCACAACCTCGGGACTATCCTAATTATGAAAATGAACAAGACACCCTTAGAAACAAGGTTTGATAACTTTTAAAATGACTTCCCACAATGTACATTTGGGTTTCTAACACAACATCCAACCTAGAGGCTTCAAGGAACACAAATAAATAGTGAACTTGCAAAGATAAAAACTTCTTATCAAACTATGATCAAATAATAGAAAATGAACATGCAAGGGGGGGAAATACCTTCAAGGATTTGGTAGGGTATGTAAACAAGTATGGATTTCAAAGGAACCAATTATGAGTGTTCCAAACCATACAAAACCTTCTTAGAAGGAACACATAACTTGTGATTAGACCCAACCAAAAACTTTTATTATCACTAATTTGATAAGACAATTTAGGACTAATTTATTGTAATCAGAGAAAAAGTGGACCATTGAACATTGGATAAGGGATTGGGGATTCTATTTTAGAGTCCTTTCAACCTTTTGTTTGCACTATGGAACATTGGGAACACTTAGGAACATTCCCCCAATGCTTTATTGTGTCAACTTTTACTATCAACATTCTTAAAATAATGAAATCAAACACAAAAGAAAGACATTTAAAGGAATATCATAACTCTACTCTACTCTCTCATATTTGGGATGAATCCCAATAATTTTGAAAAACCATAGTATTTCCTTTATGAAAATTCTTATAGCAATAGAATAAATCTTGCATGATTCACTATCGGGCTAGGGCATCATTATTTGCTTCCATTGATGATTATTTACTGTACTTGATTGCTCAAGGTCGCGGGCCTATGACTGTTTCTTCCTTCTATATATACCATTTCTTCATTTGATTTGGTTATTGACATAAAATTATAATGCTCAATGTTGTGTTTTACTTGTTTGGATCTTTGAGGATTCATGTTTAACACTAGGGCATTATTGGTGGATCCTTGCATTTTTATTTACTACTTACTGTGATGACCTAGGGCATCAATGATTAACTATTAGTTGTTTTCAATTCATCGCATGATTGACTATGTATGGATTGATTATGCACATGCATGACTATAGATGAGGATATGTAATAGGATATCATGCATTGTTTATATCCCTTGTATCTAACCCCATTTATTTCCTTCTTGCAGGTTCTTGATCAACTAGGAGCACACTGGATTCACACCCTGGTCATCCTTCCATCATCTCTTCGGTCAATATCTGGTACCCTATTGCTTATGCTCATTTACTCATGTATGTCTATATTCAACCTTATCTTTCTAGGAGTTGGCTATGCTCACGACCAGGTGAGCCCAGATTTGTTGTTGTATCATTATCATTGTTGCTTCATTATACCCATTTGAATGCACCTGTGCTTATTATCTTCATATCTCATGAAGCTAGGGCATTATAGATTTACTAATTGCATGATCATAACCAACAATATATGAAGCAAATGGAATGATCAAAGATCCAAATAAACACCTACCTCTTCTTTTATACACTTTCCATCATCAAAGATCCATCCACAAAGCTTGGTGCTATCAAACTTCTTAACTCCTTTACCTTTCCAGTAATACTCAAAATCTTATCTCATGAATCCACATAAGCATAAGAGTAACCAATATGATATTATAATCATAAGAATCAAGTTCAATGTAAATAAAATGTGTTCACACATTGAATCACATGTAATATAGTCTCAATTATAATCAATAAATATAGACTCACCTATAAAAGAAAGTGTGATCCATACATACACAATAAGCCACTAAAGTATGCTTAATACATACAGGCTAAAGTATACAAATGACGTATGCTACATACATTCATATTAAGTGGCCAAATGTAATAACCAATATCCAAATGTAGTTCTATCATAGAACAATCATAATTTATCCACTATCCATAGACAAGTATTAGCCATAAGCATAAGAGTAATTGTAATACCCCAAAAATGGGCTATAAGTTCATTAACCTCCTACATCGACAAATCAAACAAAATCGACATCGAAGTCCTAACCTAAGGCACATCTGAACATCATCAAATCTAATTGATTATCTTAAATTCTGCATCAGGGAATATTCCTAGCAATATTCCTAATCATCATAATTATCTTTAATTTTATAATTATTTGGCAATAAATCACATTTATCCTAAAGTTTGATTAATTGAATATTTTCATATTTAATTAATTAGATTTAATATTTGCCACTTAATTGTGTAATTAAATTTAATTATATCTATTATTAATTGTATTATTTAATTTTGACAATAAATCTAATATCATATGAATAATTGATTAAATTCTTATTTAATTAATTAAAGCAAGTTGTCATTATTTAATAATATAGTTTTTAATAAAAGTTTGATTAAATAATTGATTAACCCATAAATCAATTGTTTTATTTTTAAAAGCAGTTAAGTTGGAAATAAATCACTTTATTATTAAATTAATTCATAAATAAAACATGCACAATCATAAAAGCAGACAACTATCAATTATCAATTAAAGCTAAACTCTATTTTGAGTTAAAACTTAGCTTTTTCATGTTTTTGTGAGTTAATTATCCTTTATTTAAAAATAACTCAAAAATCAACCTAAGTTATTTGAGTGATTTATGGCTTTTTCTCATGCACCTCCAAAGCCCTGGATTTCTATAAAAACAAGGCTCAGCTCTTCATAATTCATCTCTCAATCATCTCTCAAATTTGCATCCAAGCATCTCATATTTCTGCACAATCACGCTGGAAAATTGGAGGCTGAGGAATCAACTTGCAAATTCAAAGCTTTGTGAGATCAATTTCAATTGCATAGTTTTTATATCTTAGCATAGAATTTCATAGTTTTCATATCATTGTTAGAATCCTCATTGTTAGATCATTTAGCATTCATTTCATATTAGTTTTCAATAGCATTCATAGCATATCAGATTAATCATTCATATTGCATAGAAAATATCAAAAAAATAGATTAATTGCATTCAATTTCATATCCATCTTTTGCATTCAAATCCTTCATTTAGGTGTCGTCTAGGTCACTGATCTCGATTACAATCTGAGAACATCAATCTCGCACCTACTAGAAGGTAGTAAATCGCTTGGTTAGAGTAGATTTCAATTTTGCACAATTTTGATTATCACTAACCTCTAATGTTTTACTGAGTGTTGTGTCTACAGATCAGGTACAATTTTCACACACACATTTCTGGCACCCACCGTGGGGCCCTGAAACAGGTTTCCCTTCATTTCTATCAATTTTCTATCTTTTGAGGCTAAGGGTTTCAAGGGTCCTGGTATACTCTATAGGACGTTATTTTTTGTTTCTTTTTTGCCTGCAAAAAAGAAAAAAAATAATTTTTTGGCACTTTTTCTATCAAAGTTGTCCGTACACAGCGATTTTTATCATTCTATCTGTACTTTCGTACATCTTTGTATGAATTCTCGCACGAGATTTCACTTGCGTCGCGCGAGATTTCTTTCTGTGTTGTGCGAAATTTCACTGGTATCATTTTTGTGCGCAAAAAAAAATCACTTTCTTGCGCGAGACTGCAGTTCCTCGCGCGAGACTCCACTTCCTCGCACGAGGCTTCATATTTTTGTCACGTGAGATTGTACTTCCTCGCATGAGACTTCATCCTTCGTCGCGTGAGATAGTACTTCCTCACGCGAGACTTCATTCTTCATCGCGCGAGACAGTGTTTCCTCACACAGGACTGCATTCTACCTCGTGCGAGATTTTGCTACAGAGACACATAATTTGCAGATTTGTACTTTCAAATTATTGATTTCTAATGCTTACAATTTGCTGTTGATTGGTCTTGATTTTTTACTTTCAGACGTGTGCTAAATTCTGGATTGCAGAGCGTTGGACCTAAGGTATTCTTCTCAAGCTGATAATATTTCAATTTGGATCCTAAAATAAATCTCTTATGTGTTTGGCTTGTGTGCATCTTTTCATGCTTTTATCTATTTCTACACACTTGCATAATTGATACTAGGTTGTGACCCCTTAAGGATTCATTAAGTAGTCTTAGAATACTTGTGATTGATCTTGATTGCTATCTTGGGTTATTGGACTCGCTAATCTGCCGGCCCCTCATTTCCACCCCGTGGTTGCAATCTCAGCGCCATAAAGAGGAGGGGTCAACAGGATAGAAGCGTTAAGTGTTACACTTGGCAACCCTTTTGTGCTTTTAGGAACTCACTTGTTTTCTAAGTTGGGGGCTCATTTTCAACTTGTGTGAGGTGTTAAGTGTTCCACCTTGTGGACTCATCTCATATTCGCTTTAAGCATTAAGTGTTCCTCTTTCTACTTTTTGGGTACTTTTGGTAGATTTGCTTTCAGGAATATTTTTGTGCTCACATAGTAATTAGGCCCTATGAACACTATTCGTGATTCTTGAGAGATTGGATTCCTAGAGAAATCTTTCTTGATGACAGAATCCTTGTAGGTAGGGAGGATACTTAGTGCATTTCACATTCAACTTGGTTAGTGAGTCTTCTCTTATTGATCGACACATTCTCTCTTCGGAGAGGTTGATAGATCACATGGGGTTGATATCATGAGCTTTGGTGAATCAAAATTGGTTAGTGTGTCTTCTCTTATTGATTGATACATTCTCTCCCCGGAGAGGTTGATAGATCACGTGGAGTTGATATCACAGACCTTGGTGGAACAAAACTTTGTCTTAGCGTGTCGGATTAATCTACTTGCTTTGTTTGGGTTAAAAGTGAAAAGGTGTCAAAAAACCTTGGATCTAGAGCCAAGTCCCCTTGTGGTATACTATTGTGAGTCATCTTTAGAGAGGGTTAATCGTAGCGGACAATCCCTTCACAGGGAAAACTGCGTTGATGAAACCTCAAGCGGTAATAGCCATTTTTGCCATGGTAGTGACAGCCACTATATAAATGTCCTTGTGGAAAAAATCTCCATGGGTATGGTTCATTGTTGGGTTGTCAGATCTCCCTAGCAGCTCTTGAAGATTAAGTTCTCAGACTATGTCAAAACCCTGGTGCGTCGGGATTGGAGTTCACCCCTTTGAATCATAAAAGTTGCAGAGTCAAACCATTACTAAAAACCCTAGAGAGGCCATTTTTTTTCATTTTCAGGTATATGTGTTTTATTGCAAAACTTTTCAGAACATACATAATTAGTACTCTCAGGGATTAGCACAATTTGGTCACTTGATTGTTCATGCGCAAGGTTGCTTTTGCCCTTGTTCATTGTTTTCAGACGTGCTTGGAATCACTTGCTTGTTGTTATGCATGCTTGTTTATCTACTTGGCTATTAAAAATGATCAAATCTGGTATAACCTTCAAAATCTGGACAGTACAATTTGCAAACAATCCAAAATTGAAAACCTTAAATTTTGCAAAAATCTGAAGTAAAATCCTTTTCTGGAGTCAAAAGTCATCTCAGGAGGTCAGAAAGTCATACGAGTTTCCATCAAGTGTCATTTCATTGCAACCCATCTGTCATATGATAGCAAACCCAGTGTCGTACGAGTTTTCAAACTAGCAAATTCAAGAAAGTCAAAACCCTGTTAGCAACTGTCGTACGAGTTTTGTCAACTGTCATTTCATTGCTACCCAACTGTCGTATGAGTTTAGCAACTATCATTTCATAGACTACCCAGTGTCATACGAGTCTACAGAGTGTCGTTTGGAAAAATTTGAGAGAGTTGTCAGAAATTCTCAAATTGCAAGATATCCAATGTTTCCAGCCTAGTTCCAGAATCTGTCAAAAATATCATTGTGTCAAGAACAAATCAGTAGCTATTGAAAATTAGTACACATGTGTCAAAGAATCAGTACACATGAGGAAGAAATTCTGATTGCTGCTATGATGAAGCAGCTGCAAGCTATGCAAGTCTAGCTTGACAAACTTGAGAAATAAAAGGAACCTCTATACTCTTTTCCATTTGATAAAGACTTGTACATGTTACCATGCCCCTGGAAAAAATTTGAGCAATATGATACCTCTTCCACAGAGAGTGACACATCTAGCTTTGGAGACTATGATGACTATGATGATAGACAATGTAATGATACCTATGACACCTCTGTTCCTAAGAGTCCTCCTCATCATTCATTCCTACATACTACAAATGGGCCATCACATTGGATAGATCATGATGGTGATCCATATGATTCTAATTTTGAAAGAGACTTTGATGGCTTTTGTGGACAATACCTTGATTATGATCCATCTACTACTGCTGAGGACTATAAAATACATCATGCTAGCTTGAAACGTCAATACTATAAGGATCTCTCCTCTAAGAACTCTCAGGCTGAAAATAAAGATTACACTCTCAAGCAAGATCATGTTAATGTTGGACCTTTGTCTTGTGATGGTTCCCTTCCATCCCCTACTTCCTCCAATACTCGTACATTTCCTAAAGCTTCTAAGTCTTTCAAATCTTTCACAGAACCTTCATTTGACACAAGCCCTGATACTTTTCATGTGGTTCCCTATAGTTATCCTCTAGGGCTACCTCTTAAAGAAACTCAAGCTATCCTTCACTTGGCTGCAAATACTTTCAATGATGATAAACCTAAAGAGCGTAAGCCTTCATATGCTATAATCCCTACTTCAGCTAGTCCTCCACCATCTCTTCCAAAGTCTTCCATACAATCCCAACATGCTTCCTTGTCCTTAGAAGTGGCTCCATGTCAAGAGGACTCTAAAAATGATAAAGAAAAGAACATAAAGAAAGATCAAGATCAAGAACCCTCCATGTCATCCACTCCTTTTCCCGATGTCTCTTATCTGCTTCATGGTTCTTTTGATCCTGTACACCCTTTTTCATGCATTCCATCATGTCTTAAGTCTTCTCCTAAGCAAGATCAAGCTAGTACTTACACTATTGAGCTTATTGGCAATCAAAATAACCTTACGACACTTGCATTTTCCAAAGATGATACTTCCATTAAGGTTGTTAAAAATAGTGTTGTTACTTCCAATGTTAATCCTATTGAAAATCAAAAGAAAAATTATGCGCTGGTGCTATCCAAAGATCCTTTTCAAGATCAAAGTCTTTCATCTTCTTGTTCTACCACTCCATGTTCACTTCCACTTTCTACTCTTCCTAAGTCTTTGCAAGCTTTGAACAATCCTATCAAAGAAGGTGCTCATATTCAAGATGTCCATGATTCTATTGAAAATTCTAATGCTCACTCTAAAGATGTTGATATCTTTGGTTGTCATATAGATGCTGATGAACTTATTGATTATCCTTTTGCATCTTCCACTTCCATCCTTGGACCTCTTCCACCACTACTAAGGGCTTCACATCTTCCTTCCATGTTGGTTCCTTATGTCCCTTCACTTTCCCCTCCTAACTCTCCTAATTCACCATCCATCTTGGGTCCTTACATCCCTCCATCTCCCATCTTTCCTCAAGATCAACATAGATGCATACCCTTGAATCCTTTTCATCCACCCACCCATCTAAACCAGTCATATCCTCCCTCTTCCACAAATCTCAAGTCTTTTGGAAGTAACTTGAATGTTCAATACAAGAAAAAGAAGCAATGCAAGAATCCATCAAAAAAAGATCACCATGTCTCCTCTAAACAACATAGAGGCATAAAGTCAAAGAGATATCTAAAAAAAAAATTACAAGACAAGTATGGGTTCCAAAATCCATCATTGAAGATATTATCTCTAAATCATCAAAAGGAAATAAAAAGCCTACGACTATATGGATTCCAAAGTCTCTCTTGAAAGAGTCTGGTGTTGAACAAAAAGTGAAATTGACATTCAAGCTTCCAAAGGCTTCCACTACATCTCCTTCCAAAAATATTCTTCCATTTCATTCGCCCAAACCTCAACCTCTGCTATCCATTCGCCATATTCCTTCACGTATTATTTCATTCACATTTCCTCCACCCTCTCGCCACCCTTCAAGGTGTGTGTTTATGTTGATCTTGCCTTCCTTTCCATCTACCCTTTCACAATCCTTCCATTCATTAACCTTCTAGCTTCTATCATTTTTCCTCATTTGCCTATTCCTCCTATCTTCCAACCTCACTCACTTTACATAAAACCTTATCCTCCATTTTTCTCTTTCATCTCCCTTTCCCTATCAGCATCTTTGAGCGTGTCATTTTGAATCCTTGGCATATCATGGTTTATCCTTTCAAGGAGCATTATCTAAAAAGCTTGCCTTCTTCCAAAAAAGAAATGAAAAATAAAATAAATTGAAAATGTGCCTTGGTGAAAACCTGAAAACAGGCACCTTGGTAGCAAAAGTAAAGAGAAATAAATTCATCCTATGGTGAAAACCACTCCCTTGTGGCACCTTGGATAAGTACCATGATGAAAACTTGGCAATCAGGCATTATGCGTAGTTCTTCTACATATTTCATCCATTCCATCTTCTCTCTTTGATCTTGACAATGTTGATCTATACACAAACATTTGACTATTTTGTGAGCTATCTTACGATGATCTTGCTTTCATTCCTTCCATGTTTAGCCTTCACATCCATCTTCCTCCATTTATTTTCACCTATCGCTATCCTTTTCCCCTTTGGTCTTGATCTAATAAAAAAAGAAAGAAAGAGTAAAACACGGTGTTATGAAGCCTCTTGACATGTCTACTCCTTTGGACTACATCCTTTCCTTCTTTGACATTATGCTTTTGTGACTTATCCTATGCTGGCCTTTCATTGCTTGTCCAAATGTGCTTTACATGACAATTTTTCCATAGCTTGGGTATTCTTGAGGAGTTTTCCCTTGAGGATTTCTTCCCTTCATTAGCTTTCATTCTTTTGTCTTCCATCTCTTCCACCAACTTGCTCATCCCTCTTGTTCTCCACCTTGCTAGACATTGGGACTGCACGATATGATCTTGTTTGAGAGTTTGCAATGGAAAAAGATGCTAGTAAGTATACCAAGTATCAGAACCAGTATCAGAACAAGTATCAGAACCAGTATCAAAATAAGTATCAGAATCAGTATCAGAATTAGTATTAGAACTAGTATTGGAACAAGTATTAGAATGAGTATCAGAACAATTATTAGAATCAGTATCAGAATCAATATTAGAACCAGTATCAGAATAATTATCAAAATTAGTATCAGAATCAGTATCAAAACCAGTATCAAAACAATTCTCAGAATTAGTATCAAAATCAGTATCACAACCAGTATCAAAACAAGCATCAGAACTAGTATCAGAACAATTATCAGAATCAGTATCAGAATCAATATTAGAACTAGTATCAGAACAATTATCAGAATCAGTATTAGAATCAGTATCAGAACCAGTATCAGAATAATTATCAGAATCAGTATCAGAATCAATATTAGAACCAGTATCAGAATAATTATCAAAATCAGTATCAGAATCAGTATCAGAACCAGTATCTGAACAATTATCAGAATTAGTATTAGAATTAGTATCAGAACCAGTATCAAAACCAGTATCAGAACAAGTATCAGAATGGGCCTACAGAACAAGTATCAGAACACCTACTGGGGCTACACCTTTTTCTTTAGTTTATGGGTCTGAAGCAGTACTACCTATTGAGGTTGAAATCCCATCACTCAGAATCAGAATGCATGGACTTGTCACTGATGAAGACTATAGAGTGTCTAGGTTACAAGAACTTGAATTACTAGATGAGCGGAGACAAGCAGCGTATGATCATCTCAGAGTGTATCAGAAAAGAATGTCTAGAGGCTACAATAAGAAAGTCAAACATAGAGAATTTCAGGTTGGTGATCTAGTGTTGAGAGAAAATCCTAAAAATCAATCACATCGAGAACACAAGGGAAAGTTCGAACCCAATTGGCTGGGTCCCTTTGTTATCACTGCTACTTTTGGCTCTGGTGCCTATCAACTCTCAACGACTGAAGGAGAATAGCTCCAAGAACCAATCAACATTCTCCATCTGAAGAAATTCTACGCCTAAGGCATTCAGTGCTTGGTAAATGTCCTAAAAAACTCTTAAAAATTAGAAAAAGTCCTGAAAAAATGAACATCTTGGTGAAAACCTAGCAATAGGCACCTTGATGATTCACAAAAAAATTAGAAAATATCAAAAATTCAAAAAAGTCAAAAAATATCAAAAGTACAAAAAAAATTTAAAAATGAAAAATACTATAAAAAAAAAAAAAAAAGTGCCTTGGTGAAAACCTGGAAACAGGCGCCTTGGTAGCAAAAATAGAATCTCTGCCAAGATGGTGAAAACCCAGCAAACGGGTGCCACTTGTTTCAAAATGCTCCATCTATCAACACAATCTTGGTCTTTCCCAACTTTCAGTCTTGCTTTAGTTTGTACATATCTCCCGGTTTGTTTCTGCATTTTCAGTTTTCAATAAGTCGGTCTATACACCAACCAGCTCAAGCGTCTGTATCCTATCAATTTTTAACACTTGGGGGCAATCAATGTCATATCTTATAGTCTCCAATGTATCTTAGACATGTCATATCCAGTCAGAATCTTTTTAAAGCTTCATGTGAGTCAGTCAATCAGTCTTGTCTTCAGAAAGGATTTTGCATCTACAACAATGCAATCAAACATCAAAACTCAACTGAAAACAATCTATGTTTTTTTTACATGCTTTTATCTCCTTGTATGCTTACTGATTCGCATTGAGATTTTTGCATATTGTGTCCTTTCGAGCTCTTCGATGATGTCCTTTATAGGATTTAGAGAGTGATGACTGGGGGCATAATCTTTTCTTTGTCTTCTGCTTGTATGTGAAAATCTAACCACTTTGGAAATTTTGGATTGAAATGGTGTCCGACTGTAAGAGCCTCTATCTCGAATTGGATGGCCATGCGTACCTCAACCATTGATACCCAGACAATTCCAGGAAGTTTGATCTAACTATTGTCTTTTTGAGTAAGTTCTTTCTCCTACTGTGGAACGCAATCTTGCCTAAGGATGTGAATGATAAAGGGTCACTACGGGTAATTCACACTGGATTTAGAATGATCTTTTGATTGTTTGATGTGTATGTTAAATGCAAGGCATACTCAAGTCATCACGACATTTATATTTTGATGCTTATACAAATTGTGATATCAAAATGGACAAGATATTCAGGTCATCCTAGTGTTTGTGCCTTGATGCTTATATCTACTCTGACATTCCAAAAATAAAATCAATATTCATATATCCATGGTTGTTGACCAGTGGGTGTTGTATTGATTCTTGCGCATACAAATCGATATTCATATGTCTATGGTTTCATAGCTAGTGGGCATTGTATTGATTTATCCGGTTACCTAAAAGTTCAATGATGATAACATATCGACATATGATCAGTGACTAGGTCCTAGGTCTTAGGTTGCATTTCACATTGCATGCTTCTTTGCATTTTTCATCTTTGCATGATCTCACAATGACTAAACGAACTTCAATGCTTAAACAATTCTCCACTTGTCTCTTCAAATCTAACAAGAGCTAAATCTCACACGAAGGTTCCTCCAATGAAATAGCAAGTAGAATCCTTTTTGGGATCAAAATTGAAATCTGAGATCATTTATCTTATTCACTACTTGCATAATCAACCTTCAATTATCACAAAAATTCAGTATTCAACTTAACTAATTAGCTTACATCAAACTATCAAAATTTTAACTTGGTCAACCATGGTCAACTCATGGTCAAACCTAGTCAAATTCGGTCTCCAGGACCTCCAAATGATGCAGAATGCATTCTCGGACGTGTATAACCACTTCTCAAATCAATTAACATGCTTCTAAACTGTCAACGCTGACTTTTCTTGTCAGATTTCAATTTTAATCCCGAAGGGGGCATGGTATTGCACATCATTCAAAGTTTGTAAATCAAATTCTATCAATCAAATCTATCAATATCTTTCATCAGTGATCAAGACAACAATCACGTCTAGTCGTTGATTCATCAAAAGTCCTCATCGCTCGGGGCAAATCTATCATCACTTGGGGCATATTAGATTCATCAAGATCCATATCAATTTGGTATTCTCCTAATCTTGTAAACTGTATCAGTTTTTGCAACCATCAGATCATAGTGTTCTTTCCTTGGTTCTTCGACAACTAAAGGATTCAGATGTGATACCTGCTAGTTCTGCTAAGACAATTGAGTCTAGAACGGGTCACTCACTTCTTTGCAATCCTAAGGTTTGGAATCAGGTGTTTTGACACTTTTTCACAATCATAGGTTCATTTTCTGTTATAGTGAACATTATCTTTGGTCATTCAGGACCTCCTATCTCAATATCTTTCAATCGGTTTATCTTTTGAATCAATTTCATATCTTTATCAAACATAGACTATCTTTGAACCACTGCGCTTCGCACAGTAATTCAAAGAGGGGCAAAATGTAATACCCCAAAAATGGGCTATAAGTTCATTAACCTCCTACATCGACAAATCGAACAAAATCGACATCGAAGTCCTAACCTAAGGCACATCTGAACATCATAAAATCTAATTGATTATCTTAAATTCTGCATCAGGGAATATTCCTAGCAATATTCATAATCATCATAATTATCTTTAATTTTATAATTATTTGGCAATAAATCACATTTATCCTAAAGTTTGATTAATTGAATATTTTCATATTTAATTAATTAGATTTAATATTTGCCACTTAATTGTGTAATTAAATTTAATTATATCTATTATTAATTGTATTATTTAATTTTGACAATAAATCTAATATCATATGAATAATTGATTAAATTCTTATTTAATTAATTAAAGCAAGTTGTCATTATTTAATAATATAGTTTTTAATAAAAGTTTGATTAAATAATTGATTAACCTATAAATCAATTATTTTATTTTTAAAAGCAGTTAAGTTGGAAATAAATCACTTTATTATTAAATTAATTCATAAATAAAACATGCACAATCATAAAAGCAGACAACTATCAATTATCAATTAAAGCTAAACTCTATTTTGAGTTAAAACTTAGCTTTTTCATGTTTTTGTGAGTTAATTATCCTTTATTTAAAAATAACTCAAAAGTCAACCTGAGTTATTTGAGTGATTTATGGCTTTTTCTCATGCACCTCCAAAGCCCTGGATTTCTATAAAAACAAGGCTCAGCTCTTCATAATTCATCTCTCAATCATCTCTCAAATTTGCATCCAAGCATCTCATATTTCTGCACAATCATGCTGGAGATTTGGAGGCTAAGGAATCAACTTGCAAATTCAAAGCTTTGTGAGATCAATTTCAATTGCATAGTTTTTATATCTTAGCATAGAATTTCATAGTTCATATCATTGTTAGAATCTTCATTGTTAGATCATTTAGCATTCATTTCATATCAGTTTTCAATAGCATTCATAGCATATCAGATTAATCATTCATATTGCATAGAAAATATCAAAAAAATAGATTAATTGCATTCAATTTCATATCCATCTTTTGCATTCAAATCCTTCATTTAGGTGTCGTCTAGGTCACTGATCTCGATTACAATCTGAGAACATCAATCTCGCACCTACTAGAAGGTAGTAAATCGCTTGGTTAGAGTAGATTTCAATTTTGCACGATTTTGATTATCACTAACCTCTAATGTTTTACTGAGTGTTGTGTCTACAGATCAGGTACAATTTTCACACACACAGTAATCACATAAGTCTCACCACATAAGAGTAACCAAATTTGTCTAACATATAACCAGGTGCAATGTGATCACAACAAGATGAAATATAGGTCCCTCTATAAAGAAATGTATTCAAACATATATATGATCAATAACAAAGCATATATAAAGGATAACATATTTAATAGTTTTTTATGATGCCACACTCATACAAAAAATCAGATACAAAAATGTAGTTGTATGTAACCAATAGAAGGAGTTTTATAACTTAGACAATTTCACAAGTGAGCCCATTGTATCGTCAGAAAATGGAAGCACTTCCATTTAGGACTGGTTTAGCCCTCCGAGTAAGTGGTCTGGGGTCATGTCAAGCACCTTGAGTGGGTTTTTGACTGGATCTAGCTTTCCCCCATGTTCTGCTTCTCTCTCCACCTATTTCTAGCTCTTTTCTGGCACCTTTTCTTGAGAAATTGAGATCTTTGAATTCAAGGTCAAGGATGACCTTCTGGGTGAAGTTTGACCTTGACTTTGACCTAGGTCAAATTCAACCTTGACCTTGACCCTAGGTTCAAATTTTAGATTTTGGAGGTTTCGAGATGTCAGGCTTTAGAAAGTTTTATTTCCCACTTCTGGGTCGGCTATTTCAGATTTAGGAACGGTAAAATATTAAATTGTATTTAATCTAGGTCCATTTCTAGGGGTTAAGGCTTAATTGGAATTTAATTCTCCTATGTTGACCTCTCTAGAAGTTTGTGCCCTAAACTAGTATAAAAGGAAGCCTTCCTCTCTCATTTTCATATACACACACCATTGAATTCAAGCAAGTGCAATCAAGAGATCAAGCAAGTAAGAAGGAGAAGGAAAGAATTCAAGAATTCATTCATATTCAAGCATTCAAGCATTCAAGATCCACTTCATCAAGGAGATCCATTGATAGACATTGAAGGATTCAATCTCTTTGGAGCCCTCTTGTTGAAGATTCCTCCATCCATATTCACCAAAGCTTCTCCTTATTTCAAGATCCATTCAAGATTGGTGTTGAAGATCTAATGAAATTGATTTCAGACATCCTACATTCAACCATACATTCATTTGGAGCATCCATACTTGTGGATTCAAGGATTTGAATCCTCCACAAGGATTTCAAAATAAGCAAGGTGAATAGTTCCATTTACTTTGTTTATATATTGCAATTTCAATTACATTTCAAGGTTGATTCCAAATCGGGGTTTGACCAAGGCAAACCCCTTATCCATAAAAAAAAACCCTTTTTCTTGTAGATCCAAGTGTGGGATGGCGAATATTAGTGCAGATCTGGGTACTCTTTTTAGCGAACTTCCAAGATCCGCAAACAAAATTTCCGTCAGAGCTGTGCAGGTCAAGGATGACTTTCTAGGGTAAGATTGTACACCGGGGTAAGATCTTACCTTGGCCCTAGGTCAAGGATGACCTTTCTCCAAAACACAAAATATTTTTGGGTTTTCTCTATTTTTGCATTTCTAACCCAGATCCGGTTACAAAAATTCCTGAAACTGTATACAGACATCAGAAAATATCATTTTCTAGATTTGTCATACTTGAGGTTAGTATTATTTTTCAACTCAATTAAGATTCTAAAACATATTTTCAATAACAAAATATAATGTTTTCTCCTTTCTTCATAATCTTCATCGATTGATTCATTTGTGTATTGATCACTTCCTTGTGGTTAATCAATTTGGATCTTTCTTTTGGGAATTTTTATTAGGAGGTAGATCTTACATTTCCCTTTTAAAACACACATACATCCAATTCCATACACCACATTTTGACTCCAATACCCTATTTTCATATCTTACACCCATATATAAAACTCCCTCTCAAATTGCAACTCCCTCTCAAAGTGCAAAGAGCTCAGTTTTGGGTTCTTTTATCTCCACAAAGGTTGCTTGAAGGTTGTTCCTCTCAGGAAAATTTATAGTTGTGTGATGAAACTTCTCACATTCATAGCATTGAGTTTTAGAGAAGTCCCTCTTGATGGGTTTCTTATTCTTAAAGTTCTTCCCTCTTCCCTCTTTGTCCTTTTAACTTCCTTCATTTTTTGTTCCTCTTATCCTTTTGGAATTCTCTCTTTTTCTTGAATTTCCCTATCCCCCTTTTGAAGTTTTGGGAGTAAAGAACTTGTATATCTTCCTTTAAGATTGAGCCTCTTGATATTAATCTTGCTTCTTCTTGAAGACAATCAGTCTTTAGTCTATCAAGAGTACATAATTCAGAATGTGCACTAATCCCTTGAATTAATGCATCCCAAGTAAGAGGCAATCCATTAAGAACTATCACAACTAGCTCTTTATCATCATATTTAAACCCAATTGATGATAGTTGATTCCTTAGCTCATTGATCCTCATGAAGTAGGATGTGATTGACTCCCTTTGATTCATCCTGATATGGGAGAGGTTATTTTTGAGAGCTAGGACCCTATCTATGTTGTTGATCTAAAACATACCATACAATGAAGTGAACATCTCGTATGCATTCTCTAGATTTGCAATTGTTGGAAAAATGTGATCTTTAACACTATCAATAATTATTCTCATTACTTTATTGTTGTTTTTGTTATATTCCTTCTTTTCATCTACATCCATATCATCTTTAGGAGGATCTTCAATCACCAATCATATTGACCATAGGGGTGGGAGAGTCAATACATTATGGAGACCTCAATCCCAATTCACTATTGCAACTAGAAAACCCAGGCACAATCTGACACCAGTTAATTCCTAAGCTTTAATAAAAATTAAAACACTAAAATAAATGTTTGTACATGTAAATAACACCCAATCCAATGATCTTACATCAAGATCCAATCACTAATACACCACAAAACACATTTGAAGGCACTGCATGGGATGACTGTACCCTGCAGGCAGATTCACAATTTATAGAGAATGTTTTTGTTTATTGAATTAATACCTTTTGAAAATGGTTCTTTACACTCACCAACTCCACATCCCCCCTCCACTCACATGGATCAACACTAATAAAGACTTCTAACCAACTAAAGACCAACTGCAACCATTAACTAACTATCTAACTATCCCCCAAATAGTAAGCATGCCATCAAATGTCCTAGCTTCATGAGATCCAATAGTAAATAAAAATGCAAGGATCTAGCAATAATGCCCTAGTGTTAAACATGGGTCCTCAAAGATATAAACAAGTAAAATATACTAGGGCATTATAATCATGAATGGAAGCAAATAATAAGGACCCATGTTTAACACTAGGGCATTATTGTTGGATCCTTAAATTTTTATTATTGACACAAGGGAGGATGGGGAGAGGGGCCAAAAGCTCACCCTAACCAGATCCACCTTGCAAAACAACACGCGAAAGTAGCAACACACAAGAGTGAGAGAGAGAATACATATACTTGGTTATATTATCTTCAAAAATTATTCATACATGTTAGGCTATAAGGCCTTCCCAGTTTAGGCCAGCTATTACAATCAAGTACAGAAGTCCTCCAACATGCGAGGATCTTCCAACAATCTCTAATTTTCTATCTCCTATCTTCCATCCAGAACTGACTCCCTAAACTCTAACCAAACAACTATATTTATACAAGAGGCTACTAAGCCAAGTCGGCCTTTAGATCCACAATCAATAGAAGGGATGACCAGATCTAGGTCCACATGCTTCCCAATGATGGATACCAACATTAAATATGTGACCCAAATTAAATGCACAAGTCGGCCTCAAAAGAAGTCCAAAACAAACAACTCAGTAAGCAAGGAAACTAAGCACCAAACAAGCATCACCAAGCGCTAGGGAAATTCACTGAGCACCAAAGACATAATTGACCAACACCGACAAACAAAGGAAATTGAGAAACACCAAACCAACTTGGTCAAAGAAGGAACCGAGTAACATAGACAAACTCAAATATGTTTTGGTGACACAAGATTGCCAAGGACTTGAGATGCTCTTGCATCAGATACATGGGGTTATTTGAAATGATTCTCTGAATCATGAAATAGGTATGATTTGAGCTACATCCAACTCAAACTATGAAATCCATGAACTATCTTCAATCGGTCTATTCTTCCACTTTACCAGATATTCCATATATTGTTTTCCTCTAATACTTCTGCCAATTGTTTGCTCCAAAATCTTTTAAACTTCTTCATTCTACTTCTTAGGATAATCCACATCACTATCATGTCTTCATCAGGTTCATGAAACTCATACAAATCAGAAATGTTGAATATAGGTGATATATCCATGTCATCAAGTAACTCAATCTCATATGTATTTTCTCATATGTATTTCCACTGTCAAATTTTCTCAAAATCTTGCAAGGTCCAAACTTCTTCATCTTCAGCTTCCCATATGTTCCAACAGGAAATCTGTCTCTCTTCAAATGAACCATCACTTCATCACCAACATCAAAAGTCTTATATCTTCTTGATCTATCAGCTCTATCTTTATATTTTTTATTACTCCTTTCTAGCTTAAACTTCACATCTTCATGCAATGTCTTCATGTACTTAGAAAATTTTACTCCTTCAACACTTCTCTATCTCTCATTAGTAATGTCTCACAAATCAGATATATCTTTTGGTTGTATGCCATTTACAATCTCAAAATGTGTTTTTCTAGTACTCCCATTCACTAAATTATTGTATGCAAATTCTCCTTGTGCCAATACAAAATCCCAATTACTTGGTGTGTCTCCAACTAAACATCTCAAAAGATTACCCAAACTTCTACTCACAAAATATGTCTGTCCATCAATTTTTGGGTGAAATGTAGAACTATATTTCAACTCAATACCAAACTTTCTCCAAAGAGTCTTCCAAAAGTATCCAACAAATTTACTGTCTCGGTCAGAGATAATAATCCTTAGTAATCCATGCAATCTGAAAATTTCCTTAAAGAAAGGATCTGCTACATGTACTGCAACTAATGTCTTTCTATAGGGTATAAAATGTGCCATTTTAGAAAATCTATCCACAACAACAAATATAGAATCATTACCTCTTACTATCTTCGGTAAGCCATGAACAAAATCCATACTGATGTCAATCCAAGGTTTCTCAAGTACAACAATCGGTGTATAAAATCTAGTATTCTGACTTACTCCTTTTGCAACTTGACAAACTCCACAACTTTTCACAAATTTCTGAACATCTTTATACAACTATGGCCAAAAGTATTTCTCCTTAAGAAAATTCAATGTCTTATAACACCAAAATGTCTAGCGAAACCACTACTATGTTTATCCTTTATCAAATTAGTTCTCATTGGTCCTCTCAGTATACACAATTGAATACCTTTAAACAACATACCTCCTTGCATAAAATATTCATCCCATTTAGTACTCAGTTGGTCTTGAATAGGTGCTCTGCACTTTCTCTACAACTCAAAAAAATCAGGATCAAATTCATAAGAATCTCTCATGTCATCAAAGCCTAGAACTTTAATTTTCATCTTGGTCATCAAAGATCTCCTTCTACTCAATGCATCAGCAACTTGGTTAGTGACCCCACTCTTGTGTTTTATCACAAATGTATAACTCTACAAATAATCATCACATTTCATATGTCTCTAATTCAAATTATTCTAACTACCCAAATACTGTAAAGCCTTATGATCGGTATACAACAAAAATTCACTCGGTATCAAATAATGTCTCCATTTCTTTAGTGCTTGAACAATAGCATAGAATTCTTGATCATACACAAAATATTTTATTTTTGCATCATTCAACTTTTCACTAAAGAAAGCAACAGGTTTACCTTCTTGACTCAACACACCTCCAATTACACTACCACTTGCATCACATTCCACACCTTATTGAAATCAAACAATGCCAAAACAGGCAATTCAACAACCTTCTACTTCAGGGTCTCAAAACTTTTATCAGCTCCATGTGTCCACTTGAACTCTCTTTTATCTCCTCTCATAGTCTCAATCATAGCATTACAAATTGAACTAAATTCCTAATGAACTTTCAGTAAAAACTTGCCAAACCATGAAATGATCTTACCTCACTAGCATTCTCAGGTGTAGGCCAATTCAAAATAGCTTCAACCTTTTCAGGATCCATTTTCAAACCATCAGCTAAAATCACAAATCCCAAATACACAATCTCCTCTTTCATGAATGAACACTTTTTCAAAATTTTCAGATCAAGTTTTCTCCTTTCAATCTCTACAAAACTTGTCTAACATGAAACAAATGTTCTTCTCTGGTCTTACTAAATATCAGAATATCATCAAGATATACAATCACAAACTTACCCAAGAATTTCTTCAAAACTTCATTCATCAACCTCATAAAAGTATTTGGTGCATTAGTTAAACCAAAAGGCATAACCAACCACTCACAAAAACCTTCTTTTGTCTTGAAAGTAGTCTTCCATTCATCACCTTCTCTATTTCTAATCTGATGATACCCACTTTTCAAATCAATTTTAGTAAAATACTTTGCTCCAGTCAAACTATCCATTATATCATCCATTCTCGGTATAGGAAACCTATATTTCACTATTATCTTGTTGATTTCTTTGGAATGAGTACACATTCACCATTCTTCATTCTTCTTAGGTGCCAATACAATAGGTACTGCATAAGGACTCAAACTTTCTCTGATCAAACCTTTCTGCGATAATTCTTGAATCTGTCGGTTCAATTCTTGATTCTTGGTAGGTGTCAATGGATGAGGTGCCTTATTTGATAAACTAGCTCTAGGGATAAGATCCATGCAATGATCAATGCTTCTCTTCAGTGGAAAACCATCAGGTACATTATCAGAAATAATTTCACTATACTCAGTGAGTAACTTATCAATCTCCTCAGGGACATTATCCTCTATTTTCTTACTTGGTTTGTTAGGGATCACAACAAAACATACATCATTCTTCTTTAAATCCTTAACAAACTTTCTTCCTTCCATCAAGAAAACTTTCACAGATGTGCAAACATTACTAATAGGTTCCTCAATCAAAGGTAACAAGATTTGTCTTCTCCCATTAGCCCAAATAGTATATTTATGCAATATTCTTCCATCATATATAGCATGTATATCATATTGCCAAGGTCTACCTAAAAAAATATGAAAACAATCCATAGGCATGATATCACGTAACACCTTATCATAGTACTTTCCAATTTTCAAATGCACATAACATTTTTCACTTACCAAGAGTGTATTCTCATCTTTGATCCATGAAATCTGATAGGGCTTTAGATGTTCCAACCTTTTCAACTGCAACTTTGTGACCATCTCCTCAAATGCCAGATTCTTGGAGCTACCACTGTCAATGATTACCTTCCAAACTTTGTCAAAAACCCTACATCTGGTTTTGAACAAAATTTTCCTTATTGGATCTTCCTTTTTACCTTCATTCCAAAGTTCTCTCCTTACCATCAAGTTATTTTCCTTCTCATGTTCATTCTATGACTCTTCTTGCACCAAAGCATTTCTACTGTTACCAGCCTTCTTACTTGCATGTGTACACTCAAATGATCTATGTCCTTCTTCTCCACAATTGTAACAAGTTCCTCAGAAACCACCTCTGTTATAACCACATCGGTAGTTACTACCTCTGCCTCTAGATGAACTTTCACCTTTCCACTTAGTTTTGCCTTTATCCAAAGTTGTCTTTTCAGGTTCAAATCTACTATTTTCACCATGGGATCTACCTCTTCCTCTAGGTAATCTACCACTTGTACCTCTTAGTCTTTGCCCATGTCTCCTATTCAATTTCTCCTTAGCTTTCAATGCAAATTGATAAGCCTCTTCAATGTTCTCCAATTTGACCAAACTAATTTCTTCTTGGATGGAAACTCTCAAACCATTCAGGTATCTAGCAATTCTTTCCACATCATCTTCATCATGTCCAGATCTAATATCTAATCTATAGAATTCCTTAGTATATTCCTTTACCGAGCTATCTTTCTACCTTAAACTTTGCATTCGCCTAACTAGGTGTTGGTTAACAGTTTGTCCTCTCTTAAGATTTTCAATCTTTGACTCTCTATACAACCAAGGTGAGAGAATAAAAGGATGTCCACCAACAAATGGGTCAGTGTAAGTCTTCTATCATTGCCCTCTGAATTGACAAGTACAGCTCCCTGATTGTGTATGATATGCAATGAATATGTTTTTATTAATCATCAGATACTCTGAGCAATGAAATTGTAACCAAACTACTTGTAGGCACAAGTAATTCAGGAAAGGATAAGATGGAGATAATCTACAACCCTTCGTAGAATGCTGATTATAGAGCATCACATGATTTAAACACTTAAACTAATTCTATTCTACCCTTTTATGAAATGCAGATTCTACTTGATGAATAGAAGCAGACCTATACAATGAAAGGTAAATGGAATCACCAATACTACAACCACTTAGTATGAAATAGAATTCAGGAAGAAATTATACTCTCAGAATATAAGTGTACTTTCCATTCAAAGATGCAACTGAAATAAAGAGTGAACAGAGGAAGAATTACAAATGAAAGACCAACTGGAATTGATCACACCATAATTTCTAACATGAAATGGCATTCAATAAGAAAAAGTAGTTTCACTTATAACTGTTCTTTCCACTCATCATGCAAATAAACTATGAAAATGGAACAACAAACAGGAATTCAGCTTTGTAAATAGAATCACACTGCTTCATTGACAAGTTTGCCGACCCCATACATTGAGCTCTTTGACAGTATATATAGAGTTCACAACATACAATGCTCATAGGAAGTAATGACCTTCCAATTACTTGAATACAAAAATGCAGAGAACAAGCCTCTACAAAAAAAATGATGAATATGGATCAATTTAACTCTGTCCCTTCATCTTCTCTAGCTTCTTTAAGAAGAACTGATCAGTCCTTTGTTAGATCAACATGATCTAACTTTAATAGCAAACTGCTTGACATATAATTGCAAGCCTCCCCTAAATATCATGTTCCCTCATCTATGTTGCCGAAAATAAAAGTATGTCTGTGCCTGAACTTGAAATTCCTACAATAACCTTTTACAGCACTGAATTTATACTTTGTTTCCCTTTTATGATCACAGTGGCCTGATCTCCTGGTAACATGCTGTACTAGCTTGGGAGTCAACATATATCTCTTTCATGACATGGAACCTCTGTGCTAAGTCTCCCTATATTTGTTTCTTTATGCCAATTTGAAATTTCATAAAACATGCTGCTCGGTTCATTTCATGATCAAACTAAATAGGAATGATAACCCTTGGCTCTCAATAACCACGGCTCTTATTATAAAGACTGATTCAATTAACATCGACAAGATGCATATTAACATGATGGATACTGTCGATTATTAAAAACAATTGAGTTTGGCATCTATCACAGGACCGTTGCTTTCAAATATAGATGAAATTGACTTAAGCGGGAATCTTACTCTTTCAGACCCACCGAGACACGTGTCATGATCCCGCTTTCCCTCAAAGAATATTCAACAACATATGGGTACCACTGATTAGTATCTTGAAAGTATTATAACCGTATACAACTTTTCAAACCGACCACTTTACACATGGCTTCATCTCACATGATCACATGGCAATATTTTAATCCATGTGATCATGCGACCACTTTATCATTGGCGCATCTGTGCTATCAGAGTACGTGGGTCCCACTGCCACGTGGAATAATCTCGCAAGTTTGCATAAACATTTGGCAGGGGTCGCAATCTTGCAAGGACCGTCGGATGCACTCCTTTATTCTACCATACGTAAGTCTGTTGACTTGGGTCCCACCTGGTCTTCCATTGTCGCATGATCACATGGGTGTTATTTTATTTATGCGATCATGCGACCACACACCTACTGCAAGGCTTTACATCATCTGATCCCTTAACCTATGTGGGCCCCCCTCCTTTCACCTTTTTGCATGATCACATAACACTTTTTTAATCTATGCAATCATGCGATCGCTCTGTTATTGGTGCTTGATATAATATCAAAAAAAACTTAAAACTTTTACTTGCTCAGTCTATGTTGTCGCATTTGCGTTGTTGGCGTATGTGGGTCCTAGCAAAGCATCTTTTACTTGGTCTTTCCTGTCGTTCATTAACTTTTCTCATCTGCCTGAGCTTCCATTGTCACATGATCACATAACACTTTTTTAATCTATGTGATCATGCGACCGCTCTATGATTGGTGCACGTGGATTCCTAGCCTGGCACTTTTCAACATCAAATCATACACCATTTTCACTATTAGGATCATGGAGACTTAAGGAATCAATTTATACATTCATTTCATGGAGAACATCAGTTTCTACTCTTACTTGAAAATACATTAGATCAATGAGTGTTCGGCTTTGCAACGTCAGTAGTTCAAACTTATTATTAAGTTCTTCATAACAGCATAACACTATTCTTAGATCCCAAGAAATTCCAATGAAAACTCCATGTCATCTTCAGATTGCTGCAGATGGTATTAAGCTCTGTTTGAAACATACTCAAAACATTGAGATACAATAGACATGATAAAATCCTTTGTAAACACTGCAATATGACATAGTTCGAACTAGTCAACAATATCTTTGCACCCATCCAATCCATAGATTTATCAACTAAGATGCATTCCTTTGAAGTATCTTTTATACTTTGAACTTGTACATTGTGATGTCATATAAGATGCAACCATACATTCTTTGGTAATTCTTTCAAAACATATCTTGAGATCTCTTTGACTTACAGATTTTAGTATAGCCCCAATGTATTCAACTGCAAACTTTACTTTTCTATAATCAATGTACTCATTAAGAATAAAAGGAGTTCATCAATTGAATGCATACACTATCATAAGAAGTATAATTCTGAATGTTTCAATGCCAACTCTGTTATTACATCAGTCACATGAAGACTTTCCTTTGATCCCTTGTAAATGCCTGAAGATCATGATCCATAATTGTCAATCCATCTGAGAAAGATCATCAACAGGAGCATATAATCTTTGGCAGGTTGGGATCTACAACCTACCCAATATAATGAGACTTTGAAAACATCCCACCTGGTTAAAACATGAAAGCAATTTGGAGGGAAACCCAACAAAGATTTCCTATCCTAAAGGAAATCTAGACCTAGACATTACATGACCAGACCTGAATTGTAACATCAAGACTACCACTTTGACATCATGGAAATAGGATAAGAAGTGGGGCAACACTAGGTTAATCTGATAATCACAAGGTAAGAACTTTCCTTTCAATTTATTCACCATTTTACTCCATACCTTGATTTTTTCTTTGCCTTTCCCCTTTCTGTCCAGCTGCAGATGTTTCCACCACAAGGATGCATGAATTTTCAACTTTGTGCTTTCAATTTTCACCTTCTTTTCCTTAGGTACATTTTCATAGTCAAAGTACTTTTCTATCTTAGTGATCCAATCGACTAATTCATTAGAATCCAATTTTCCACCATACTCATGGGGATTAAAGTGTGGTGTAGACTTTAGACTTTTCAAAGCCTTCAAGAATCTCTCCTCACCCTGATCCATCATAGGTGCAGGTTCTACATCACCTTGTTCCACCTCAATTTCATCATCACTAACATCTTCAAGATTTCTTCCTCTTCTCTAGGCTATTTCAACAACTTACAATCTAGCAACACGTTGTCTCAACATGTCTACCAATCCTGGATCCGCATCTCACCTCCCATGAACCATCTTAAAAACCCTCTACAATTGCAGGTCAAATCACAATATGCTACTCCACAACAATTCAACTAGGGCTTCATAAGAAGGAGCCTTCAAATCTAGATTCACAAACCTAGATCCAGATCTCACCTCGCTCTGATACCACCTGATGCAAGGGAGGATGGGGAGAGGGGCCAAAGGCTCACCCTAACTAGATCCACCTTGCAAAACAACATGTGGAAGCAACAACACATTATAGTAAGAGAGAGAATGTAGATACTTGGTTATATTATCTTCAAATTTATTCATATATGCTGGGTTGTAATGCCTTCCTGATTTAGGCCAGATATTACAATCAAGTACAAAAGTCCTCCAACATGCGAGGATCTACCAACAATCTCTAATTTTATATCTCCTATCTTCTATCTAGAACTGACCCCTAAACTCTAACCAAACAACTATATTTATACAAGAGGCTACCGAGCCAAATCGGACTTTAGATCTATAATCAATGAAAGGGACAACTAGATCTAGGTCCACATGCTTCCCAATGATGGATACCAACATTAAATCCATGACCCAAATTAAATGCACAAGTCAGCCTCAAAAGAAATCCAAAATAAACAACTAGGTAAGCAAGGAAACTGAGCACCAGACAAGCATCACCGAGCGCCAAAGAGATAACTAACCAACATCGGCAAACAAAGGAAACTGAGCAACACCTAACCAACTCAGTCAAAGCAGGAACTAAGAAACATAGACAAAATCAAATATGTTTTGGTGACACAGTATTTCCAAGGACCTGAGATGCTCTTGCATCAATTATCTCCTTGTTATGATGACCTAGGGCATCAATGATTAACTATTACTTGTTTTTAATTCATTACATGATTGACTATCGGGCTAGGGCATCATTATTTGCTTCCATTGATGATTATTTACTATACTTGATTGCTCAAGGTCGCGGGGCTATGACTATTTCTTCCTTTTGTATATATCATTGCTTGATTTGATTTAGTTATTGACACAACATTATAATGCTCACTATTGTATTTTACTTTTTTGGATCTTTGAGGACCTATGTTTAACACTAGGGAATTATTGTAGGATCCTTGAATTTGTATTATCTGCTTGCTGTGATGACCTAGGGCATCAATGATTAACTATTACTTGTTTTCACTTCATCGCATGATTGACTATCGGGCTAGGGCGTCATTATTTTCTTCCATTGATGATTATTTACTGTACTTGATTTCTCAATGCCATGGGCCTGTGACTATTTCTTCCTTCTGTATATATCATTGCCTAATTTGATTTGGTTATTGACACAACATTATAATGCTCACTATTGTATTTTACTTGTTTGGATCTTTTAGGACCTGTGTTTAACACTAGGGCATTATTGCTAGATCCTTGCATTTTTATTATCTTCTTACTGTGATGACCTAGGGCATCAATGATTAACTATTAATTGTTTTCAATTCATTGCATGATTCACTATCGGCTCATTTCTAATGTACAAATATTCCAATCCTTAGTGAGTAGACATTATGAATGTCTCTAAGCCTTACTTTTAGTTCATCATAAGGATTGGTACTCACTAAGAACAAGACATGAAAGTAGCCAAGTCTATGCATCGTATGTTCTTCCAAGACAATGTGCATAGACTTGGCTACTTTCATGTCCACTATGATGCATAGAATCCAACCTCGATGCTAAGAATATTAAATAACCTCTTCCCAATGTCATATGCAGTAAGGAAAAACTCTTATAGTTGATTGTAAGACACCGAACACTAATTAGATTCTTCCCTTTGGATCAATACATGGATCCTCTACACTGACTACAAAACACTTCCTTACTGCTTCACAAGAATGTTTAATGGTTAAAGCACTCCCTATCTTTTATTTCCAAGTCTCCTACTCTCCTAGACACATTCATATTTTTGTCCGCATTCTTCAAGAAAATTGATCACAATACATCTACTGATCAAACATAATTAGTGATTGGTTCACTTTTCCTCTTAATACTATGTGGCAACATATTCTTACCCTTACTACTATTTCAAACTAGGATCCCCATATCTTATTTTATCCACCAAACACTTAACACTTGACAATCATTAAACAATCCAATGATCCTAATACTAATCATTATCTTACCTTTTTGACACTTCTTTTAAACTTTTTCACTGATCAACTCCCACTCTTGGGATTCCTAGCCTCAAGCTTATTCTAGACACTAGGATTTTCCCATACATCAACCCTTTCCACTGCTACTACATACCCACCAAGTTATCAAGGACTCTTATGTCCTTTTTTAATGATTTTCTATGAAAGTCCTAGTTACCTCTTCAAATTGACAATCTATTAGCCTTTCTTAGACTCGCAACCATTACCTAGGGTATTATGGCATTCCCTAGACTACCATACACCTTCCTAAAAATTATTTTAGTACAAATATTCCAACTTATTTTGTGGACAAAGCCTTTTTCCTAAATATATCTTTGTATTCCAGTCCCAAAGACAGTCACAGTCACTTTTCACTATGACAAATAACTTATTAAAGTCTATCCCTTTCCAAATCTCTATCTTCTCATGTCATGGTACTTTAAATGGTATCATGCCCTTCTTAATTAAATAGATGAATTAGTCACAACCTCAAGACTATCCTAATTATGAAAATGAACAAGACACCCTTAGAAACAAGGTTTGAAAACTTTTGGAATGACTTCCCACAATGTACATGGGGGTGCCTAACACAACATCCAACCTAGAGCCTTCAAGGAACACAAATAAATAGTGAACTTGCAAATATAAATACTTATGAACAGACTATGATCAAATAATAGAAAATGAATATGCAAGGGGGACAATACCTTTAAGGATTTGGTAACAGTATGTAGACAAGTATGGATTTAAAATAAAACAAATATGAGTGTTCCAAACCATACAAAACTTCTTAGAAGGAACACATAACTTGTGATTAGACCCAACCAAAAACTTGTATTATCACTAATATGATCAGGTAGTTTAGGACTAATTTGTTGTAATCAGAGAAAAATTGGACATCACAACAAGCAGATAATAAAAATGCATGTTTGATTATGACTGCATCGCCTTGTATTAGAACACCATGACCTTATGACATGTTCTAAGTTATTGATGTGGATGCCTCATTTGGAAATGATGTCATAGCAACATCAAATGAAACACCAACATTTGTTGTTGTTGTTGCATTGTTTGGATGATGTGTCCACAATACTAACCATGCTCTTGCACCACTGTGACTTATGTATGTCCACTTGATATTTTCCATGATGGTATCTTCTTCCTCGTGTATCATCTTTTTGAGTGCACGTCTTGTAGCATGGTTTCCTTCTAGAAATGTATGGCTTGATTATGCACATACATGACTATAGATGAGGATATGTAATAGGATATAATGCATTGCTCATATCCCTTGGATCTAACCCCATTTCTTTCCTTCTTGCAAGTTATGGATCAAGTAGGAGCACACTGGATTCACACCCTGGTCATCCTTCCATCATCTCTCCAGGCAATGTCTAGTACCCTATTGTTTATGCTCATTTACTCATGTATGTTGACTTGTGTTAGGAGATATTTTGTGATAGGATATTAATGGTATTATGAAGGATAATTAGGAGCAGTGACAAGGAGTTCATGGTAGTTTAGTGAAGAGTAAGAGATTTTGAAAGGAGGTTTACTATCCTGTAACTGTAATCACCTAAAATTGGACAAGATGAATCAAGTGAACAATCAAAGAAAAAATCAGAGCAATTGAATCAAATCAAGCATTTACCATATCAAAATTCAAATCAAGCCTCAATCCAATTTCAATTAAAAATCAAAAGTCATAAATTCAACTTAAATCAAATAAAGTATGATAAATCAATTAATTGTGTAATTAATCTAATTAATTACAGAGTTCAATTAAATCAAATCAACCCATTCAAGGGGTGCACATGGCTAAAGATTTTAATTAAATTCAATTAATTAAATCATATTTTCTCTCAACCACCAAATGGGAGGAAAATTCATCAACCAATAGGATTTAAGGATGAAGCTCACATGGATCAAGCCTAAATCGAATTGTCAATCACTCACTTGGAGAATGTATCTTGTCCACTCATTTTGCCCTTTGGTCCCAAGCTTTGAGGACAAAATATTTAAATGGTCTCCAAAGGTGGAACCATGGACTTAACCCTCACCTAATCATGATCAAATCAACTACACCCCCCATCCTTGCCAAAATCTATAAAATCAAGGCATAATTCAAGCATTAATCATCCACAAATCTGAGAATAGCATCAAACCTCTTGCACTTTATAGCTAGAAAGGGAAATATTAGAACTAATAAAGGCTTAATTTCTTTTGGAATTGAACTTTTAGTTTACTTATCATTCATTCTCATTTTAGGACTATCACTAATGGAAGCTTGCTGAGAGATTTGCATTAGCATCCCTAAATAGAGGTCCATAGAGTGCTTAATTGTCAATTATTTACTTAAATAGCTTACTCTTTGTGGTAATTTAGTTGATTTATTCATTTATTTGCAATACTAACCCTATGAAGGTTCTTTCCTTAGCACACAAAATGGCTCCCAACGTGGGGCATTAGGCCTCATACATTTTTAAATCTAGAGAAATTTTTATTTTTTTTAGCAAATATTGTTTTTACTCTTTGTTTTGCAGATTTAACAGTGCATTTGAGACATTCTCCAGTGCGTACACAAGTTTCTCTAGTGCATTTAAAGTTTGAAACAATTCTTCTACAACAAAGTTCTACACCTTTACGTGGAGTTTTAGTGCTTTTAAATCCTTCTATTTCTATCTTCTTTCTTTCAGTGCGTACACCCTGACTCTCTAGGGTGTTTAATTCATTCTCCAATTCTTTTAATACTTTCTTTTAATGCCTTTGCTTAGTTTGTTAGCGCTTTCTTTTTCTATTCCTGCACTTTTAATAATTTTTTGTAGCATGTTTAATTTGTTAAATAGCACGTTCAATCATTTTAGTAGCACTTTTAATAGATTCTGGTGCTTGTTCAATTAAATTGAGAATTGACAGAATCTAACTTGCAAAAAATGATTTCTCTGTGTCTGCAAGATGACTGGTCATAAAAAAAAATAAAAAAAACTAGAGACCGGATTTAATAGTGAAGGGAAAGCTTTGACCAAATGGATTAAGGAGAACATTTCACACATCAAGCTGGTTTTGGAAGATTCTCAACATGAAAATGAGGTATATGAACAATACTTGAAAGTTGTAGAAGCTTATAAATCAAATTTCATATCATTAAATTGGATTTACTTGCCTTAATCATTTTTTGTCAAAATTTGATAAATAAGGCTTAAATTCAAAGTTATTCTTGTTTTCTTCATTTTGGTTGGTTGTGTTGACTAACTTGTTGGAGGAGAAGCGAATGGAAAGGAACAATCACCACTAGGTGAGCATAAAAATGGAAAATTCATCAAAAATGCCCCCAGCCTTAGCTAGCTTCAAAACAAGGTAAGCCTAAAACTTGGTCAATTTTTGCTTAAATTGTGGCCTTGTCAATTCCAAAATATAATAATTAAAAAAGCCTATTATTTTTTGAGGGATTTGATACTAGGCCTATGCTCTTCACTTTCTAAGTGAATCAAAATGCCAAAATATCAAGTTCCTTGATTAAAAGAAAGGCTAAGTAAATCAAGCACTAAATTTAAACAACCCCTTGTTTGTGGAAAAGAGTAGAAATACTCAATTCCTATTAGTTAGTGGGTTTGGTAATTGAACCTTGTTAATTGTGTTTGGGGAATTGAGAAATAGATAGGGATATGATCTTCACCTTTTGGTGAATCAAACTCCCAAAACCTATCTCTTTATTCCAATTTATTGCTTTCAATATGAACATGCTAGATCTATAGTGGGCTCGCCTCTTGAAATTTTCCTTAATAAGGCCAGTGAGAGGGACATCCCAGAGTGGGATACATTTTATTTTTCCATGGAAATCCAACCCACTCTAAAATAAAATACATGCATCATTAATGGGGTGTGTGACAAAAGGATATTAAGCTTTTTGAACTTCCTCGAGTAGTCCTTCGAGATTGCGCAAAAATCCGACATACCGGTGGTGGGAAGCCTCCTAATTTTGGAGGATGAAAACATAATGTCCATTTTGAATAGAATCTTGATTAAAAATCTTGTTAAAATAGAAAATCCTACCTTATAGAGCCATGTTTACAAACCAACTTGTGAACTAGGTAGATTTCTTGAAGTATATTTTTGTGCAAAAACCCATGATAACATCCTTACAAATTTAAACACTTTTTGTGTAGAGGGTTAAAAAGAACAAGTGTACTTGTGATTTCTTTGTTTTAAAAATACATACAACAAGTAAGAGATATCCATTTGAAAATTCATCTTATATTTTAAAATCTCTTCATAAAAGAAAACAATTACCAAATTGGGGAAAAATGATTCAAAATCAAACTTTGTTGGATGTCGGTTTCTACACGCTCTCATAAACTCAAACTATATTTACAAGAAGATGACACTTGCATTGCAAAAGAGGTCATTGAATTTGAATATCAAATCTCTTTCAACAATCACAACAAAGGGGATAGTCTCCCAAATCTGTTTGAGAAGAGAATTGAATCAATGGATAGAAACTCCACATTTCACAATTACCATCATGGAGGAAACAATGACAATATCAATAATGCCAACCAAGGGCCTAAGGAAACACTTGAAGAAAGAGCTAATCGAGTGGCTCAAGATAATGAATTTCTTTAATTCATGGATAAATTAATAGATAGAGATAGGGAAAAGTTTTTCCTAAACTTAGCCCAAGTAGGAGTAAAACTTCCACATGATTATGATGTGGACCAACTTAAGAAAAACCAAGGAGAGGATAATCCAATTAGTGCGATGAGAAAACAATTGAAAATGTTCCAAGAATAGATTGACCTAATGAAGAAAGTAGCTAAACGTAAGCCATTCTCTATCGAGGCCTTGTGCCCATTTCCTTTTGACAAAAGCTTGGCTATGGTGCCCTTTCTGATAAATGTAGTCTTTCCTAAGTACGACAAATACACAGGTAAATCAGACCCACATGATCACCTTAGATATTTTTGTGCTCTAAGCATCGAATTTATGCATGATACCACATACTTAATGAGACTTTTTCCAAGAATTTTAGGAGGTCAAGCCATGGAATGGTTCTCCAAACTTCCACAAGGGATAAAGACATTCGAGGAATTAGCCTCCAAATTTGTAACCCATTATTCTTACAATATTGAACATGAGATTACCATGCTCAATTTATGTGACACTAATCTTGTCTAGGGTTCCTTCAAAGGTGGAGAATAGTTTTTTCAAGATATCCATGAAGTATCCCTGAAAAGGAGAAAATGGAAATATTTATGAATAACCTAAATGCGAAGATGAACTATAGGCTCCAACTTCAATGTCCCCCTAATTTTGAAAAACTTATTGAGAATGGGATTAAAATTGAAGATGTGTTGGTTAAGAGGGGAGAGATCAAATTGTTCAAAGACAATAAACCCTATACCAACACTAATAATATTCATTATGTATCTAATTATAACAATAATAAAGGAGCCAACAATCACAATGATAAACCTAAACTATGGTTGAAGAACAATAATAAAAATCTTGTGAATGATGGAGTTGTGGAAGCACACAACTTAAAGGCTACTCCCTTTAATTTATCAAGTGGAGAAAATTTGACATATAATGTAAATCAAACAAACAAAGCTCCTTTGAATAATACCAATTCTAAAAATAACAACAACAATGCCAACAATAATCCCTTTAATATTTTTAATATCAACAAGCCTAAGCCTTTCTTTTCCATGCATCAAAGGAGAAAATTCACCTTTTTAGTTGAACCATTGGAAAATGCATTAAGGACTTTGGTGGCTAACAAAATCATTACCTTACTCGAACTACGACCGTATGAACCCCAAGTTAAGCCAAATTGGTGGAATGATTCTCACCATTGTGAATACCATCATAATAAGGGACATAAAACTAATGAATGCATGAAATTGAAACATCTTGTCCAAGACCTAATTGATGATGAGGCAATAAAGGTTAAAGGACCTCAAAACAATGAATATCATACGGCCTTCAAAAACTCTTTCCTAAATCATGAAAAGGGTGAGTCATCAAACACCAATCAAAACAACAAAAGAGGTAATGAAAAGGTCAATTTAGCTCACACTTATGATAACACTATTAATACTTTGAGTGGTGATGAAAACACCATAAATGTGATTGTGGTAAAAGAAAATCCAAGGGAAGCAACATCTAATGTTGTAACTAGGGGGCAAGCATAAAAAATTACTCTACTTGGAAATGCCCCAAGAATTGTCCTACCAAATCAATCTTCATCTTCATCTTCGAAACAATATAATTTGGTAGACCAATTGCAAAGAACCCCTGCTCAGATCTCTATTCTAGAGTTACTCAAAATCTCACCTACTCATAAGGAGATTCTAGAGAAAGCCTTGGTAGAAAGTAATGTACCTCTAAATTTAGATGTGGATAAATTTAAAAACATGGTAGAACATCTTGTTGCACCCCATTGTCTATCCTTTTTAGAACAAGATGACATGTCTCTAAACCACTTGCAAAATCTACCCTTGCATATAGAGGTCCTAATCCACAAGCATAGAGTGAAAAGAATCCTCATTGATGAAGGATCTAGCTTGAATATTTATACGCTAAACTTGGTAAAAGCCTTAGTATTTTCTGAGGAGGCTATAGATCCAAAGAGAAAGATAACCATAAAAGCCTACGATGATGAAGAGAGAGCTTCCAAAGGGGTCATAGTACTTCCTATTGGAGTTGGTCTAGTGTAGAAAGAGACTATTTGCCAAGTCCTAGACCTAAAGTTGACTTATAATATTCTATTAGGGAGGCCATGGATCCATGAAATGCAGGCCATACCCTCAACCGACCATCAATGTCTCAAATTCCCCTATCTAGGACAAGAAGTCATGGTAAGCGTGGACTCAAACCCCTTTCAGTATTGTAATAACATGAAGCCTATTAATGACTCTGTAGTGCCACATAATGCAGAAGGGTCAATTTCCCAAATAATAGAGCAAGGGAAAACTTCAAAAGATCTTCCATCTTTAAAGGGAAAAGAAAAAGAAGAGAAATAAATTGTTGTTGAAAATAACCAAAGTCCTACTAACCTAGCTACATCGACAAAAGGAAAAGAGAAGGTTAGTGAGGAGAGTGCTCCTGAGAAACTAAAAGAAGACCAGGCTAGATCCGTTCAAATCTACACCAAAGATGCTCATTACCAAAAAATGGATCATATGATGAAAAAATTTGAAAAGAAATGTCAAATCAAACAAAAGGGTGTAGGTGAACACTCCTTATCCATGATTGATCTACCCTTATCTCCAAAATCATATGGAAGGCCATCCAATCTACCTCATAAATACAATGATCACTTTGTGAGGGAAAATACATCTTTATTCATGGATGAAGAAGATAATGAAATCCTAAATTGGCTATATAAGGATGAGGAATCAAGTGCACATGAAAAGTGCAACCAAAATATAAGTATTCCCACACACCAATATGGGAAAGGATTTCAAATAATGTAGAAAATGGGATACAAAGGACAAGGACCTTTGGGAACAAGAAATGAAGGACTCATTGAACCCATTGAAATGACACGGAGAGATAGAAAAGAAAAGACTAGATTAGGATACCTAGAACAAGGGTACACTCAAAAGAACTATCATAAGGTCTATGATCAAATATTTCAATTAGGGTCACAAAGTGATGAATACTCAAATGATTTGGAATGGGATACACTATAAAGTGAATCATGTCAAGATAAAGGTATTGATGTCATTCATACTTACACTCCTAGTAAAGGGAAAGAACCAGTCTCAAAATCAAATCAGAATCAAACCTCAAGCTCAAGTCAAGGAGTCATAGATAATGTACCAATTCAAGAGATTGAGATAAATCAATGGGTAGGATAACCCTACTTACCATCATGGAGAACTACTATTGAAGAATCAAATCCTAGGTTTAATCTACAAGATTTTTACCCAACGAAAACCTTAGAGGATTCTAGTGCAAAGGATTTTGACCCTAGTTCTCTAGAACATCTTGAAGAAGCACATATTATAGATTTAAGTGATACAATGTTTGAACCTTCAAACAAAGTCATGTCCCTAAACCCCATTGGACTAAACTAAAGCATTGATCCTTTGACTCTTATCTATCCCCAATTAATCAAATGAGATTTCATTGAACCTACCATCCTCCCTACATTTTTGAATGATAACTTGGTGTCCCAATACCTAAATACAGTTGAGCCTTCTTCTACCATGGAATATTAGGAAGAAGTGAAAAAGGAAAGCATCCAAACTCTCAATTAAATTAAAAATGAAAAAAATAAAAAAATAAAAAATTGAAAGAATCTAATGTCTAAAACCACGTCGTGGCAACATTAGATTAAAAAGAGAAAGAAATAAAGAATGATTCCAAAGGTGAAAACCCAATAGAGGCACCTAAGGAAGAACGTTTGGATACTTTACCCAAGCACTATGAAGAAAGATCTCCTATCTTGATTGAATCAACAGAGAAAGTAAATATTGGGTTAGAATCAAAACCAAGGATCATACACTTAGCAACATCTCTATCTAGTAAAGAAAGAAAGGACTTCATCATATTTTTCAAAGAAAAACAAATCAATTTTGCATGGTCGTATGATGATATGCTAGGATTAGATCCAAATTTGATCATGCATCATTTGAACATAAGAGGAGTAAGACCAGTGAAGCAAAAATTAAGAAAGATGCATCCACACATAGCTTTGCTTGTAAAAGTGGAGTTAGAAAAATTGCTGAAAGTTGGGTTTATAAGAGCCATTGATTATGCCCAGTGGATTTCAAACATTGTGCCAGTGTCAAAAGAAAACAAATTTATCATAATTTGCACAGACTTTAGGTATCTTAATCTTGCATGTCCTAAAGATGACTTTACGTTACTAAGCATAGACACCATCGTAGATCTGACAGCAGGACATTCCATGTTCTCACTTATGGATGCGTTTAGTGGTTATAATCAAATAAAGATAGCACCCAAATTTCAATACAAGAAAACATTCACATGTGCATGGGGGACATTCTGTTGGAATGTTATGCCTTTTAGTCTAAAGAACGTTGGAGCGACAAATCAAAGGGTCATGATGACAATATTCATGACATGATGCACAAGTTCATGGAAGACTATGTAGATGATATGCTTGCTAAATATCATTCTAAAGAAGAACATCTACCCATCTTAGAAAAAATATTTGTAAGATTGGAACAATTTAAAGTAAGGTTAAATCTGAAGAAGTGTGCATTTGGTGTTCAATCGGGAAAGCTACTAGGGAACATTGTTTTCAGAGAAAGGAATAGAGGTAGACCCCACCCAAGTCAAAGCCATCATGGAAATGGAGGCACCTATAAATATAAGTCATATGAGATCTCTTCAAGGTAGGATCCAATCCATTTGAAGGTTCATCTCTCAATTAGCAGAAAAATGCCATAATTTCACTCAACTCCTTCATAAGGACACAATTTTCAAATGGGATGAGAAATGTGAAGAAGCCTTCAATTTGTTGAAGAAATATTTAATGAACCCTCCAAATTTGATGCCACCTATAAGAGGAAATCCTTTAATTCTATACATTTCAGTGACTGAATATTCATTAGGGGCACTCCTAGCTCAAGAAGATGAATTAGGAAAAGAAAAGGACATATACTATATAAGCAGAACATTGGTGAAATATGAGTTGAACTATACCTTCATTGAAAGAGCATGTTTGGTCATAGTTTTTGCTTCCCAAAAATTATGCCACTATATGTTATCACACAAGATTTGACTCATTGCAAAAATTGATCCCTTAAAATATCTCCTCAGCAAAATAGCATTAAATGGGAGACTAGCCAAATATGTTATGGTGCTAAGTGAATTCGACATAGAATATGTGGATCATAAATCTATCAAAGGCCAAGTTATAGCTAACCAATTAGTGGAATCACCATTAAAGATGAACATCCAATTCAAGTGGAATTTTGAAATTCTAAAATTGTGTAGAATGTTGAAGAAAAAACATGTCAATTATATTTTAATGGTTCCTATACACAACATGGATCAGGAGTAGGCATACTTTTGATTACTCCTCAAGGGTCTACAATTATTAAATCATAAAAATTTATATTTCCATGCACAAATAATATAGCTGAGTATGAAGCATTGGTCATTGGTATAAAATTGGCATTAGAATGGAAAGTGACAGAGCTGCAAATCTATGGAGATTTACAACTAGTTATCAATCAAACCAATGATGAATATCATACCAAAGATGACAAGTTGATACCTTACAAAAATATGATTGAGAATCTCAAGAAATAATTCACTCTCATCACATTTGAGAAGGTACCAAGATATAAGAATAAAGTAGTAGATGCAATGGCTACTTTGGCATCACTTCTCCAAATACCAGATCAAAGCACCAGATATGAATTCCTAGTAGAAGAAGTTGAGCAACCCACATTTGACCCTGCCCATCCTCATACCATTTGTTTGCTAGCAGGACATGAATCACCTTGGTATGGAGCCATTTATACCTACTTAAAAGACCAAATCCTACCTATGGACCAAACCAAGAATCAAAAGAAAAGTTCCATACGACAAGCCTCTCATTATACCTTAATATCCAACACATTTTATCATAAGAGTCTAGATGGAATGCTTCTAAGATGTCTAGAGAAAGAGGAATCAGATATAGCCTTACTAGAAATTCATGAGGGGATTTGTGAGTCGCATTCAAATGGTTTAACCCTAGCTAAGAAACTTCTTAGGATAGGATATTTTTGGCCTACCATGGAAAAGGATGCTTGTCATTTTGCAAACACTTGTTGAAAGTGTCAATATCATGGGAACTTGATCCATGTACCAGCACAAGAGCTTCATCCTATGAAAACACCATGGTTGTTCTATCAATGGGGTTTGGAATTAATAAGGATGATTTATCCACCATCTTCAAATGGTCATAAATTCATCATTACTACAATAGAATACTTCACCAAATGGGTGGAAGTTGTACCCTTGTCAACTACTACATGAAAGCAAATATTATTGTTCATTCTAAATCACATAATTTGTAGATATGGTGTCCCACATACCATCATAACCGACAATGCCAAACACTTCAAAAACAAGGATTTAAAAGAATTATGTACAAAATTCCACATGATACATCACTCATCTTCAATATATTACCCCCAAGGTAATGGACAAGCAAAAGCAACAAATAAGAACATCTTAAAGATATTGAAGAGAACCGTGGAAAATTCAGGTAGAGATTGGCATATAAAAATAAACCCAACCTTATGGGCTTATAGGACATGTATTAGAATGCCAATGGGAGCTACACCATTTTCCTTGGTCTTTGGAGCAGAAGCAGTTTTACCTTTGGAGGTAGAAATTCCATCTTTAAGAGTATCCCTACATGGTTTGATAAGTGAGGAAGATTATAGGGTTGCTAGATTACATGAACTAGAACTGCTAGATGAGAAACAACAACAAGCCCTTGATCATTTGAAAGTATATCAAAATAGAATGTCAAGGACCTATAACAAGCATATCAAGTCAAGGACATTCCAAATAGGTGACTTAGTTTTGCGAGAAAATCCCAAGAATCAAGCAAAAAGAGAAAAGAAAGTAAAATGGGAAGCAAAATAGTTAGGACTTTTGGTGATCACTTCATATTTTGGGACAGGCACCTATAAATTAGTTGATTGTGATGGAGAAGAATTACAAGAACCTATCAATAGCATGCATCTAAAAAGGTTCTACACATGAAGTAGATGAAAGAGTGTAGAGAAGAAGAGTATCAAAAAATTAGATGGAGAGCATCCTATTTATTGTATATAGTCAAAAGAGATTCTGAAAATACTAAAAACATTGAAAAGCATAAAAGATTTAACAAATTAGAAATGCAGAAAAGATAAAAAATAGTGGAAAATTGAGCATGAAGAAAGCCAAAAACACTCAGATATAATCCTCAAAAATGTGTTGTCTTGGTGAAAACCCAGAAAATAGGTGCCTTGATAATAATGAAAAGAAAAAAATTGAAAAAAAGAGAAAATACAAAAAAATCAAAAAAGAGAAAAATTACCTTGGTGAAAACCTAGCAAATAGGGGCCTTGGTAGCAAAAAAAGGAAAAAGCTTTAAAAATAGAAAAAGAAAGAAAATCCATTCAATCGGTGAAAACCTGGTAAACATGTGCCATTGAAAGTCCAAGTCAGTCGCATTCCTAGCAGTCATCCTTGTAAATATTGCATTCACCATCATTTGTATATACTGCATAATAAAACCCCACAGTTGCATTTATAAGTACCTAAAGATTTTGGTCACCCAATCTGCAAAATTGTCCCAAGTCTCACAATGAAATCACATCAAACTAGGGACAATATACTCTAGAGGAGGGAGGATTCATCAAAAGAAAACTTCAATCTGGCCCCAAATCAATTCATCAAAGCATAAGCGAAACACTCAATCAAATTTTAATTCTAATCCAATTTGAACCAAACGCAAAACTTGATCAAAAATCTCACAAGACCTTATCTTTATCAGGATTAAAAATATGAAATGGATGGAACTATACTTGAAGGATGGATTTGAAAAAAAGGGCAATTTTTTTCTTAAGTGTTAACTTGATCGATGAAATCATTTCTTTCTAGTGAAACGCTGAAAGTTTTTAAACTAGACAAGCTATGATGAAAGCATGATATTTTGTTGATTTTTGAATGACTATCTTAAGATCAAAGTTTTAAAGAATGTATTATTGGTCTAAAGACATGATCATCAAAGAATCACCGAGGACCCGTACATACAATGAAACTATTGTCTTTTTTTGTTTATGTAAAATGATACCTTGGATATTTTGATGTTAAATATCATTATACCAAAATCCACTTGCAACATAGAATTTGACTAAATCGGTATTCATACTCTCATGATTGACTCCAATTAGTGATATAGTCATACTAAAGGATGGGAAAGCAATATAAGAGGTGAACAAGGTATTCATATCATCATAGTTGAACTAGTGATGATTGTACTAAATTCAGATATCACAAACTGCTCAATGATGAACATAAGCTCCAAATTTTGAATAGTGACAGTTAGTTGCATACATCTTAGATTAAATGCATTTAAAATATTTTCCTTTCTTAGCATAAATGCAAATTTTCAAAAGAGGAAAATAGAAAGGGGGTGGAGTCAAATCAAAAATCAAAGGGACATAAAAAACTATATGTGATTGAGTGTGTTGGAAATCAAAAATCAAATCAAAGCTGCATTGCATTAGTTCACTTGCATTTATTAGATTCAGGTAAATCTTGCATTCATTTAGGACTTCTTTCTAAGTTCAATTAAGTTCACCACATTTAGCTTGCATCTTTTTCATTAGAGTTAATTTCATTAGTTTACAACATTAGGTAACATTGCATTAGTTTGCATTCATTTTAAAGATCTATCTCATCTAATGTGTGTTCTTTTCAAGTAACCATTTTAAATCCATTAAGTGCATTTACTAGTACATTCATTCATTGCATCCATTAAATAATTTCATTCAAATAGACATAAGTTCATCATTAGTTGCATATCATTTAGTTCATTTAAAAATATTGCACATTGTATCATTGATTTGAATCCATTCATTAAAAACTCATGGCATTTATTTTCATTATACATCATTACATCTACATTCATCAACACCATTCATCCATATAACATATAAAATTTAGGATAATATACATCATTAATTATTAAATATCCAAATTCATTAATTACATCATCATCACACATTTGCATCACATTTACATTTACATTTACATATTCATTACATATCCATATCATTTAAATCCATATATCCATAAGTACCATTACATTGCATTAATCATTACATCATCATGTAACACATTTATGTATCATTTGCATCCATAAACCATTAAAAAAATCATATATCATAAATAATTACAAAATCCATATCGCATACATTCACCTATTTTATGTCATACATAAGACAATCATTAAAGCATAAATAGAACATGTGCATCCATATCATTAATTACATCTAAAAAAGCATGAAACAAAGCATATAGGAGATAAAATCATATAGATCTGCATATCATAGAAAAAACCTTGAAAAATGAAGTCCAACACATAAGGATGTCACATAAAGTAAATCTGTCAACTAAAATATCAAAGTTAGTGGTGTCATCAAAGCAATATACATTGGGAAATCAAAGTCCATCAAAGTCCATCAAAGTATCATAATATAAAGAAAATCAATTGATAAAAAGGATAGCAATAGAGTCTAATGTCTCGAGATAAAAAATGGAACATCATATACATCAATGAATAAAGAATATGTATCATCTCTACAAAATACAATCAACTGCCAGAACCACTGGCACCATCAGCACCATCAAGACCACGATCACTATCAAGAGGTCTGCTAGAACTAGCATGTAAACCATGCTGACTCATAAAAGCTATAAATTCCTACATCATTGAACTTAGCTAAGTAACCTTCTATCACATCTTTGACATCTCAGACTGAAGAGATCTCACATATGAGGCTAAAGCTGGTACATGAGTCTGTGTTGGGGCTTGGGCAAGAGGAGTTGGTGGAGGAGCCATAGAATAAGATGGAATAGAAGAAGACAGAAGGGAAGGCAATGGAATGGAAGATGATGGAATGGACAAAGATGAAACAAAAGGAGAAGAAGATGGAAGAACTAAAGAAGATGGCATCACAGAGAAAGCAGGAGCCTGTACTGGAGGAGCCCGTGGAAGAGGATCCTGTGTTGCTCTTCCCTGGGCTTGATCTAGTAAAATCTATGTAGCCTAAGCATCCACATCGGCCACTACCTAAGCACCCACCTATCTTTGATAATGAACCTTATGTCAGCCCCATCTAGCAATAGGATCCACAATAACTCGATGTAAAACTCTAGCCACGCCAGCACCTCAAACTCTAGGTTGACCACCCCTTATCCTAACACCACCCCTAGGAGGAATAAGCATAGCAGCAATCACTAGAAACACAACTCTACCTCCTGCAACTACTCACCTACCCCGTCATCCCTGATGACCTCTCCTTTGATGACCCCCATCTCCATCCCCATCCCTATCACCATCCTCTGACTCCTCCTCTATGCCTAGCACTCGCTCTACCATATTTGTGAATCTCAGAAAAGGGTTTTGAGTGAACCAAAAAGTGTAATCATCAGTCATGCCAGCATCTATGATATGATCTCTCATATCCCAAGGCAAATGACCTAGCTACAATACCTCCTGGTGAGTTGTCCTATAATCAATCTATGCTCCCCACAATGATCTCTTCACCCATACCTGGGCATACATCACCAATCCCTATGGCATGCCCTATGTATGACCATATTGTCATAATATTTAGAGGAATCATAATCTCTCAATAATAAGTAGAGTGCGCCCTATCATCCATCTAGTTGTGCACATAAAAGGAAGCTTTGATGCATCCTTTGGCTATGCCTCGCATCTAATATACGATCACTATACAACCTAGTCAACATCATCAATGATCTAACGATAGTTATCCAACTTGCCCAAGTGGGCCTGCACAACCAATACCCTTATACATCCATGTAAAAGGCCACCCAAGATCCCGATGCTTCACAAAAATAGGTCTAGTCACTGGGATATGCTCCCAGGTCCACAACTGTAATAGAATGACCCCTGCAGATAGAGTTTCCCTATGATAGTATACTAGATGATGAAGCTCATGGTACAAATGGGCAAGAATACAAGTGCTCCAATCAAATCATTGAGGCTGAGAAATCAAATCCTTAAGAATAGGCCCCCAACCAACTACGAAACCATGCCCTCAGCGATCTAGAACAAGGAAGCCACCAATCAAAGCACCCAACACCACAAGAAGAACTAGAAAAGAAGGGAATTGAGCCCACTGAATATGATCATTCACCAATGCTCAGGTCCTTAAATACCCACTCACAAGTTGTGCTATCGTAAACCTGATCATAGTACACCAACTCTCCATGATTCGAGATATGGAGGATGCAATACACATCCTCGAGAGTGGTGGTCATCTCTCCCATGGGAAAATGGAACATATTATGGTCAAAGTGCCACCTCTCTTCCATAACAGTAATGACTCCTCGATTCACTAGGAATCAAGGTAGAATAAGCAAGAACAAAAGACCGAATCTACCAATGAGTCGATGATCTGGACTGCTGAGGTCATCAATCATCTGAAAAAGTAAGGGATACAAACCTCTAACGACGAGTGACTTAAGCTCGGCCTGCAAAAAGAAATTTTAAACACATCAATATTTGAAATTAATATCTTTTGAATTATCCTAAGTCAATCAAACATTTAAAACTTATCAAACCCCAATCAATTTTTTCTGATTCTATTCAGAGAGTATGGAAAATTTATCATCATCCATCATCTAAATCAAGATTGATAATAAAAAATTCAAAGTAATTTGACTCAAACTGACATCCTACGACTTGTTACCAAATCAGGCTTGTTATCTAAACCAATCAACTGATTGACGACACTGGACAATTCAAAAAACTGACGTAAAAATTGGCATTTTATACCAAACAGGGTAAAAGCACTATTAAAATGATTAAAAGTGCTAAAAGGCAAAAGCACAGTTAGAAATATTGAAAGCGCAAGTAAAATTTGTAAAAATGTTGTTCTAAGGTATACGTGCTAAAAGACCTTGTACGCGCTAAAAGAAATACATGTACATGCTATTTAAAAAACCAAAAGTGCATTGGAATTTATATGCGCCAGATAAATTTTTAAAAGTGAATTACAACATGTGTACGTGCAGGTAAAAGTCATGGAAGTGCTAATAAAAACCACAAAAGGGCTAAAAGAGAGGCATACGCGCTAAAGAAATGATTAAAAGTGCAATTTAAATTGAAAAAAGAAAAAAATAGGGTTTTCTCCAAAAAAATTTAATTTTTTTGTATTTAAATGCATAAATTTGACAAATCAAGTTAACGGGGTACATACCAGAGGTCCATAGCCAGGTGGCCACAGATATCGATGCCCTCACTCGAACCAGTGCTCACGAATCAGGATAACCATGATGAAAAACTCAGAAGGCTCAGAGAAGAAAAGTCAAAAGGCAAGGTGAAAATGAATAGTAAAAATGACTTTTTACCCCTATATATAGGTTATTTTGACCTAAAAAGGGCATCTTTGACCAGAAAATGACCAAGGACCCAAATTTTTCCCCAATCCTGCCAAATCTGGGGCATTTGTCATTAAACGAATGCAAAAACATTATCAGAAATGAAATCAAAATTCATTACAATTTGACCTAATTAACATAAAACAAACCTAAACCGTCATATTTTTCCAAACAACTATCAAATTTCATTTCATTTCTGAGGGGGTATACACTCAGATAATCAGGAACGACATTAGTATCATCAAATCAGGGGCATGACCATCAAATCAAAGCATAATCTTATAACATAAAAAATTTTGCGTACCAATTGAAAGGGGCATCAAACATCAAATCATATCAAAATAGGTATCATATCAGTTAATTCATCATCAAATTGACCATCAAAATGTCAAATCAATCAAGCTTCATTAGAATTTACATCTTCTACTAAACATCAAAATCGACCATCAATGAAATCAAGACTTTACATCAACGAGATCAGGACTTCATATCAAGGATGATCATGATATTCTTTGAATCGACACGCTTCACATGTTGACTCAAAGATGGGCATTTTTAATTACCTAAAATTGGACAAGATGAATCAAGTGAAAAATCAAAGCAAAAATCAGAGCAATTGAATCAAATCAAGCATTTACCAAATCAAAATTCAAATCAAGCCTTAATCCAATTTCAATTAAAAATCAAAAGTCATAAATTCAACTTAAATCAAATAAAGTATGATAAATCAATTAATTGTGTAATTAATCTAATTAATTAAATCTTGTTTTCCCTCAACCACCAAATGGGAGGAAAATTCATCAACCAATAGGATTTAAGGATGGAGCTCACATGGATTAAGCCTAAATTGAATCTCAATCACTCACTTGGAGAATGCATCTTGTACACTCATTTTGTCCTTTGGTCCCAAGCTTTAAATGGTCTCCAAAGGTGGAACCATGGAATTAACCCTCACCTAATCATGATCAAATCAACTACACCCCCTACCCTTTGCAAAATCTATAAAAGCAAGGCATAATTCAAGCATTAATCATCCACAAATCTAAGAATAACATCAAACCTCTTGCAATTTATAGCTAGAAAGAAAAATATTAGAACTAATTAAGGTTTAATTTCTTTTGGCATTGAAATTTTACTTTACTTATCATTCATTCTCATTTTAGGATTGTCACTAATGGAAGCTTGCTGAGAGATTTGCATTAGCATCCCTAAATAGAGGTCCATAGAGTGCTTAATTGTCAATTATTTGCTTAAATAACTTACTCTTTGTGGTAATTTAATTTATTTGCAATACTAGCCCTATGAAGGTGCTTTTCTTAGCACTCGATAACAAAACTAGTTATTAGCAATAAACTAGGTGGAAAGTCAAAACCACCTTGAATCTGCTTAGGGTTCCTCGATTTCTAAGCCATAATCCACAAAAGTCAAAACCACCTCGGTGGAAAGTCAAAACCACCTTGAAAGTCAAGGGTCTCAATTTTAGCAGGTTGGGGTTTCTTGATTTCTAAGCCATAATCCATAAAAGTATCCCATCCAATTTGGGGTTTTATAGTAAGAAGGTCATGTATGACAAGAAGCTTGATCAAGTTAAATTTACAAAGTAACATATCATTTATAAAACCTACCGTAGCAAGTCATTTTTTGTCATAACTAAAGAGTTCTCACCATTAGCAAATAGAGTGACCATTTTCTATCAAAACCATATGTGCAAATATAAACATTAAGTACAACATGTCCAATTTTTTTGCAGATATACACATTAAGGATCATGTCAGATAATACAAGGGAATTTGATCAAAATAGGTAGACAATCGCTAGATTATTGTCTAACTTTCAAAGAGAAGGTGATGACAAACATTATTGTCCATGCAAGAGTTGTAACAACTTAAAGACAAGAAGAATCAAAATCAAAACAACAAAAAGACATTGTAGGGAGAATGGTCACATTGAAGGACAGCTGGATTGTAATCCATTGGTAAGTTATTTTTTATATTGTTTTCACAATTAATATACATATGAACCATTGAAGGAGGTTTGATTATCACATTGAAGGGGGGTTTGATTATCATCATTTTTATATAGGTTGATCTCTCCAATGTAGTACATGATATAGACCACTACATCTTAGAGGAACATGGGGGTGTGAATATAGAGGAACATGGAGGTGTGAGTATTGAAGCTGAAGATCATGATCCCATGGAAGATGATGATTATGCGCTAGAAAATACATTTGAAGATGATGGTATGAATGCATTGATCGTTGACACATTTGGTACTGGTGTTGGTGCTACTACTGATGATGATGATAATGATGATGATGATTATGATGAGGATAACATTGACATTGTCCATGATATACCTCTACTTGAGAAGGTGAACATGGCCCTTTACGAAGGTTCCCAATCTACTCTTCTCTCTATTGTATTGTTGTTGGTGAATTTAAAGGTTATGAATGGTTTATCCAACATAGTAATGTCACGTATGCTAAGGTTTGTCATATACCTCATTATAGTCTATAAAAGGTGAAACATGTACCATTAAGATTATTTATAGTAATGAATTATGCTTTTTGTTGTAGATTGATAGGTGAGTTTTTGTTACCACCATCAAATGTTCTCCCTCACTTGTATCGAGAATTATGTGTCATTATTAAACATATTGGAATGGAGTATCAAGCAATAGATGCTTGTCTTGAAGATCATGTTATTTATCATAAAGAACATGAATATGCAACAGAATGATCTAAATACCATATGAGCAGATATCGAGATGATCAAATGAAAAAAAAGGTGTCTCGCAAGGTTCTTTATTAAATCCCCATTATTCCACGTTTGAATGATTATTCAAGTGCAATAACTTGGCACAATTTATGGATTACCATGCACGCAACAGGATTCGTGATGACATTATTCAAATGCCCGTAGATGGTTCATCATTTATGGACATAGAGGAAAAGTGACCACACTTTAAAGAACCTTGAAATCTTAGGCTTTCTTTGGTAGCAGATGATGTCAATCCATTTGGAGAGATGAGGTCTGTTTACTCGATGTGGCTTATTTGTGTTATCAACAATATACTTCCTCCATGGATGTCAATAAAGAGGGAGCACATTAGGTTGGCAATGATTGTTCCAGGTATTTTATTATTTTATAGTTATCTACATGTAATTATAAGTCTTGGACTAAAATGGCCACAATAATTATCTGATGTTGTTTTTAATTCAACTAGGTAAGTACCAAGTGAAAGATATGAATGTATATATTGTGCCTCTTATCGATGAGTTATTGGTGTTATGGAATGGTTTCACTATGTATGACATCTCTAGACCAATTGGACAAAGATAATTTCAATTCCATGCAATGCTTGTGTGAACAATTCATGATGCCCCAAGGTTGAGACATTTATGTGGTATGTTATGGTGAATTCTAGTTGTACGTGATAATTCTAATTCTAAAAATTAACATATTTAATCCAATTGTATCATTATCTTGTAGGTCTTCAAACAAAGGGAAAATTTTCATGTCCAATGTGCGGTCCAAAGATGAAATCTCATCATTCCAAAAGTTTAATAAAGTAGGTGTTTAATGAGTATAGGCACTTCTTCCACAGAAATCATAAGTATCGAAGTGTGGAAAAATATCTTTTCAATGGGAAAGAGGAAACTACATCAAAGCCCTGAAGAATAACACCTCACCTATGGTAGTTGGAATATAATATAATTTGAGGTAATATTGTTCCTCCTAATGGTTTATGTTTGAAAATTATATATTTCGATTGTGTTTTGTTGTCTAATTCTATAGTTGATGATCAGGAAGGTCGTGAAGGCATCACTGACCACCTTCCAAAAGGACTAAAATATTATCCCAGAGAATTTAGTAGGCTACCCTACTATGAGAAGCTACAAATTATGCATGTGTTTGATACTATACATATTGAAAAGAATGTAATAGAGATACTATGGAAAATATTGGATGTAAGGCATGACAAAGAAAAACTTGGCAAAATTTGTAGTGACATTCATGATTCCAATCATGCAATGAAAAATATCATTGAATCAAATAGAAATGGAGATCGGATTAATGCAAGTATCCTTCCTTGGTTATTAACAGAGAAACAAAGTAATGCCATAAAAGAAGTCATACAAAAAATTTGATTTCCTACAGGATTTGTTGCGAATATAAGCAATCTCATATCAAAGAGAAGTGATTTTGGGTTAGGGATGAAAATGCATGATTGGCATACCTTCATCAAGGTAAGTCATAGTCTTTTGTATTTACAATATATTTGTGTATCTACATTCAATTTTCATTGTATGAAATGACCAGTTGACAATTGTTGTAGTATGTTCTACCCCTATCGCTCCCAGAGAACTTCGATAATAATATCAAACAAGTGATATATGATCTTGGAAAATACATGAGGTAAGCAATGATATTTGTTCAATATATCAAACAATAGTATCAAATAAGTAATATATTATAAAGTCTTGTATTTATATATTTTTGTGTCTTGAATCCCATAGTTGGTTGTCATCTAAAGAAATTAATAAAGAAGATATAAAATATTGGAAGAAAAGAATTTGTCTACTAATGTGTGAAATGCAAAAGTGTTTACCTTCAACTTTTTTCAATGCACAAGAACACTACCTCATACACTAAGCTGAGGAGATTGAATTGTGTGGACCTGCATAGGCTAGGTCAATGTGGATGGTTGAGAGGAACTTGAAATTTTTTAAGGGTCTGGTTTGAAAAAGAGAACGTCCTAATGGTTCTATGGTTGAGGGATATATGGTATACCAGATGATGGTGTACGTTACTCATCTTCCTAATCTTGCAGCAAAGACCCATATAGATTGCATTTGGGATCTCGACTCCATTAAAAAATTTAAAGGGGAGTACTTGGTGGGGAATGGTAGATTTAGGAAAGTGAAAGGAAATAAATTATGAGATATTATTGTAGTTAATTAATTCTTAATCTTCAAAATAAATATGTTCTAAGTCATCTATTTACTTTTGTACAGTTGCTAAAGAGTGGGATGCAATACATTTGTTTATTGCAAATAATCAAGATTGGATGATGGTATGGATTAAACGATGTCAAAATTATGGTCATAGATTAAAATGAGAATCTATGTCTTCATTTGTTATACAAGATCATCATAATGGAGATCCCAATGTTACACAAAAGGAAATAGATTTAGTATATGGTTTAAGAGATCTCTAGGTACTTATAAATTTGTTAATCAATTGTATGTTTTTTAACTCATGATGCAATAATTTATACATGTTTGACATTATTGTAGGTGAAACACCACAAGGCTATTTTATGCAATGGTTATAAATTTTACATCAATAATTTGGGTGACACGAAGAGAACTTGTGATTCTGGGATAAGTGCAGTCTTCTAGGTGACTAACATTTTATCTAGAAACGTCTTACATCCTTGAGAGTCTCTAAATTGATACTATGGCATTTTGGTTGATATAATTGATTGTGACTTTAATTCCTTCAAATTAGTTCTCTTCATCATGAAATGGTACATACTACAACTCAATAAAAATGATCCTGATAGAACTATTACTAAACATGACAATGGATTTCCAATGATTAATACAAGGTTTTTGAGCCAGTTGGGGAAGATCCCTATGTTATTCCAAGCCAATGTGAGCAAGTATTTTACTTAGAGGTTCCACATAAACTGGGTTGGTCATTTGTTGTTAGACATGATCCAAGAGGAAGGCCGATAAAGTATAATGTGATGGAAGAAGAAGATACCGAGGAAGAGGAAGAAGTGAAAGATGATGTAGATGATGATCACAATCAAGAGTTAGTCGAAGAAGAAGATGAAGAATAAGAAGACGATGATGTTGCTACTAATCACAATGATGATGATGAGGAGGATGATGATGATGATGATGACGATGATGATGATGATGTTGATGATGATGATAACGATGATAATGGTGGTGATGATGTCATTGATGACAATGATCTTGATGATGAGATGGATGAAGAAGAATATCAATGACATGAATGAAATGTACAATTATGTGTTCAATGCCTATGCTATTCAATATTGAGTTCTTGATAGATCAATGATTAATATTGAGTTCTTGATAGATCAATGACATAAGAAAATTGATTTAAATATGCAGAAACCCAAACCCCTTTCATGAGCATCCCACATAGTCTCGTGAATTGTTAGGTATAATTCAATAAACCCCAAAGATATTAATGTCTTTTATCATTTGTAAAATATCTCTCTCATGGCTACCTCTCTCTCATTTTATGGAGTGTAGGTACCAACAAATAGGTATTTGTCAGATTTCTCTTCCTCAAGCGAGGAAAATATAGGAATGGAAGAAGAAAGTGAGATATTTAGTATGTCTAAATCAAGGAGATCGACTCGAAGTCAAAAGATCATAAAGAAATTCAATAAACACATGGAATTTTTCCTTTCTCAAGGGGAGTCATATTCTTATGATGATGAGAGAAAAGGTGACTCCGAGGTGCCCTTTAGGTACAAACATCTACATAAACAATGGGTCCCCGATGATCTTCCTCCAATAAACACTAATTTTTATGTTAGAGAGAGGATATATTGCATAACACCATCTTCATTACATGGTTTGGGCCTATTTTCCATAAATGGCATAAAATTCTCTTACAAAAAAGTTGTCAAATTGATGGAGTATGTTAGACCTTGTTATGATTAAAGTAGTTGGATGCAGATTGTTAGATACAAAAAAAGTATGTGTAGGTATGCACTTGCAGAAAATTATATATAGAAAAAAGTCAGTGAACAAAGTAAAACAATAGGCATATACATTAAGGGAAGACCAAAAGAATAAAGGAATATTACAAGTTTTATAAATAGTACACGACCTGCATCAACTAAGAAGCAATCCAATTGCATATTTGAGGCACGTGAGGGAAATCATGTATTTGTATGTGCGATCAAATCAATACGTGGAGGCAAAGAGAAGCTTATCGATTATAATTTGAATCACATAGATACAAAAAACCACTATCATGGATAAGGTGGTATGCACTATGCGCCATTTAAAATTGTTTAAAAATTAAGAAACCATCTCTTCTTTTAATTGAAGCATTCTGATAATTTTCTATTATTCAACGTAACTTAGAATAATAACACGTGTTTTAACATGTCTCAATGATTTTTTTTTGAAATACAGGGCTATAGTATGGATCAACAACCACATGATACACACGATGATCATGGTTCTCATGGGACTTCTTCTTCCCGATAGGTAAACTCATTGTTGATGTACAAATGCACATACAAGAAAAATGTTAATGCACATTTTTTGTTATGTTTTATTCTTCACTACTATTTTGGATTGCTTTTAAATAAAGTGCTAATAATATTGATCTTGTAAATGAGTGCTAATCAAAAAAAGGGAAAGGAACAAGTAGTCCAAGAGGAGCTACAGAATGAGCAGAATCCATTCATTGTTGATTTTACATCAGACGTTGATCTTGTGGTTGCACTGCAAAAAGTCCTTCATGCAATGTCAAGAGAGTTAACTCGATTGATAGAGATTTGACCTCAGACTCCTCAAATATAGATGAGAGAGGATGAGTTGATTCACTTGGTTCAAACTTATACAATAAGTATTAATGTAGTTTTTAATTATAACAAAAGTCCAATAATGGTTTTTATAGTATATTATTTTATTTATGCCATTAACTAAAATACATATGTGTTATTTTTACAAAGGATGCAAAAACAATTTAAGGGTGATGCCCCAGATACAAATACTTCAGGTGGTTCAAGTACATCACATGTTTTATCCTCCACTTGTGTTTTTCTCCAACAATTATTTTTTTAATATCTCTAACAATCTTGTTGATGTTTGTCCATATTTTTTATGCTCTAACAAACTTATTTTTTAGCACCTACCATTGATCATATGAGTACACTACTTGTTATGAGGATTAGAACCACAGAGGTATTGTCACTTGCAATGTTGACAACACGTAGCATGGCCATAGATGTGATGAAAATGCCTATTGGAATGTAGATTCCTTTTTCTCTCTCTCATTTATCATTAGATTCATTTTGTAATATTAGATTCATTTTATGTAGGAGGTGATGAGGAAATTTCTGGATGTACTCGAGTTAGATGTATGGGAACAATAGAGAATTGTGATCAATTTCTCATGAGCATTGAAGATGGACTTCCCATGAGAGTAGCTCAGCTTCCAGGTACTTTAAAGATTGATCCTTTCTTTTACTATAAAAACTTATACTCATAATCTAATGCACTAACCCCCTATGCAATCCCTTGCAATAACTAATAATCTTGTTATTATTTTGCAAGGAATAATCTATTTTATGAAAAACTTAATGATTAATGTTTGCGCATTTTTTGGGCCGACCATACGCACATGGTATCATATTTTGATTTCATTTCTAGATCATATTTCCTTTCATCCCTTTCTTCAAGTATATTAAAAGGTAGCTTCATTTCATTTATGAATCTAACATTTTTATTTTTTAAAGGTGGCAATTACAAGATAAAGAGTTAAAGGATGAACTCATTGACTCTATGAAAATTTTTTTTGGACCCAACGTCTTTCAAAGACTTAGGCTCCTTGAGAAAGCGGTCCAAGCTTTGAAGTATATTAGGAACAACTATAGTTCCCAAATAGAATGCAACCCTTATTACAAGCGCCCCCCCTATGTTCCTATTAATGATTGGGAGAATCTTAAAAGGAATGCCCTTGAGAGAAGCACAAGACATGGTGGAGAAATACTACCACCTGATGAAAGAAGGTACGTGATAATCTTAATAATGAAATTATGTACTATTTACTCTTTGTACTTATGTAATCTAACATATTTCAAACATCACATAGGTTTCCTGACACATCAAAGGAAACAAAAGAAAGAAAACAAAAGCATGGGAAACACAAGCTCAGATCGGGTGGATATTCAAAACTTACTACATGAATTGTAAGTATTAGTAAATGAAAAACCATATGCAAATATTTATAACTTGCAATCAATTTAGTTTTGATGAAATTCACTACAATAAAAATTCATGATACCAAACAAAAATGTAGGCCTTGGAGTTCAAAAAAAATATTTTAGAAGAGGACAAGAAAATAGGCTATAAATAAGGCTATGTAGTCATGGCTGAATGATTCGGAACAATGAGTGTGCAAGGTTCTTCTAGTGGATCCGTCAATCAGGTAAATAAGCCAATTGATTATATATTTGTTTAAAACTTTAAAGTGAATATATTTATATGTATTAAATTGAATGATTAACATTTCTTAGTATTTGTCTTGTATTTATATGTATACATTGTTGATAAATGCACTAATTATTTACATTGGAATGCAGCCTGTCGATCCTGATACACCATCCAAGCACAACGAAGGCATCGATTTGAATGTGCATTTTAGTACTCAAGGTATACATTTTCTATTCAAATTTTGATTATTGAATTATTAACACAAGTAAACATTTTGAATTGAATTTGGCGTAGTAATAAAAATTTAAGTATAATGTGTTGGGATTAATAAAACATTTTGTATTCTAGTTTTAGGGGATGTAGAGGTTGTTCCTGATGAGCGTGTTGAGGTTCAAGCCGCCAAACAAGATGATGTGGTTGGACAAGGTAAAGAGCATCACGTTTATGTTCTTTAAAGTACTGAAATGCTTGTAACAATTATGATAATATATTTTTAAATTAACCCCAATTATGATAATATGCTTTTAATTTAACCCTTTTATTTGTTATTGAAGAGGACCCGCCTTTGCAAAGGATAGTGAGATCCTGTGCACAGGCGAGAAGATAGGACGACGGTGAGATGGATATGCCTCTGCAACAATTTAGGAAAATAGAAAAAAAGAAAAAGTCAAAAAAGAAATGATTCTCATTTATGCAACTTATTTTATAATGGCTGATGTTTATGTCTAGATATTTTAATCTTATATGTTAATGAATGTTATGATAATTGATGAATGTTACATTTTATTAATAGATGAATGAATGAATTTTAGATGTTAACAAGGAATTTAGAGTGATGTTAGGGAGGGGGGAAAATGAGCTTCCACCTTCACGTGGTTGGACCTGATTAGTAGAGAATATTAAACTATTCTTGAAACCAAGTGAAGCTCAACATTAACCTATGATTGCATGAAAACTTTATAACTCCACCTAGGAATCTAACTATTTTTAGGCCATACATCTAGGAGACTCCTCTTGTCTAAAACACCTAACCCTACAACCAAATACTTGTTTTTTCACACCTTAATTTTGGGCATCACAACTTTCTAACTCCACGTATATTTGCATGCATGTGCATTTCCAATCTATATATATTTGCAAGCATGTGCATATACTTGTGTGTGTGTTTTCAACAAATCAATTTTGAGCATATCCCACACTTATGGCTTGCCAGAAGACCACCTTTTTTTGAGGCATTCTATAAAACAGTTCACATGTCTTGCCTGTGTGATTTCAATAGGCATGTAGTAGTAAATAAATTGACAAAATTACATTTTTTAATGGTAAATATTTGAAGGTTTGTTTTTTACTTGTATTTCAATAGGAATGTAGTAGTAAATATGGTGCTATTTTTAGATGTTAACTATGACAATCTCTTGGTTTCAAGCAATGTAGAAGGAGACACCTAATTCAATATGCAATCTCAATTCATATGCATAGGACATTAGGTGGAACTGAAAAATGCAATAGGTTTGCATTTTTGATAGAGGTCTTTAAGTAGGCATTTTAAGTTATAGACCATCATGAACATTGTAATTTTTACTCTTATAGGTGAGGGTAATGTCCTCAACATGCAAGAAAATCAAGACTTTTTATTTGCTAGCTTGTTGAGGACATTCTCTTGCCCATATCTGCCAGAGTTGTAATGTTCACGATGGTCTATAAATTAAAAAACTTATAGACCTATTAAAAAAATGTAAACATGGTGCATTTTTTCAGCTCCACCTGTTATCCATGCATATTCTACTCAGCTGCACATGCATTCTCAATTTAGAGTGGGAAAATCTTATTTTGGATGCGAGGGAGAGAAGCCAAAGACATAAAGAACATGCACATAAACATGATAGTTGAGAAACATAAATGTAGATATCATGGTCACAATTGTTTGGAGACACAACATAATTGAGTGGTATACCTAGACAATGCAATACAACCACTACTCCTTATGTTCCAAATTGACACTGCAGGATCCAAAAACCATATATAAGGAATAAATTTAGAGAGTGGAGGAGGGCCATAATGACAAAAATAATATAGGGTCCCTATATTATTTTGATCGTTATGGTCATCCTCTTTCGCTCTCTAAATTTATTCCTTATCTATGGTTTTTGGATCCTGTTGTGTCAACTTGGAACTGAAGGAGTAGTGGTTGTGTGTCATCGTCTGGGTATACCACTCAATTATGTTGTGTCTCCAAACAATTGTGACCATGATGCCTACATTTATGTTTCTCATCTATTGTGTCCTAGTACCCCTTATGACCCCTTATGACCCTTTACAATCCCTAAGAATACATATTAGAGGTCTTAAAGTGTCATAAAGGGTCATAAGAGGCTCCTAGGAGGGGCCAGATGAGCTTCCACCTTCACGTGGTTGGCCCTGTTAAGTAGAGAATGTTAAAAAATTCTTAAAACAAAGAGTACCTCAATATTTTAAGGTCTCACAACATGCACGATATATATATATATATATATATATATATATATATATATATATATATATATATATATATATATATATATATATATATATATATATATATATATATATATATATACATACAACATACCATCGCAATTACAATGGTCATCAGAGAACAACCGATAGCAAAGCACTAGACATGATGGCTATCTGTCAAAATTCTCTGATAGGTCGACATCGCATGTAAAACATATCCATCCCAAGAAAGTCATACTTGTGACACCCATAATAAGGACTCGATGACAATTAAATGACAATCGATGGCTATCTGTCAGAACTATCTAACGGGAAGCCAGTCGCTTATACAAATTCTCTGTCACACTAACATCATAATTACGATAGTAAAAATGAGTCCCGATGACATGTTGACCATCTTTGACTATGTTGGTAGGCCCTTTTACTATGCATATTGCAATGATCATCTCCATCATAATTCTAATGGACATCCTAGCCATCGATGATTTAGACACCAAAATTGCAACAACACTTAGTGTCCCCTGGTTGATGGGTTGGTGTCAAAATTGTGATGAATATCCGTCAAAAAAAGGACTCAAATGTACTAGTGTGAGTTCTATTTGGAGGACCTTGTCCTCTTCGTAGTACATTGTGTTGCCTTATGAGTCTTCTTAGGTTGCTCTAATGTAGTATCATTTATTTCTACCATAGTAGGGGGTGGACTAATAGTCTTCTGAACTTCTGGAGGTGGGAGAGCCCCAGGGGTAGAGATCGCCAATCCAAAGGCACTCTCTATCATCTTTCTCCTTTTTTCCTTCATCTTCTCCTTTGTTATGCCAGCCTTCTCTGCTAGTTCATCTACAACCTTCTCAACTTTCCTTTTCCTTGCAGCTTTGGTTTGGTCCTCTCTGATCTTGGAAGATTTCTCTTCATAGGTCCCCTATCTCTCCTCTAATGTATTAATCTTAGATGCCAACACATGTTCAACTTGTATTGTCAATACTTCTACACTGACTTCATACCCCATGAGGTAACACCATTTCATTCTTGGGTCTACTACCTCAAACCACACATAATCAATTTCAACCATGAAATAGATTGTGTCTTTATACTTTTCCATTATTTCCTTTGGTATCCTTACTCTTTGCTTCATTTCTCTCTATAAGATTTTTATCATAGGAAACAATTCTCCATCTATCCAAGTGTTGTTCTATCTTTTGTAGCTATTTGACACTTGTAAACCAATAGGTTCATTGTCTCTCCAAAATATTGGATGTATGCTAGGAAATTTATGCATAATGCGTATATACATATGTATCAACAATGATCCAAATATGAATGCCTTTGTTCTATCTCTCTTTATTTTCTTAACATTCACCATGAATTGGTGTGCTAGCACTTCGCATAGGTTATACTTAACATTCTCCTTCACCATTTTATAAGCCGTCATTATAACACCGTCAAATACTAACTTTGGTCGACTGCTATAATGAAGTTTATATCCTAATATCTTTGTAACTAATCTAACATCTTTCTTAAAGATGTCGGCCACTTTCATCACTCACTTATCCCATGTAGAGTGGGTTAGCGTTTCCACCTATTTCTTTGTATTCTTCTCTGCTACTAGGATAATTCCAAAGTTATCCAAACCAATAATGTCATAGATAAACTCGCTGCAGATCTTTATAGGTTGGTCACCAATCCAAATGAATTGGTCGTGCACTCTACATACTCAACACAATCTTAAACCATTCTTCTTCATCAAACTCATATAATTCCACCATATTTATCACACTAAGGTTCTCAAGATGAGTGAACTCACCCTTCCATTTCCCATCCTCTATGATCATATCCTTCATTTCTTTATACATCTCAAAGTCTCCCAGAGACTCATACTTATAGTGAATGTAAGCCCTAATATCCTCTACATGTAGAACTTCATAGGGCATTTGAGAAAACATGCCTTCAAGGTCATCCTTAGTGGATTTGTAAGGATGTCTCTTAAACTTGTATCTAGGTCTCTCATTTATATCAAATGTCAAATATGTATCCATATTCACAAGCTTGCAAGTAAGCTATATACCTTTCTTCTGATAAATTTGTGAGCTCGTGCTTTGATCGGTCGCAAATGACCTAACTTCTTTGATCTTCTTGCTCAAAACATTGTTCTTCTTTGACTTTTTTCTTCAAATAGTGATTAGATTTGTTCTTTTGATTACCCTTATACTTTGTTGTCAAAATAAATGACATAGTTCCCAATGAAATCATCTCTACAATGATTCAGTCAACCATCAATCTAGCAATCACAAGATATAGGTTGTAAAGCTATATGATCATAGATACATGTTTCATAACATTCATACATACTCTCTATAAGATCACATGAGCTTATTCTTCATAAACAGGGGCTGGATAATTCTCTGATGTATCTTTCCAATGCTCTCCCTAAGGCCATGCTTGGCCATATAAGTTTATGTGATAATGTAATCATCATGCGAAGACTCAGTAGCATCTAATGACTCTCCTTGAACCTTTTCCTCACTTGGTTCCTTCACTTTCGATACCTTACCATTATCAATATTTTCTTTCTTGAAGTGACTGTTGAAATCAGCCATGTATTGTGCAAGACTCTTACCAGTATCACTAATATTTTTCAAAAAAAAATAGGAGGTGGTCCACTTATATTCTCAGTTCCATTATACCTATAGAACTTCACTATGTGTCCTGTATTATTGCATTTGTAACATGTAGGAGGTTACCTGTTTTGATTTACCTGCAACTTACAATACTTTTCTATGTGTGCAAAGTTATTGCATTTCTGACAAGTCATTTTGGTGGTTCTTTCTTCACTAATATAATCTTTCTTGATTATAGATTGATCAGGCTTCCTACATTATACCTTCTTGTGTACATATGCATAGAAATTCAAACTATAACCAGTAAAGTGCTTGTAAGATTCTTTACCTCTGTAATTTATTTTCATGTGGCCTATTTTTTTGCATCCAAAACATCTACCTCTGAAAGGTCTAATCTACTCTCAAGGTTCTTCATGAGTAGGTCTTTCTATCTTTTCTTCATATCTACTTTCTTGAGTTTTAGAATATTCAGCTCCATCAAAGCCAACTCCTATCATGTCTCCCTTAGGTTTATATCTTTTTCTTTGATCATCAATCTTATCACTACTCAAATGAAGTTTTTCAATGTGTTTCTTAGCCTCAACAAGTTCTCATTTGATGATGTGATTGTATTTCTCCAATTCCTAATATTTGTTCTTGTAATCATCAAGTTCAAGCTTCATTTTTTCCATCTGAACATTAGCACTCCTTAATATCTCTTCAATTATGATTCTTTCATCTTTCTCCTATTGAATTTCTTTAGCCATTTGATTAGAAGTATTTGCATGATCCTACTTTAATGCTTCATTCTCTAGTTCAAGCTACTTGATCTGATCTGATGAATCATTATTTGAATCTTCTTTTATCTTTTTCCATAAGATCTTGCCTTTGGTTCTTGTAAAGTTCAAGTTATTCTTTAAGTTTCTTGATGAAACCCTCTTCTCTTTTTAATTTTAATTTCAAATCTCCATTTTCAACTTTCTCTTTATCTAAGTTTTCACATGATGCTTCAAAGTTCTCTTTCCAACTTTCAAAATCCATCTTGATCTCCCTTAAGTTATTATCTTTCCCTCCAAGGGCCTAGTGCTCTGATACCAATTGTTAGGATTAAGTAATATTGAGAGGGGGGGTGAATCAATATTACAACACTTTTTATCTAAACTTAGAAACTTCTAGATTAACCAAATAATTACCAAAATGAAAGAACATAAACAAAAAATATAACTCATAACACCATGATTTTGTTCTCAAAGAAACCCTATTAAGGGAAAACCCTGGTGGGGATGGTACCCACCAATATGTACTAAAAGTATTGTGTCCCTGTTAGGAGACCTAGCCCTATTAGGATTTGATTATTACATTAGCACATTTCCTTGTTAAAGGAATACAAAAACCCTGTAAGAGGTGTACAATGAGCATATTGCTCTTACAATCATAAATTTGTCTCTATGATAATGATTTATAAAAAATGAACTTATAAAAGCATCTTCTATGATTAAGTTGTCTCAGTTATAGCTTTTACCACTCTTTGTTTGATTATGACACCACAATGCATCCATATATATTATCATGTATATTAGTGCTTCACTTCTCAAAACCTCTTTATATATATGCTCAATTTCTCAACTAGTCAGCTCACAAATGCATCAAAAATCATGACCAACTCTTATCCAAATATCAAATACAAAGTTGACAATCATACATTATCAAAATTAGGGTAGGATCCAATCCATATCCAACTTAGCACATCTAGATTCCATGTTATACTCCTTCAATCATTGCGACCATTCAATTGTTCTGGATCATTTCTTCACTATCATCGCATGACTTCAATTAGTTGTAATTCTCATCACTGAACTTCAAAACACAAGTGACCTTAACTGAAGGTCTACCGCATCCTAAAATTCCATTCTCTAAGTTTGCAAGACTTATTTTATCATATACAGTGCTCGTTGCCCAAAACTGTACTCATGTACCCAGTAAATTGCTTCTTGGACTTAGTCATTTTTCAACACCTTATCACCAAAACTGTGTTTTACTCCATGCGATCATACATAACTATAGTGTTTCCATAAATGACAACCTTGAATGGTTCAATTGCCAACATAATCACCCTGAGATAATGTCAATGTGTGATTTTTCCTATCCCTAGTTACTCTCATACCAAGGATTTATTTTGTTGCACCCAAATCCTTCATAGAAAATTATTGTGGTAATGTTTATTTAAGGTTATTTATATGCTGCATATTAGACCCAAAAACAAGCATATCATCAACATATAATAATAGGATAATATATTTACCATTATCCAATCTCTTAAAATAAACAACATGATATGAATGACATCTGTTATAACCTTGTTCAACCATGAAACTATCAAATTTCAAATACCCTTGTTGAGATGCTTGTTTTAGCCCATACAAGATCTTCTTCAACTTGCATACTAAATCTTCCTTATCTTTGACCTCATATCCTTGTGGTTGGTCCATATAAATCTCCTCCTCCAAATCTCCATGGAGAAAAGCTATCTTGACATTTAATTATTTTAAATGCAAATATTTTATGGCCAAAAGACTGAGAATAGTTCGAATTGAAGTCATTTTAACAATCAATGAAAATATCTCATCAAAATCAATACCTTTTTTTCCATGCAAAACCTTTTACCACGAGTATAGCCTTGTAGCTTTTCTTCCCTTCATGTTCTTCCTTTAACCTGTAAATCCATTTGTTAGGCAATTCTCTTTTATCTTTAGGAAATTCAAATAACTCCCAAGTTTGATTTTGTATCAAGGAATTCATCTCCTCTTTCATTCCTTGCTCCAACTTTTTCTTGGTTTCAACCGACTTGGCTTTTGTATAACTTTTTGGTTCACTAGAATTAGTCAATAATACATAATATAATGAAGGAGAATATTGTTCACGAGGTCTACTTATCCTGGATGATCTTCTTACTGGAGTTTGAGGAACTTGTTGTGGTTTTGGTTATTCAATATTTTATAGCATGGTTGGGACTACATTTATTGGGAATTCATCAAGCACCATGTTTTCCTCTTCATTCTTTTTTCCCTTTATCTAATCATTGTACATGAACTTTTCATGGAATATGACATCTCTACTCATGATTTTTTGATTCTCAAAATCCCATAGAGGATAACCAAAATCATTAATGCTTGTATAGTCTTACAAAGTAAGCACTTACTTTCTATTATTTTTTAGACCCTTTTTAGCCCTCCTTAGTGTGTTCCTTATGTTAGGACCTGACATTGCACTTAATTGCATACATTATTTAAGTCAAGGTCCTCTTTTCCCCTTGAATCTTGCTCAAAACCCTAAGTTGGCTCTAATTTCCATGCACATTTTCTCATTCACCCATCCATTTACAAAATTCATTTCCCTCTTAGCTCCATTTTAGCCTTTACACTTAATTTTATTGCTTATCCTTCCATTATTCCTCTAAAATTCTAAATATTTCTTGAACCCTACATAATTTACCTCGAAACTAACCCTTCCAGGTGTAGGTTGAACTTGTGGTATAGGTCGCACTTGGGGTGACCTATACCTTGAGGCTTTAATTTCAGTAAGTTTCAGGACCCGATGCAAAATATTTTCTTTTTCCTGCCCAGTGAAGTCAACCCTTCATAAATTTAACCCTGATATCAGTATAAAAGGAGGCTTCCTCTCTTCATTTTCACAACCATTCTTTATGCAATCAATGTATCTATGAGAAATATATTGTGAATTTAAGAAGTTTAAGAAAGAAAGAAACCATTTATTTAAGACATTCATCCATCATCCATCAAGCATTCATGTGTTTCCTTCAATAGCTCTAGTTTCTAAATCTTCATAGGAGACAAAGGAGTTGGCCATCAAGGGAGGAGATCTACATTCATTCATTCAATTATTCCTCTTCTTATCAATGTTAAGGAAAATTACAAGCATCTATAACATGAGGTTTTGTCTTACATGATTTCCTTTTGGTTTTTTGTGTTGAGTCAAGGCTATTGCATCAATCTATTTGATCACATACTAAGTTCAATTGCATTTACATGGTATGATATAATTTATTTTTATTTAATCTCTACTACATAATATCATTTCCTTTATTTAAATTCAAGGTTAATTCCTAAACATGGGCTTGATCAAGGCAAGCCCCTTCCCCACAACAATTTCCCCTTCTCTTTGGTGTGCAGGTTCGGATTCAAGGAGTTTCAAAATTAGAATTGTAGGTCTAAAGATGCAGTATTGATCACAATCCCAAGACCTATGTATTTATCCTTTCTGGGTATAGGTCACCTCAAGTTTGACCTATAATAGTACAGGTCACCTCAAGTTTGACATGTTCCTGTAGCTTCCATATATTCACACATTGCAGATTCAACCTTTAGGGTTTTAGATCTAGACCTTTTCCCAATTTTGACACAGTCTGATACTTCTTTTGCATATTTGAATTTGCTTCCTCTACTAGACCTCAAGGTGAATACATCTTCTTCCTTTTCCTTCGTAGCTCTTACTTTGATACACTAGATCTAATATCTTGTTTTTTGTCATTGCTTAAGTATTTTCTTTACTTTACTTGCATTAACATTACATTTCTATCCCTATGTTCTTACATTAGACATAAAGGACCCTAGAATCATACATCCTTTTTCCACTAGATCTTGCATTATCACCCCTTCCTCTAATTTGGTTGTTCTAATCATATTTATTCTATAAGGGTTACATTTTAGGGCCCCTTCCAATGTATGAGTAAAGTGGAGGTCTACCAGTGATCACCATTTTACATTATACATTTTTGTGAACCCAATTTATAGCATTTCCACTTCTAATTTTGGTGTTAGATCCCTTTTTTCATTTAGATCTAATTTGTGTGCACTGTGTTCATCACTACTTTTTTGCATTGTATGCATCTAAATCTATGGGTTCTACCCTTCATTTAGTGTTTAGATTTATTTTACATAAATTGAATGGTTTCATTCAATATATTTCCATTTTGAAAAAGATTTAAAAAAATCACATCTTGTTTCACAGATCTAGTTCATTCTTGCATTACATTGCATTTTATCCAACCAAAAAAAACACAAAAATATTTCATTAATAGTTATTGAATTTCATTTTTAATGGAATTGTTATCTACATTTTCTTTTTCCATTTCAAGTTTTCTTCAAGATCTTCACAATGTTACATTTTATCCATGTGATGAAAATTGAGTTCTTCCTTTCACCGATTCCCATAATTTTCACCCTCCCAAAATTAATCCCGTGCATTAAAACATTTTAGCACAAGAAGAGTCCATTTTTTCAAAGAATCCCCCTCCAAAGGGTAAGATCTCAAAAGATGATGTTGATCGTTCTCCTAAAATGCATTTTAAAGATATTTGGGTGCAAGAGACAAATGCATTCTCCCATTTTATTACTCACCCCCCTACCTTTAGGTATCAAATTATAGTGAGTCATTATTATGCCTCTACTACAGTGTTCTTTATTCATACAGATGTTCCTACCCTTGATGATTCTCCTATTTGGGATGAGTCCTTGGATATGGATGTTGATTACTCTCTCCCTCCTGAAGCCATTTTGAGTCATGATTATTCCTCTCCTAAAGTGTGCCTTCTTTAACACAATATCCTTCCCTTGATGATTGTCTTATTTGGGATAAACCCTTGGATAGGGACATGGATTACTCCCTTCCTCATGGAGCCACATTTATAAAATTGGATTATAATATGACTATTTCTCCTAATGATAAACCACTTCATACGAGTTTCATTGATATTCCTTCTATAGATGAGGCCTTGATAAGTTATGTTTTTCCTTCTCCTACGAGTACCTTAGAAGTAGAGGATAAAATCCTTGATGCTTTTTATTTTCCTAAGTAATCCTTTGTACTTAGTAAAGCTAATCAATACAATACTACTCAATATACATCTCAAACCAAATCTAGGATTGTTATAAAACGTTTTCATGAACTACTATACATTGATGATATTCTTTTCACAAATCCAACCTTAGAGCATTAGGATTATAATAAAATTGACTCTATTCAATCTCCATTTCCTTCTTCAATTCTTCCTCCAATACAAATAGGTAGCACATGAACTCTCCAAGATGATGATTGGGGAACCTTATACTTCACACCAACATTCTGTAGTAAGAAAAATACCTTCAACTTTGAGAATCTTGAACAACTCTATCTAATGTGGATATTGATTGGTCCTCTTTAGATTTCAGTCCTCTCCTACTTAAAGGAAAATCTTATCTTATTGATACATAAAACCTTCCTAATGAGCATTCATTTACAAAAGAAACTTTAGGTGTCCCGACTCCTCATTTGCATTCTCACCCCTCACAACAAGAGTCTATTTTGTTTGAGCTTACTAAGGCCAACTTAATTACTATTCCTTTGAAAAATAAATGAAAAAATATAATAAACATCAACAAGAAAATTCTTCCATTTGTATGTTTCATCAAATTCATGACCATAAGACTAGTGAATGTTATGATTTGAAATGTAACATTCAATAATTAATTTATTGTGGTATGATTAAAATAACCCGCAATGATGAATGACACCTTTTCCATGATCATTCTACCTAATACATCTATATTCCTATTATGTTGCTCCTCAATATGTAACATTGCTAGCCTATCCTTTATGGGCTCATTGGACCCTGCTTTGTGAGCAACATAATAGTCCTTTTCCTTGTCTCCTCACTTGGGGGGCAAGAGTCTTATGTCACTCTCCTCCTTATCTCAAAGGATCCATTTAATCTCTTTGTTGACTTGTTTATTTTATAAGCTGGTGTTCTTTCTTGCATACATTTGTTTTTTTACATAAGGATATTCTATTTTTCAGGAGATAGACATCTCGATTTGCAACCTTATGATTTATTGAAAACACATGTCTAATACAAATTTAAACCACTTAGTGAAGTAGAATGTGTCCTTCCTCTTTTTCTCTTCTCAATCAATGCATCCAATATCTCTTGTGGACTTGCATCTTTTATAGTATAATGTTATTTCTAGCATGGATTTGTTGTTTTACACAAGGATCTTCTCTTTTTCAGGAGATTTACATCTAGAGTAGCAACCTTATGCTTGCTTGAAAGTGCATGTTTATTACAAAATATCTATCACTTAGGGCATATATTGGATTTTATTTCCCTTTCTTTCAAGGATCAATTATCTCTTTTATTTTTCATCTCTTTTGTACTACGATTTCCTCCTTACTTGGAAGTGTATATATTGTAAAATTGGATTAATCACTAAGTATATATAACATTGCATCCTTCCTTTTTCCTTTCATTTCTCTATGGATATTCTATTATTTAATGATGGTACATTCTTTTTGGCATGAGATACTTTGTTTCACGCAATATCCTAATGTCTCTTCTTAAAAATCCTTTTCATGTCTCAAAAGGCATGTCTATCATCTAATAATTATTCATATCAATTATTCATTTATTTCCTTGATGAGTTGTTTACTTTATATGTGATGCATTTTTATAGCATATATATTTTTGTAAATTACATTATGATTTCTCTCTAATGTGCCACTTATTTTGCTTGAAATTGTGTATCTATTATAAAGTAACTTTCATTAAGGGTCTATTATATATATTTTGTCTTTCCTTCATACTTAGGGGGCAAGGTTGCATGTACATTATTTCTCTTTTTAATCTAAGGATCTACTTTCCTTAGTATAGTGGCATTTTTTTATCATGTGACATTCTTTTCCTAAACAAAATGTTGGTCATAAGTGGTCCTATGATACATTAATGTATTTTAGGACCCATTAGGACCACTTATGACCCCTTGGGATCCCTCAGTATATATTAATGTATCATAGGACTCTTATAATATATTAATGGGTAATGGGGAGAGTAAGGGGTCCCGAGGGGTCCTAAGATAAAGTAATGGGTAATGGGAGTTGCAAGGGGTCATAAGAGGTCTTGAGGGGTCCTAGGATACATTAATGTATCCTAGGTACCCTTAGGAACCCTTATGACTCTCATTACCCGATAATGTATCCTATTTCCTATGATCCCTAGGATACATTAATGTATGGTAAGGGGTTTATAAGGGGTCTTAAGAGATCCTAAGATACATTAAGGGTGCTAAGGGGGTTTAAGGGGTCATAGGATACATAATGGGTGCCATGTAGTCCTAAGGGCTCTCTCTATAAACCCTAAAAATTAATCCTTAAACTCTATATCCTTTATACCTTTATCCCTTTCCCTCGAATTCCTTCCCCTTCGATCACTCTCTCCATCTTTCCTTTATGATTCTCTTCCCCATCTCTCTCCCCTCTCTCAATATCTTCCTCTCTCCCTCATATCCCTACATATCTCTCTCTAAACCTAATCTCTAATCCCTAATCCCCAACCCTATAACCATAAACCTTAAATCTTAAATCCTTTCACCCTTTGTTCCTTCCCCCTCTCTCCCCATCTCTCATCCATCTCCTTTTATCTCTACCTCTTCCCCCTATCTCATTCTCTCCATATCCCTACCACTTTATTCATTCTATCTCTCTCTGCCAATTTTACTATTGATCTTGGAAGAGAGAGAGAGAGAGAGAGAGAGAGAGAGAGAGAGAGAGAGAGATGCAAGGAAGGAGGAATATGAGAGACAAAATAACATCAAGAGAAATAGAGGAGAAAGATGAGATAGAGGGAGAGTTAAACATTGAGTGAGAGACTTGGGGATAAACATGAATAGAGGGGAAGAGATGGATATACCTTGAGGGACAGAAATAGGTGAGATGGGTGTTCAATGAAGAGTTACATAGTTAGATTTGGTGCACCCCATATATGATGCACACCATATGTAGAGCATCTTCTACATATGGTGTGCTCCATATATGACATGCACCATATTTGATATGTGTCATATTTGGCACACACTATATATGACGTGCACATTTTTAGATTCTATAAGAAACACCAAGTCTAAGGCTTGGATTTTCCTTGGACATCCAACCCAAAGGCTTGGATGATTCAAATAGGCTTGAGATGTGTTTTCCAACAAACATACAAAAATTTCACATTTTTCATCTGTGCTCCCCGTCAAGTTTGCATATGGTTCAATAATGATAAAATTAGACAACAAGATGTTATATAACTCTTTGTTAAATATATATCCATATCATTTATTTTTAATTTTGATTATGTTAAGTTTTTCATCTCTAATTTCTTTTGTATGTCTCATTTTTGTTAAAAACCAATGTGTACTATTTTGGGCATAGATTTTGGTTCATTCATCAAATTTTGAAACAAGTAACTTTTATAGAAACTAGACTCCATTCTACATACTTTTAAAAAGTCTTGATTTTCAATTAGTTTTCAATGATTTATAGGGGGAATACGCTCAAATTTCATATTTTCAAGATGTGTCCACTTCAAAAATTTGTTAAAAATCATACGTTCATAAAAAGAATTAGCAGAAAAAATTGGGATAAACTATATGGTGTTAGCTAACCTCTTGCTAGAGTGATTAAAAAAAATTCAACAAAAAAGTTAGCTTTTTATGGTGAGCACTCCATATACTATCATTTTTCACAAAATAGGACTATGTTTTGTACTTCTCCTTTTTAAGGGCCTTAATGTCCACCATTTTCAAAATAAATTAGGAGTTTAGAAAGTAGATTTAAAGTACTGCAACTCCTATTCTTGTCACAACTTCAAATTGAGTCTAAGTATCTTCAATTTCTAGACAAACTTAAGAGTTTTACAATTTCAGAAAAAAAAAAGTGGCATCTTATACACCCTTTTTAGCCCCCCATCTTTGTGCACTCACCCCCTTATATATCCTATTTGCATGGTGAATGTTATAAATGAAGAATATCTTCACACAAGAAACCTCTAGCAATATTCCTATGATAAATCTGATGCAATGATCAAAACTTTCCCCTTATTGTATAATTGTAGCAGAACATCGTTTGAATCTTTATTCCAAACTTTGTTTGGGATATGAGTATTGAGAACATGTTGTGGAAGGTCCAAGGATAACCTATAGTAATTCTAGATCTTGACTTCATAGTCATCTATGCTATTATCCCAATGATCCTCTATGTATGGATCATGCTTGAAATGGCCCCCCATTACTTTACTAAAAGTGCTAATTGGATCAAACTTTCCTCTCTTTATCTTCAATTCATCAAGAGGGAACTCACCCCATTCTAAGCATATTGTCCTTGCCTCCTTTATGCCTTGCATTGAGTGGGGACTGATGAAAATGATAAATTTGAAAATAACTTGTGTTTACTCATAATGAGTCTATGAGCATCAAATAATTTCCGACATAACTCCATGAGAACCAACCTATTTGATGGGTACCTTGGAAGTTTCTTTGGTTTTAGGGTACATCTCACCACTCTGAGGTAAGTGAAGGTTATGAATTGAATAAAATAGATACCCACATTCTTAATTCTAACAACAACTTCCTTAGATATACGCTTTGCAAAATCTTCCTCAATGTAGTGGATAATGGAGAATACAAAAGCATCATTGACTATTCTATATTCTGGGCTTCCCTCCTTCAACTCATCCTTTCTGATTGATTGAGGGTAGATCATGTAAGGATAAGAATTGTAATCAAGAAGGGATCCATTCTTATACAAGCTCAGATAATCTACATGGGATACAAGGAGATATACAACATATGAATTCATGTAAAATTTAGCGTATATCTACGCCCTCTACAACTAATCATCCAAATTGTCACTAATAATCCTTCCCTAGTTAGTTTTCCTCTATCTTTTTCAAATGGTCTTAGTATAAAGTACCATCCATATTTCCAACTACCTGGCATGTGGGAGATCAAATACCTTGCTAAGGAGAGTGACATAATTCTTCATGTCATCCATCTGATACACTCTATTATGAAAATACATATTTTCCAATTTTTCTTCCTTTCAAGGCCTATCCAGATATTTTTGGTTGATCTTATGTAGGATGTTTGGTTCATCTCTGAAATAGCTCTCACCCTATTTAATGGAGAAGGTGAGGTATTGATCAACCTTTGGGATGTGGAAAATATCTTCAATAACATCTGGTCAGACATGCATAATCACATCTCTTTCTTTATTCCACACCCTCTTCTCATTGGGATCATAATGCTCAATAGTCGTCATAACCAGTTATGGAGAAAGGATCGACACCAGTGTCCTGCCGCATGAACCGAGCTCGAAAACACCATGGAGGTAGCATCAAGATTTCTTCCATTAGGGTCAAAAATGATCTTCATGAACTGGTTGAAGTCCATATGATTGATGTTAGTATTTGTAATCTCATTATGGAGATTACCCAATTTCAAAGATGGATGATATCCTTTGAATTTGTACTTCATTGGCAATAGTGTAGACATACCTTAATCTCCTACATCCATAAAAATCTTTCTCAGCATAATTTATTTAAAATGAAAAAACTTAATATTAAATCAAACTATCTAATTACAAAAAATAGAAAAGAAACTACTTCGACAACTCAAACAAACTAAGAAAATGCAACAAAAACCCTAAAATCAAGAAGAAAAGCTCAAAGTTTGCATGTTTTTGGTATTTCGGTGATCAAGGAGGGTCCTCTAAAATTGATCTACATTGATGTTAACAAAAATAATGGTTTCAAATGATGATCAAAATTCATTCATATTATAGAGCTCATCAAGATCTTTCCAACACACTTTGAACAGGTTCAAACGAACATCATATGCAAAAGTTATGGACTTCAGAAGTTGAAGGTGTGATAGGGGTGCATTCACACGTGGCACACTCACATGTTGACACATGGAAAGGTAAAATATTGACATGTGGAAAAAATGGTGATTTAATTTAAAAATATAGTAAGTGGGATTTGAACCCACAACCTACTCAAGATAATTCTATGACTTTACTATTACTCAACATGGTTTACACATGCATTAATAAGAATATGTTTAAATTTAAAGTTGGAGATAAAGTGGCTTTTAATGAAAAAGAGGATTTGGTGGAATTTGATCCCATAACCCACTCCACATTAACCAATTACATTATCCAATGCACCACAGATGTAGGTGTTAGAATTAAATGAGAGCACTTTATCTTTATTGTGTTGCCCAATGCTAGAGGAAAAAGTCAATAAAGGTGCTCACATGCGGATTTGAACCAATGATCTCATAAATATGAGGATAATCCTTATTTATTGCACCAAATGGGGAGACGTGTTTGAAAATGGGTGGAAGTGTATATAAACTATATCTTCAAAAAAAAAGTAAAATTAAATGCAATGTGACAACTTGAACCTATGACCTCGCATATATAAAGCCTAGGTATTTCTATTGCAACAAACACCCATAGAGAAGTCCCAAGAATTGATTTGTATAATTAGTTTTGGAGAAGTAAAGGTTTTTAAGTAACATTTTATTTGCAAGAACTTATATAAACTCTAAGTGAGTTTATATCTTCCTAAAAGAAGCCATAAGGCTATTTTGTAGATTTTTTATGTATGAAGGAAATTTGATGTATTTTCCCATCAATTTTAATGGATCGGTTGCACATTTGAAGTGGACTCAGAGATGTAGCCCATGAGAGGTGAAATCCATTATCAACTTGCAATGTATGTATCTTGGTTCTTATTCAATTTTTAGTTATTTGAATTACTTATTGAATATTATTTACTCAATAAAGTAGTTATAAAAATTGAACGATGATATTTAAAATGTTGAATTCAAAATAGTGTGAAAAAATAGTTTAGGAATAATTTTGGATGAAGTTGATATCAGAGCATTTGATCAAGGATTTGCAAGCACTTTTATTGAATTCTAACTAGGTCTAAGCTCAAGTGTGGAGAAGGACCACTTCAAGAGTTTAATCTTGAGATTGGTACAAGACGTACATTTCCACAAGGAGATATGACACATGAAGGAGAAGAAATCCTTGATTCTGAAATAGCATTCCGAAAATATTTTCTTGATATTAAAGCCATGGTGGAAGAGTTGTACAAAGGACAAAGGAAATATGGAGAAGGCACTAATAAAGTGAAGGATGAAGCAATTGGTGGTGACTCTCTTCCAAGTCCTCGTCTTCCTTCTACATATGATTCTCCACCTTCATCTCTATCTCAGAAAAGGGATCTAGAAAAGGCTGATTTCAAAATACCTTTGTTAAAATTAGATGTAAAATTAGATTTTCCAATATATAATGGTGAGCTTAATGCAAAAAAGCTAGATAACTAGATTAAGCAGATTGAAGTCTACAACAAGGTTCAAAGAATTGAGGATGAAGGATCCAAAGTTTAGCTAGCTACTCTCTGACTAGGGGGCATTGTACTGATATGGTGGGAGAGTAAGATTCAAGATCTTCACATGAAAGGTAAAATGCAATCTTATTGGCATGAATTTACATCTGCATTAAAGAAGCAATTTTATCCATTAGGGTATATGCAACAAGCATTAATGGATTTGAAAAATCTAAGACAAGGTAAAGGAAAAAGTGTGCAAGATTATACTCAAGAGTTTAGAAAGAGGGCACTAACTTTGAGAATTACTTTAAATGAAAAAGAAACTCTTTTGAAGTATATTGGTGGGTTACATAGTTATTTGAGACATACTATTCTCATGTTTAACCCAACTAATTTTGATGAATTTTGTGTCCAAGCTACTCACATTGAGTCAAGATGAAAGAATGTTCGTGATAACTTCTCCAAGAAGCCAAATCCACCCATCACAAGAAAGCACAAAGGAAATAGAAAGGTCGAAAGAGTAACTATAGGGAAGAAAGAAAGTGAGAACCCCACTTTTTCACAATTCAAAAAGGAAGGACATGAGGATGCCAAGTGATGGAGGCTTCATCCAGAACTCATACCAAAAAGGTGTGGGAACAAGAGGGGTCATAAGAAGACCACTACTACAATCCAAAAAGATCTTGGATCAGATATAGGTGATGAAAAAATATCAAAACAATAGGTTTACAAGGTATTTATTCTATTTATAGTTCTATCTCTAGTACTCATTCTTCTAAATCTGAAACTATGCATGCTAAAAGGAAACAAAGTGAGCTATTTCATATCAGAGTCATCTCAAAAAATACAAAAAATGATACACTTTTTGATAGTGGTTCACAAGATAATCTTATTTCTGAAGAAGTTTTTAAGACATTGGGACTTGAAACTAAGCCTCATCCAAAACCATATCCTTTAGGATGGGTATGTAAAAATGCTAAGTTATAGGTGTCTAAATAATGTAAACTCATGATAGACTAGTTTATCATCTTGGTAAATTGAAATGTCCCCTTTCTGATTTTTATATCATATTTCCATCCTCTAATCAGATTATTAAATTAAATAAATAGCACTTGAAAGATTATACATTTTCTCAATAAAACCCAAATCGGGTATTGCCCGAAATAGTTTTAAACACTTCACAGCTTCACATATTATTGATAAATCTGAAAGTATACATTTTTATAGAAATTTCACCAGAATAAAGGACTTAAAAATTACATTTCCAAATCTGCAAAGAGTTTACACAACAGCCCAAAAAGGAGGACAAAAACAATGCGCATCGGGCTCCCAAAAACAACACAAAATAGCCCGAAAACACCATAAAACACTAATAATCTATCACAGAAGTAGAATCATTACCCATGGAATATATTCAACTCTATTTTAATAGAAAAATGGCTGTAATACAATAGCAACCCAAACTGATATGAAAAACTCAACTGAAAACACCAAAATCTTACAAAAACACATCTGAAAACTCACAAATCCACACTGTTCAGCACAAGGGAAAACTCTGCATGAGCTTGCACATGGAATGGACTCAAAATCCTATCTATATCCCTCCTATAAACCTTCAAACTCTCATCTTTGGGTCTCCTTCTCCACAAGTTTGGCAGCCTCTGAAGAACAACAAAGCAATGAGCAAAAATTAAGTTCTAGAATGAGCCCGAAATGCCTCCAAACCCCTTTAAAAGAGGGAATAACCCTAACTCATGACCAAGAGGGGTGAATAAGACATGTTTTAATAATATTTAACATTTATTAATCCATTGGTTTCCAAAGATTAGCCCCTTTTCCTAAAACTTTACTTTTTGAGCCTGCCAGCCTTAGCAAAAGTTATTATTTTTAATTATTTGAAAAATGGACATGACAAGTCCTCCCTCCCAAATATTACTTGTCCTCAAGAAATGAAGGTTGAGATGCTCAATAATATGTTCTCCTTCCCAAGTTGCATACTCCAATGGTAATCCTTTCCATTTGACCAAATGCTCTGTGATGCTCCTATTTCTCAATCTTTTCTCTCTTGTATCCAAAACCTCTTCTGGTATTAAGACTAATTTCCCTTCATCATCAAGAGGTGGTAATTTTTTAGATACTATGGTTTTCTAGCCTAGAACTTTCTACAGGAAAGAGACATGGAAAATATTATGTATTTTTCTGTTTGGTGGGAGCTCCAATTCATAAGCTACCTCTCCTACCTTCTTGATGATCTTATAAGGCCCATAGAACCTTGGCTTGAGCTTCTCTACCCCACTCCTTTTCAAGGTGCTTTTCTTATATGGCTTCAACCTAAAAAATACCAAATCCCCCACCTCAAAATATCTTTCAGTCCTTTTCCTATCAACGTACAACTTCTATTGGTTCTATGCATGTTGTAGCTTATCCTTGAGGGACCTTATTATGTCTTGGCTTTGCTTAATGAAATCACTTGATGTAGGTACTTTTCTATCTGAAAGTACTAGATCAACAAAGGAAAGGGAATCATAACCATAGAGAGCATGAAAATTAGGCATGCCCATAGACATGTGATGATATGTATTGTAACAATACTCCCCTAGGTGCAACCATTTCACCCAAGCATGTTGTTGATTTGAAACATAGTTCCTCAAATATCCCTCTATCCATTTATTAACTATCTCTATTTGTCCATCTATTTGAGGGTGATAGATAGTAATAGGAGTGAGTTCAATTCCTACCAAATGAAAGAGCTCCTTCCAAAAAGAGCTAAGGAATCTACTATCCCGGTCACTGGCAATGTTTCTAGGAAAGCCATGTAACCTGAAAATTTCCTTGAAGAACAATTCTGCCACTTGTGATGCCTTGAAATTAGATGTGATGGGAAAGAAATGTGCATACTTAGTTAGTCTATATACCACCACATATATGCAATCCTTACCTTGAACCTTGGGCAGCCCAGTGACGAAGTCCATGGAAATACTTTCCCATCTTTGTTCAGGAATAGGAAGTGGGTGCAACAACCCTGCAGGAAAGATTTGCTCACTCTTGTTTTGTTAGCATACCATGCATTCCTTAATGTGTTTAAGGACATCCTCCTTCATACCCTTCCATGAAAACCACTCTCTAAAAGTTTCTTGGATGTCTTGAAGTATCCTTGATGACCAGCCAAAGGTGTGTCATGAAAGGCCCTCAATATCCTTTCCTTGGTTTTTGATCCAGGCACTAAGAAGATCATGTTCTTGTAATAAATCAATCCATCAAAAAACTTGTACCTGTTATCATCCACTAAATTATCCAAAATCTTGGTGGCAAAGTAATATTTAGCATACTCTGAAATTATGGAGACTTTCCAATCAACAGAGATAGATGTTAAGGAACTCAAGGTGGGCTTTCGTGAGAGAGCATCAACAACCACATTATTCTTTCCTTTCACGTATTCAATATCAAAATCATAAGCTTGCAATTTTCTTACCCATTTTTTTTGACGATCATTTAAATCCCTTTGGTTCAAAAAGAACTTGAGGCTATTATGGTCTATCTTTACAATGAATCTCCCACATACCAAATATTGTCTAAACTTATGAAGTGCATGCATGATTGCCAACATTTCCTTATCATAGATAGAGTAACCTTTCTCTAATTGATTTAATTTTCTACTCTCAAATTCTATTGGATGTCCCCTTTGATTTAGGACAGCCCCTATACCTTCTCCAGAAGCATCGCATTCAATGACAAAAGGTAAAGAGAAATTTGGAATTGCAAGCACAGGGCATGAACTCATTACCTCCTTAAGCTTATCAAATGTTTTTTGTGCCTCTTCTATCCAAATAAAAGCTCATCTCTTTGTCAAATCATTCAAGGGGGCAGAAAGCTGGGAAAATCCCTTGACAAACCTCCTATAGTAGCTAAACAACCTGAAGAAACCTCTCAACTATGTAAGATTAGTAGTTGGAGGCCAATCCAAAATTGCCTAATTTTTTGTTGATCAACCTGTACTCCCTTGGAACTTATAATATGTCCCAAATATAGGATCTCAGTCAAACCAAACTCACATTTAGATAACTTAGCATAGTAGGATTGCTGCTCCAAGATTTCCAAAATAGTGTCTATGTGCTCTAGATGCTCTTTCTGTGTTGTACTGTAAATCAAGATAACATCAAAGAACACCAAAACAAATTTTTGAAGATGCTTGCTGAATACCTTATTCATACAAGATTGGAATGTTGCTGGTGCATTAGTGAGGCCAAATGGCATAACAAGAAATTCAAAGTTCCCAAAATGACATCTAAAAGCAGTCTTTTCCACATCTTCCCTCCTCATGTGGATTTGATGGTACCCTGATCTTAAGTCAATTTTTGAGAAGTATACAACACCATGTAACTCATCAATGAGTTCATCTATGCATGGTATGGGATACCTATTTTTTATGGTCTTCTTGTTTAGAGCCCTGTAGTCTATACACATTCTCATTGTACCATCCTTTTTCTTGACAAGTACCACAAATGATGCAAATGGACTAGAGCTAGGCCTTATGAATCCCATGTCCAGGAGTTCCTTAATATTTTTTTCTATTTCTTCCTTGTAACCTCTTGGATGGCGGTATGAAGTTGTTATAATTGGTTTGGCACCCTGTTCTAACTCTATAACATGCTTGAAACCTCTATCTGGTGGTAATCCCAGAGGCAAATCATTGAAAATTACACTATGCTTATCAAGAATATTTTGAATTTCAAAATGGAAATTACCTTGATTCTTTGGAGAGCTTGTTGGATGGATTAAAACTCCTGCTGCCCATGCTACTTGTCCTCTTCAAAAAATCCTCTCCATCCTCTTTGCAGTGACCACATTAGGTGCTCCATTCGATAAGACTATCAATAAGACTTCTTTCCCATTGGAATGAAATTTAAACTCCATAGTTTGATGGTTCATGTAATAGTCTCCAATAGAGTGCAACCATTGCACACCCAATACAAGATTTGTCTTCCCAATGCCAACAACATATAATTCATCACATAACTCATAATCTCCTAAGGTCATCCCGAGTTGTTTCACCACCCGTGTGCAAGGCATAGTGAATCCCTCAGCTATAGTAACATTGAATACCTCAAAATCTTCTGCTTTAAGCCCTCTTTTCATGACAAATCCCTCATCAATAAAATTGTGAGTTGCCCCACTATCAAGAAGAACTGTCAACCTTTTCCTTGCTAGTACCCCTCGAATTTGAAAGGGATGGTATCTTGGGACTCCTGATAATGTTGCTAAAGTGCCACCCTTGCTGATTTGTTTTTCTTTCTCTTCTTCTTCCTCCCTAGTGTCATGAAATTCCTCATGCTCATCTGAATCAGATTCTAAAGCAACCTTAATATAGTGCACTTGACCTTTCCCCAAACATCTGTGTCCTAGAACCCAAGGCTCTCTACAAGTGAAACAAAGCTTTTTCCTTCATAATTCACTCCTAGTCTCTTCATCTACCTTCTTTTTTGCTACATTTGTCACATTCTTTAGTGGTGGTGTTGGAAAAGTCTTTTTTTCTGAAAATTCCCCTTATGTTGCCAAAGATTTGGGGATTTTTTATTAGTGACTGGTTTCATAGGCACACAAGTTTCAAGTTGCAAGCTTCTTTTGATAGCTTCCTATAAGGTTGAGGATGATAAAGCCTTAACCAAACCTTTAACAGAATCTTCCAAACCATCAAGAAAAAGATAAATAATCCTCTTTTCACTCATATCAGGTACCATAATAGCCACTTTTTGAAACTCTTCTACATACTCATTAACTGATTTGGTTTGCCTCAACTTTGACAATTCTTTAAAATACTCTTCATCATCCTTGAGATCAAATCTATCTATCACTCTTTGAATAAAATCATCAAATGTAGTTACCTGATCATGACCTTGAGTAGTCATTCCATGATACCACCAATCATAGGCTACATCTTCCAAGTGTAGACTTGCGAATTGAACGACATCACTCTCCTTCATGGGGTTAAGTGTGAAGAAGGTCTATAATTTTTGTAGCCATGCTCTAGCTAAAAATTTAGTTGTTCCATCAAAAGTAAGTGTTGTAAACTTGCTTATTTTATTTTTGAGTTCTCTTCCACTTATGTCTTGCTCCCTCTTATATTCTTTCTTGGGCATCATAGTGTTCATTGTAATGCCCACCCTAGTATCTACATATTTTGGATAGACAGGATTATTACTTTGGTACTTTGGATTATATATTTGGACTATGTTATTTAATGATGGGACATTTGATTTCATGTTTTTTTTGGTTAATAGAGTTTATTATGAAATATTAAATAATTTGAAATAAAATGATGAATGATTAAAAATAAACTATTTGTAAAATGTTTTACATTTGATTTATATTATGATGGATCTAACCCTACTAACCCCTTATGTTTAGATGATTACACTATTTGATGTGAGTGAAGGATGAGGAGAGGCAGTTGTAGTTACTCCTACGAGAGGTCCACATGATGTTGCACTCTCCCTCCTTGTTTGCCATTGTTTATGTATATATGTGTGTGTGTGTGTGTGTGTGTGTGTATGCATGTTAGTTGGTGATGTAGGATGTAGGTACCAGGCATTGTCTCCACCTGGCTACACAGGTCTGAGCGTGCCTTCAAAATCCTTGAACTATTATTGTGTGGAGATTTAACCAAGCTACTCTTGAGGTTACCCATGGACTTAGATATCTGTTAGGCTGATATCCTAGTTGGTAAAGTAGGATGTAGTTTATGTTGTGGTCTTGTGTTTCAATTATGAGTTAGAAATAACCTTGTTTATATGTATAATAATTATTCTATAATTATGTTATAATTGTTTGTATATGTTATATAGGTATGTGTATATGTGGGTGCACCCGCATATACCCATGCTTATATAAATAATAATATTTGTATGTTTTTATTGACTGAGTAAATGGTATGTTCTTTATGATAATTGAATAAAGTGTATAAATAAATAAAGAGTGAAAATGATATCAATAATAGTAATAATAAAAGTAAATGCTTTTTGTAGTAAAACTAGCTATCTAGGAGGGAGTTGAACTCAAGACCTCCTAGAAGTTAGGCTAGTTGGTTTCCATGTGTGCTATGTGTTTTTCTTGAGAGTTATTTGTTTGACTTTCTTGTTATAGTTTTCTTTCAAACTATTTTAATTAAATTTATTAAAACTTTGTTAAGTCATTTATGGGAATAATTTGGTTTTTCTTCCAACCAACTATGGAAGTTGGAGAAGTTGCTTCCCATAAAGCAACTCCTCCAACTAAATAGTTGAAGGATAAATATTTGCATTTTGGGGATGGAGGGGGAGTTGGATTTTTTGGAAGGTTTTTGAAGTTTTCTACATTGATATTTTTCCAAAAATTATTTGTAATTTCCTATGAGATTGAGAGTTTTTTTTGTTTTTTTTTAATCTGTAATAGGTTTATTTTATTGATAAAAACAAGGTTACAAAATAGAGATAAAGCTTTAACAATCCCTTTACATAACGATAATGAGAGCTATCAAAAATGCTCCATTAAAACTGCTAAAAACATAGCATAATCATCATTGTTTGTCCTTAACTTTAAACAGTCCATCAAAACCTGATATTTTCACGGAACTCCAAAAACCACCATCATTTCCATGAATGCACCAGCAGGCTTGATGTAAAAGGGTGGCCACCAAACATCATCGTGAACCCAAGCAACACCACCCAACCACCAAAAAAAATTGATTTTATCGCTAGCACCGCCACTAACCGGTAACAAACCCATCCAAAACAACATTGCATCCATATCCAAAAAAACTGAAGGGTCCTATGCATCCCGCATTTCCACAAAAAGAAAGCCCCCAAGAAATTCTACACCTTTCTTGCACAGTGTAGCCTAGCTGTCTGTTTTGACCTTGGCACCAGAAGAGGCACCGAGGGCCATTGTAGTTCAGCCTCCGCTTCCATAATTTCCACCTCCAGATGATTCCAAGCCTACCCATGCTCTGCCAAATACACCAACTTGTTTGCACCTTTTGGCCAGGTTAAAAAAGGAACTATGCCAACCTCCTCACCTTCCAATTCATCCTCAAACATCTTCGAGTAATTGAACACCCATCCAAGGTGTGCCCACTCTAACAACTGCTCCAACCCCACCATTAAGGCTTTCTCAAAGAAGGATTCCATCACCCAGTGCACTCTGTCCTCGTGCATGCCCAATTCCAGCCCCCACGCCATAACCATTGTCATGATATCGACCTGAAGCTTCCACCTATGGTCATTTTTGTGGAAGAGAGGACCCAAAGTGTCCTACATTGCCTCAATAAACTTCCTTGTTGGAAGGATTAGCATTTTTTGCAACCTCAAATTTTCAATCGGCCCTAGCATACCCTTTTGCTACCTCTTAGTTTTAAAGGTAAAACTAGGCTCCATAGCGAAACACACCTCCACACTATTGAAAAACAAAAATGTCTTCCCTGCTACACTTTGTTTTCACACTGCCATTATAGCACAGAATTGGAAGCCAAACTTCAATAAACCCTACCTTTGCACAAGCCATCGATGACAATAAATAACTATCATCACCTCCTTTGGTGTCATCAAAGCCAAAGTCCTTTCCTGAAGCAAACATCACCACCACCTCAAAACACATGCTAAATCTCCTAGCACAATCACAAAGTCACTTGTCCTTTATCTAAAAACCGGTGCCACCACACACTTCCATAGATAAAATTAATAAAAAAACTATCACCTTTCGTAAGCTAACATCCATCGTCCTTACATCATGTAAGAATCATAAATGAAATCTGCAGACACAATCCTCCACCCAAAAAATAATCATTCAATGCATCAAAATGAATCATTAGTTTGCCCACCAAAAAATTGTGTGTCAAACCAATTGAAAATTGGAATTGCCAATTGTGCTAAACTATACTCTATGGGGTCACCAACAACACATCCGTCCATGTTAGCACCCCAAAAACTCACCCACGACATCTGCCTCTATGACCCAAAAAAAAAATGAGCACAAATAATTCGGAGCCAAGTCAAGCCTCTAAAGGGGTCCAATCTTTTATAAAATCCCAGCAATCACATAATTCAAAATATTGACAGCCAACCAGTTCCAAAGTTACTGCATATTTTGACAAAGAATCGACTTCACCATTTCCTTCTCTTTTGATATGGCTAATTTTGAAATCCTCAAAATCCTCCAAAAGTGACTTTATGTGTTTGACATAGTTGCTAAGATGCCATGCACCAATCTTATTCTGCCTTATCGCTACCACAATAACCAAAGAATCCCCCTCCAAATGCAATTTCAACACTCCAGCCTCCTTAGAGCATTCTACCACCCATAAAGCAGCCTTTACTTTGGCTAGATTATTAGTCCCTTCAGTTAATCATTTAGCCCCAAAGGCTATAATTGAACCAACCTCATCTCTGATAATTATCCCAGCCCCTAAAGGTCCTGGATTCCCCTGAGAGGCTCCATCAAAATTTGCCTTTGACAAACCACTCTTTGGAGCCCTCCACACAACCTACTCTTGCGCTTTAAACTTACCCCCAATCTTTGAGCAAACATGACTATATCTAAGCTTAATATCAGCCCATCTATCAAGCAATTGTCCATCTTTTTTAATGAAAAGAAGTTTCTTTGATGATTTACTTACTAACACCGAGCTCATCACCTCCGAGATTGCATGCTCAATCCACCATAAAAGTCTGTCCATAGGTTTAGCTGTGTCATGGAAAATCCGCTGATTTCTTTCCTTCCATATCTCCTAAACTACAATAGAAGGGCATATCAACCAAAGACTAGAGAGTAAAGATTTCATCTTTACTCTAGGCCAGCTACCAAAAAAATCCTTCAAATTAGGCATCCAAGGGCCCATCCAATTAAGCTTTTGTTGGACCATCAACTAGCACTGCTCAGCAAGGGGGCACCTTAAGAAGAGGTGATCCCCTGATTCTTCATGATTATTGCACATAACACATTTAGTTGGGCCACAGAAACCCAACTTCTTCTGTCGTTTAGCTGTTAGAACTCTATTTTGAATAGCTAACCATGAAAAGGCTCCCACTTTTGGAAGGCATTCCTTACTCCAGCATAAATCTACTGCCTCAAACTTTCCCTCCACTTCCAGCGACAAGAGTTTAAAACCCAATTTGACTAAATACTCACCCGTCGAAGAACCACTCCAAAAAATTGCATCATCATCCTCCACCATACACACCTCTCTACTATTAAAGATTTCCTTTAGTAAAAGTTGTTGGGCCTTCGATAGACCATCAATCTCTGTGTCTTTCTATCACCAACAACCTCCAGAGGGAGTCATTTGCCATCTCAAATAGTCTCTAACTCTCCAGCCCCATCTATCACACAGTAGCTATGCTAAATCTCTGAACCTTTCCTCATTCCCTAAAACAGGGTAGCCATTCCATGAATCCACCCATAAATGTGCCTTGCCACCATTTCCAATCTTCCAAGATATGTGGTCCATAATGGCATGCCTACAAGAAGTAATAAAATTCCAAATAGCTAAACCCCCAATGGCATTTTAAACTGTAAGAATCCTTTCATCAGACCCCACATCTAAGTATTTGGCTTTAAGAATCCTCACCCACAGCTGATCTAGGCAATTGTAAATTTGCCAACATAGTTTAGACCCTAGAGTTGTATTCAAGACATTCCAATCTCTTAAGCCTACCCCTCCAAAAGCCTTCGGACAAAAAATCTTTCTCCATGCTAACAGAGGCACTTTCCTTGTTTCAAAGGAGCCACTCTAAAAAAAAATTCTCAATTTCTGTTCAATAACACCTGTCACTTTTTTAGGGATATTCAGACATAACATGGAGAAAATAGGTACTGCAGACACAACTATTTTAAGCATAAGAATGCAACCAGCAGCCAACAACCACCTACCCTTCCATCCCTCCAAACTTCGGAGGCATTTAGACACCAAATCCTTCCATAAAGCAGCCTTGTTCCTCCCTTGAAATAGGGGAATACCCAAGTATTTCCCCGACAGAGCACCCTTTTTGATATTGGGAATTCTGCAAATAGCGCGTTGAGAACTTTGTGGGGTGTTGAAGAAAAAAACCTCTGATTTAAGCCAATTAATAACTTGACCAGAAACTTGTCCATAACAATCAAGAGTTTTTTTCATAATCCTAGCCTCATGTTTTGAAGCATCTCCAGCCAGAAAAGTATCATCTACAAATTGTAAATGGGTCACAGCCTCCACCCCTAAAGCCACTTTAACACCAATCGAAGAGCCATCACTTCTCTTCTGGCTAATCAACCTTCCTAAAACTTCTGCCATAATGATAAAGAGAAAAGGTGAGAGAGGATCACCCTGCCTTAGTCCCTTCTTCAGAGAAAAAAAACCCTGAGGGCTACCATTCACCAAAACTGAGAAACGCGGGGTGTTGATACAACTCTTTACCCACGAGACCCAATGTTGATCAAAACCAAACTTCTATAAGACTTTTAGCAAAAAATCTCTGTCCACTTCATCATAACCTCTCTTAATATCCAACTTAACCATCATCTTCTCCAATTTGTTCAGCCTAATTGAATGCAATACTTCATGAGAAATAATCACGCCTTCATAAATAGAGCATCCTAGAGAGAAACCACTTTGTTCAGTTGAAATCACCACATCCAACACTTTCTTTAGCCTATTAGCCATCACCTTTGAGATAATCTTATGAATAGTATTACATAGGGCTATAGGTCTTAGGTCATCAAAGGAAGTCACCTTATCCCACTTAGGGATAAGGGCAATAAAAGTATTATTAAGATCCTTAAGAATGAAACCCCCCCTCTAGGATTCCTCTACCACAGCCACAATATCTTTAGCCAATAGCTCCCAGAACATCTAGAAGAAGAGAGCCGAAAAACCATCAGGCCTAGGGGCCTTATCCCTACCTAGACCCCATAAAGTAGTTTTTACTTCTGTCAAAGAGATTAGGTCAGTCAACATTTTATTCAGATCCTCTGTAACCACCTGAGGAATACAACTTAAAAGATCTTCCACCATCCCAGGTGGACAAGGCTATTGTTGTCCCTGAAAAGTAAAGAAATCAACTGCAGCCTTATTAATCCCCACAAAATCTTCCCTAAGAACACCCATCCTATCGGTAATGGAAAAAGTGTTGTTGCCCACCCTGCACACCTTAACTGAGTTATGAAAAAATTTTGTGTTTTGGTCACCTTCAGCCAGCCAAGTCTCTCTTGATTTCTGCCGCTAGAAAACTTCTTCCTTTGCCAGGATCTCAGCATACTCAATGCTAAGCTTCTTCTCCTCCTCGAAGTCCACAACTCCCATACCCTGAATAATAAATTTCTCATTTAAGACCTTCAAAGCCTCCTCCACAACAAACTTTTGTGCAAAAAGATTTTGAAAGTGGGTCCTATTCCAAATCTTGATCTGTTCTTTAAGAAATTGTAGTTTTTTGAAGAAAGAAAAGGCCAAATTACCTTCAACCCATGGGGATTACAACCACCATTATTTCATGAAATCCTTAAACTGGTCATCTCTGAACCACATCGCTTCAAATTTAAAGGGCCAACATTCAGGAGTTGAATCCACTTTCAAATTTAAAGTAATAAGAAAGTGATTTGACCCATGAATGGGCAAGATAACCGCCTCCATATTCCAATTACACTTTGACAAGTCTCCAGACAACAAAAATCTATCCAACTTCTCAGCTATGTGAACAAAACCTGTTCTCCAATTTGTCCATGTGAACTCACCATTCTTGAAAGGGATATCAAACAAACCATTATCAACCACAAACCTATTAAAATCCATTTGACTCGGTAGTAGCCATCCTCGGCCTCCTTTCTTCTCCACTAGGCATAAAACTGCATTAAAAGCCCCCCCCAGCACCACCATTTCATCTGTCAATAAACCTAGCAGCTTTGAGAGCTCTCTCCACAAGGTTCTCTTCTCTCTATCCTGAGTTGGACCGTAAACATTTATGAGATTAAAAGAAGTTCTAAGTTGTTTCGAGGTAACCTTACACCATTGCCAATGAGAATGATTTTGCATAACAACCAAATCCACCACCTCCTCTTTCCATAATAGGCCAAGCCCTCCGAAAGCACCGATAGTTGGGACCCAAGAGCATTTCCAATGACTAAAACATCTACTACCCCATGTCTAAACAATCCTGCTTGAACTTAGATTCTTGGAACATCACTAGATCAGGCCTTGCTTAATCTAGACCCCACTTGATTAAACAGAGCTTGTCAGAGGCATTACAGCCTCTGACATTCCATGAAAGTAGCCTCATTACTACCAGGAAGAGACATATTCTCCTCCCGATCTCAATTTGCTTTGACCCGCAGCACTTCCAGCTATTTGGATCAAAGACTTCAAAGACTTTCGCCCTTTCTTTTTGTGTTCCCCAACTCTAACTTTTGAGTTTGTGGCCTCTGATTGAGATAGTGTTCTTTTTTCAAAAAGACCATGTTCTCCTACTAAACCCAAAAGATCATCCATCAGCTCCTCCTCCCCCCCAACTCCATTTCAAAATCTGAATCTCCATCACTCAAATCTTTATCAAAAAAGGTGTACTCCAAGTTGTGAGTTGGAGATATTTGAATATCCTTAAACACATGTTCTTCTAGACCCAGGGACTCCATAGCCTTTGAATAAGGGGCTTCAAAACTTAACAACTGGCCATCATCACTAGCATCTACCCTAGCTCCACATGCTACCTGCGACGGTGCCACAATAGCCCCTTCTATAAGAGTAGGCTCAACCTCATTTACATGCTTTGCCAGTTCTACCTCCCTCCAAATATCCAAAGATGGAGGAACAAAAATCTTAACCTGTGTTTGAACATTCTTGGCTACCAAAGGGGCAGCCAAGGAATCAGCCTCTTCCATCCCCTCCAAAGAATAAAGGTCATGGTTATTAGAAGAAGCTTGCAGAAAACTAGGAATGGTCTGGCATTCCCAAGAAGCTGTTAAGGCTAATAACTCCTTGCAAGAATGATTTTGAGTCATCTCCTACCCCTCCGACAAAAATAGAGCCCTCTTTAATAACCTGGCCTCCATAGGATCTTTTCCTTTTGCTTTCAACCCTAAACAATCCGCAGATTCATGGTCTTCACTAAGACAAGCTTCATAGACTAACAACTCTTCTTCAAAAGATAAGGGTTGTTTCCAAGAGCCCTCTGACATTACTAGTTCAACCATTTCTAGTAAAGGATGACAATTGTTCCAGATGAAGTAGATTCGATGGAACATTTGCAGTGAGACTTTATCCACCATTTCTACTACCTTAGCATAGGTGCCAAGCTTATCTCCTATGCATTGATAAGTTTTAGCATTCCAGTACTCCTGAGGAAGATTTCTAAGACCCACCCATATTGGGAAAGTGAAAATGGTTTCCTTTGTAGGATCAAAGTTTGAAACCCATTTCTTTAGGTAAAACCCTTTTCCCTCTAAGAAATAAGGCCCATTATCCAGAATCCAATCCCTATCATGGACGTTGTCCACCACTACCATAAGGAATCCATTTTCTAACACTTTAAAACTTTTAACAGACCCCCACTGTTTATCACACCAACTTTTGATCTTACCAACCACCGACCAAGCCCCACCCCATTTCAAGAAAAAAGCATGGTCTTTTAGAAAGCTTATCGTTTCCATTACTAAAGGATTGGAGAGGTTTAAATCCACCACTCTACACTATTGAATCCCTGGTTCCACATCCTTTATTTGGTCTTGAGCAGTAGCGATCTTTGGTCTCCAAAACTTACTCGCCACCTGATTAAAATCCACGCTGCCACCCAGGGCCGTGGAGGTGAAATGCCTAATAGGGTGGTTACCGAAACCATTTCCATTGCTCCTATGCCCAAAGGACTTGTCCACCTTAAAAAAATTTCCTTCTCATTGAAAACAACCCTGAGAAATTCCATTTGAAAAGCGCTCAGAACTCTGTTGTTTGAAAGAGTGATAAGGCCCCCTGACATTCCTGTAACTGAAACCCTCATGTCTGCAAAAAGGAGCCCTACCATTCTATCCTCTCTGATTCCTGACCCCACTCTAAGCTTGATCAGTGTGTTCAACCCTGCATGCGGGCCCAAACGACGCCCCTGGTCCAGACGTAGGTCCAGGCCTCCAACGGTCCATTTTTTTTCCCTGTATTTCCAATCTTATTATTTGAGATTGAGAGTGTTTTAGTTTGAGGGCAAGTGTGTGGATTGTTTGGATTTTAATTTTGAGAGGAATCTTTCCATAAGGTTACCATCTCACTCAAGGTTTGGAGGACTTGTAGAGGTGTGCTCCAGACAGTGTGAAGTTTCTCCGCAGGACTCCAAGTAGGATCTAGAACTAGGAAGAATTATCTTCTTGCATGTGTGTATTTGTGAATATGTGTGTGTATTTTTGAAACTAATAGTGTGTTCTTATGATATGTCAATATTTTGTTATTACATATGTTTATGAATTAAATATTATTAAAAAAAATAAATACTGTGTGCAGGAAGTTAATGACAGTTTATTTTCTTTGTCAAAACTTTTCCTGAAAGTCTATAATTAATTTTATGATTTGATATATTTATTTGTGCATATGTGTATGTTTTATTAAATATATATATTATTCATATGATCTGCAAATTTTATGTTGTGAAATGATTTGTAAATAGAATGATAATATATATATATATATATATATATATATATACATATATATATATATATATATATACATATATATATATATATATATACATATATACATATACATATATATATATATACATATACATATATATACATATATACATATACATATATATATATATATATGTATATATATATATATATGTATGTATATATATATATATGTATATGTATATATGTATATATATATATATATGTATATGTATATATGTATATATATGTATATGTATATATATATATATATGTATATGTATATATATATATCTATATGTATATGTATATGTATATGTATATGTATATATATATGTATATATGTATATATATATGTATATATATATATATATATATATATATGTATATATTTATATATATATATATATGTATATATATATATATATATATATGTATATATACATATATATATATATGTATATATATATATATATATATATATATATGTATATATATATATATATATATATATATATATGTATATATATATATATATATACATATATATATATATATTTATATATATATATATATATAGGAATTAGACAAAGTGTTCTCATTTATATACCCGTACTATGTTGTAAAAAACTTTTTAACCAAACTTTATTTTTTCAATCGCTCTGGTGAGAATGTGCATAATTAGGTTTTATCAAACATATGTCAAAATTAGGAAGATCCAATGGTTTAAAAAAATGTTATGCTTACCGCACTAAGACTGTATTTTTTATGACAGTCATATATTTGTTTCTATAAATAGTCATATATTTGTTTTTATAAATAATCATGTATAGATCCTTGCAAGTTCATTAGTTTATAGTACTATTTTTGTTTCCCCATTAATATTTATTAATTTATGATTTATATTTGGACCTATTGTGAAAACTTTAGAGTCATAGATTTCCTTATTGGATAACTGTTTGACTTGGGTTTGGTTTGTATCTTCCAACCTTGATCATAGTCTTTGTCTACATCTTTTTACTTCTTTGAATGATATATTTTTATTGTTTTAAGTTGATCATAATATTTTACTTGAGGTATCTTGAGTATGTGACATCCTTGTACTATTCTAATGTTGTTTATGGTTAAGGTTAGGGCTCATCCTGGTGGTCTGAGTACACAGGAGAGTTTCATAAACCTCTGAAATAATGCATTTGAAGTATGGAAATTCTTTTATCATGTTTTGGGTAGGGTAATAGGTACCCTAGGTGAGTGGCTCACCATAGGTGCTGGGACCCAAAGTGGTTTCCAGGAGATCCTATAGGTGAGTTTATAATTAAGTGATAACCTTAAAATTAACTTGGGAGGGGGGAAACAAAAGATAATGAAAGAAAACATGTTAACAGCCACATAGTCTTGTTGGAGTATCGGGACCATGGGTAATTGCCAGGGTGGATCCCTATTCATAAAGGGGGGATCGGGGTTACATGGTTGCCAGGGTGGATCCCAATACACAGGTTGTGTGATGACACTCACTTAGGTGGTATCCTAGAACCTTGACCTCTGTGTTATAGTATGATGATATTTTATGCTCTTTTTGAGTCTTGGATTTCTTTATCTTTTGAGCCTTAGATTGCTTAGGGCCTTGTGAGTATCTTGGTTCTATCTCCTAGCATGGGGGTGGAACTTCACCAGTTTCACATGGTTGGGTGGCAAAAATCTTTCGAGGTCCTGTTCGTGGTTTGTGACTTGGATGCGTTCAAATTTATGTATTGATGCAGATATTTGTATTTTGTATTATTTATTTTTGAAAGGAAAGATGAAAAGATATGTTGTAATGCCTTCAGGCCATTCATGTATCTATTATTATGAGATCTATTATCTAAAAGATGTAATTAAAAAGAAAAGCAATGTAATTGGGAGGGATAGTTCTAGGCTTGGTTTCAAGCATTATTATTTGAAAGGTCAAAGTTGGAAATATATTATGTAATGTTGAATGATCCTTTATATCTCTCCTTTGTTGCAATGAAAGAAAATGTTTATTATGCTAAGGTTAAAATGTAATTTGTAATGATTAGTTATTCAAAGTGTAGGAAGGAGAAATGAACTTAGTATATAAAGTAAGGAATATGATTGTAAATGAAATGTTATTTTCTTACCCTATCTCTTAAGTTCTAAAATGTGAAAGTAAAGAAAGGAAATGAAATTCAATTTGGATAAGTAATGTAAATATGTTAGTAAATGAATTCATTAAGGGAACCTTAAGGAATATAAACGTGTAGTAGTAATGATGTAATGTTAGAAAAAAATTTCTTAGTTGCAATTTTTGGTCATAAGACCTGATTCCTTATGGGTTCCTTGGCAGGGATATTACATTCATCATATCCACATATTCTTTGAAAGGCACCGAACTATGAAAGTCATCATCTAAGCCATTATAAGTAGCCCTCAGTGCAATCAAGTTACCTGTGACCTCTTCCATAGGATTAAGGGATGGATTTGGTGTCAATGGCTCATCTGCAGGTAATAAAATAGTCTTTGTTGATTTAGTAGGTGTGGGTTTCAAATTTCTTAGCTCCTTTGAAGGTCTCCCTCTCTCATTAGTAGATAAAACTCCTTGGAGTTTCTCTGTCAATAACTACAAAGCCTCTCTAGTTTCTGCCAAACTATCCACTGTTTGCTTTTGAGTGTTCTGGATGTCCTAGAAGAATTTTTTTTCCATCTCATATGGGTCAGCCATACTTGTTCCTTCCTTGGATTTTGTACTTTTATTTTCAACTGGAGGTTTGATTAAAATTTCTTCATTCTTTTCTCGTTGCAAATATCTCTTTTCTCTTTCACTTAGTTGCATGCAAACTTCTACAAACCCTCAGGCTGGCAAGATCACAACTCTAATACCACTGAAATGTCCCCTTTCTGATTTTTATATCATATTTCCATCCTCTAATCAGATTATTAAATTAAACAAATAGCACTTGAAAGATTATACAATTTCTCAATAAAACCCAAATCGGGTATGCTCGAAATAGTGCCAAAAACTTCACAGCTTCACATATTATTGATAAATCTGAAAGTAGAAATTTTTATAGAAATTTCACCATCATAATGGCCTAAAAAATGAAATTTCCAGATCTTCAAAGAGTTTACACAACAGCTCCAAAAAGGAGGACAAAAACAATGCTCATCGGGCTCCCGAAAATAACACAAAATAGTTTGGAAACACCATAAAACACTAATAATCTATCACAGAAGTAGAATCATGACCCATGGCATATATTCAGATCTATTTTAATATAAAAATGGCTGAAATACAATAGAAACCCAAACTGATATGAAAAACTCAACCGAAAACACCAAAATCTTACAAAAACACATCTGAAAACTCACAAATCCGCACTGTTCAGCACAAGGAAAAACTCTGCATGAGCTTGCACATGGAATGGCCTCAAAATCTCATCTTTAGCCCTCTTAGAAACCTAAAAACTCCCATCTTTGGGTCTCCTTCTCCACAGGTTTGGCAGCCTTTGAAGAACAACAAAGCAATGAGCAAAAATCAAGTTCTAAAATGAGCCCGAAATGCCTCCAAACCCCTTTAAAAGAGGGCATAACCCTAACTCACAACCAAGAGGGGTGAATAAGACATATTTTAATAATATTTAACATTTATTAATCCATTGGTTTCCAAAGATTAGCCCCTTTTCCTAAAACTTTACTTTTTGAGCCTGCCAGCCTTAGCAAAAGTTATTATTTTTAATTATTTGAAAAGGGGACATGACATAAATTGTGTGTTCCAAGGCATGAAAGAGTACATGTAATCAAAGAAGCACACACTTCTCTCATTTATGGTCATTTTGGTGCAGGAAAAATAATAGCTTAGTTGCAATTTTTTGTTATTGGCTTGGGATGAATGAAACTATGTAAAAATATGTAAAGGGATGTGTCATGTGTTCTACTAGCAACCCTGGTAATAGAAAACTAAGTTTGTACATGCCACTTCCAGTAATTTCTCACCTATGGGATAGTATATCTATGGATTTTATAGGGGGTTTATCTATGTCTAAAAAAGGGCATGACTATTTGTATGTGGTGGTGGATAGATTTAGCAAAATGTGTGTCTTGGTGCCTTGTACAAAGAAGATCACAAGAGAGAAGACTGTGTATATGTTCTTTCAAAATGTTTGGGTTCATTTTGATTTTCCCACATCTATTGTCTTTGATAGAAATTCTTGATTATATGTGCATAGAAATAATATATTTAAATTTAAAGTTGGAGATAAAGTGGCTTTTGATAAAAGAAGTGGACTTGATGGGATTTGATCCCACAACCCACTCCACACTAACCAATTGCATTAATTAATGCACCACACATGTGGACATTGGAATTAAATGGGATCACTTTATCTTTATTGTGTGGACCAATGCTAGAGGAAAAAGTTAATAAAGGTGCTCACGTGCAAATTTGAACCAACAACCTCATAAATATGAGGATAATCCTTATCCATTGCACCGAATGTGGAGACGTGTTTGAAAATGGGTGGAAGTGTATTTAAACTATATCTTTAAAAAAAAGTAAAATTAAATGCAATGAGGAGTCTTGAACCTTTGACCTCACCTATATAAAGGTTGGGTATTGTCATTGTAACATACACTCATTTCTAATAGAGAAGTGCCTAGAATTGATTTATATAAGCAGTTTTGGAGATGTAAAGGTTTTTAATAGCCGTTTAATTTGTAGGAAGAATTTATATAAACTCTTACTGAGTTTCTATCTTCCTAGAAGAAGCTAGAAGACTATTTTGTAGATTTTTAATGTATGAAGGAAATCTGATGTATTTTTCCATCAATTTAAATGGATCGATTGTACATTTGAAGAGAACTCGGAGACATGGTCTATGAGGAATGAACTTTGTTATCAACTTGCAGTGTATGGTCTATATTTTATTTTGGTTCTTGTTCAATTTTTAATTATTTGAATTACTTATTGAATGTTATTTATTCAATAAAGTAGTTATAAAAATTGAACGATGATATTTAAAATGTTGAAATTCAAATTAGTGTGAAAGGAAACATAGTTTAGGACTAACTTTTCATTTAAGGTTGTGAGCTTTGATGACTCCTTTCGGGGTTTTAGAGTCCAACAACCCCAAAACTGCTCTACTAAATTGATTAAGTGTTTTTATTTATAAAACCCTTAGGGTTTCAAATCTTTGAACCCCTTTAGGGGTTGCGGAGAATCGAATCCGCAACACCAGGAGAATCGAAACCCTTAAAGTCTGGAAGGACTTAGGTAATTTGTTGAATTCTGAATGAAATAGATGAAACCCTTAATCTTTGTTTCTCGATTATTTATTTTTTGCACTTGATCAACTAGGGCATAAAAAAGATCTTGAACTTTTAAATTTAGCAACTAGGTGCAAAACCCCTAAAAACAACCAAAACTAAAAACTAGGGCACACAAAATAGAGAAAACCCTACCTTGAAAAGGTGACTAACTGATCTAATGCGTGGTGAAGAGAACCACAAAGTTCAAAAAATAATTGGATTGAAGATACAAACACCTGATAATGGTCGTCAAAAAGATAATCACTGGTACTCGAAGACGTAATGCATGCACGTGAGCGAAATGAATAATGAGGTGCACTTTTATAGCTAGCTAGTGTTGTCGAGGTGATAGCAACCTAATTCTTGACCAGGGGTCAGGAATCAAGGATTTAGGGTATCAGAGTCCTAGGACCCTCAATTAACCCTGACACCCTACAACCCTGACCTTCGTTTGTGAGTTTGTAAAATATACACTTCGTGGGCACGCGAACTTTCGAGGCTTTGGGGTCTTAGGGAAGTTTGACCTTCCCCGACACTCAAAAGCTTGAACTGAGGCTTTCTACCTCAACTATATGAGAATTATCCTAAAAGAACCAAGATAAAACAACAAAAAGGAAAATAAAAGACCAAAATAGGGAAACCCTAGATCTAACTCAAATAATTTACTAATTATCAGAAGCTATCAAGTACACAATTTGACTCACCATGTAATGCCCACCCATAATTTAGTTTTTGGTATTGGTTCTAGAATCTTATGGATCACTTTTCATGTGTGTGTTGGTTATTTTCATGATGCTGATCTATATGTTAGGATTTCATTTACATTTATGGTTTATTGACCCCATACATGCATGTGCATGGTTAGTATGTATGTCTTACTTTTTCATTTGATGTGACTGATGTGGTTGAGGGACGGAGTCATAGTCACCTACTTGTGGGATCTACACAATGGTCTGATCCCTTCCATTGCATGTTATATCTATATACGTGTACATGCTCATCGTTTATGCAGGATTGTAGGTACCAGACATCGACTTCCTTGAATTGCTAGGATGAGTGTGCCCTATCACAATATCTCAATGGTAAGAGGGGGGAGATAATAGACATGCCCAAATCCCAACCAAGGCCATTGATTATCCTAAAATAATGGACAAGTATCTGATTTTCTACCCATCTAAATTTGTTAGGGTGACGTGAATTCGTGAGCCCTTCCTTTGAGTTTGTTGTTATTTTGAGTTAGTTGATTTTTGTGTGTTGAAGTCATGTGGGTTGTTATGTGGTTTATTTGGTAAAAGAATTAAATTAAGAGTAATTATGATATTAGAATAATTATATCTTATGAATATCAAAATATTAAATATAAGGATATTTAATTATTGATGATTAATTATCTTTATTTAATTAAAAATAATTAAAAGTCTAATTATAGAATTGGAGATGTAACTAAATATTAAATTTAAATGCATGGATAATATTAATTGATAATTATTTATCAAGTTGCATATTATTAAGATGTCATAAATATTAATTTAGTAAATTAAAATATTAAATACAATTCAATTTGCACTTTTATTAATAAAGTGAAATATGAATTCAAATTAAAGTTGAATTAGAAGTTGATAATTGAAAAAGTGCATATCTTATTATTAAAAATAAAAATAATCATGCAAAATGTTTTTATAAAAACAAGGTTGAGTTAAGTTCTAATTTTTAGAATTCCATGTTTTAGAAACCCTAGGTGGTATAGGTTTCCTATATTAGAAGTTTTTGGGTTATTATGTCAGGAGGTCTATCAAGTTTTGGAAAAGCTCTCTTTGGTGAATTTGAGAAATTGTTGAAAGCTTGATAATTTTAGAGGTTGAATTGATTATTTTTTTCTTCGAATTCAAGCATTGTTTGAGGTAGGGTTTTGAATCCTTGTACAATTTCCTTTCTCATGGATTGTCTACTTTGTGACTGTTATTCTGTGATATATTATGTATTTTTTGTTTGAAGTTTTGTTTTGTTTGATTGGAGTAGTTTTGGGAAAATTAGAGAAATTACACATTGAATTCTTAATTGTAAGAAAAAAGAAAAGAAAACTACATTAAGGGTCCGTTTGGTAGCGGGAATTAGGAAATGTTGTATTTGATCAAATGCTAGAAATGGTCAAATCATGGATTTGATAATCCAGTTTTTCATTTTCGGATTATAGTTTGGACCGTTTGGTTGACCTGGAATATGAGAGAGAAGATGTATTTCCTCAATTTAGTTCCACTTTTTGAAACTGGAATTGGAATTTGAGTATGATTTTTATTTTATTTTTTGAATTGTTTTAATATTTTTTAATATAATAATTTATTTTTATTAATTTATTTATTTTGTTTTATTTAATTTTATAGAGAAAATCATAAATATTTATTTTTTTATTTTATTAAATTTTATATAGAAAATCATAAATATTTTTCAATTTTTTTTAAAAAAGGTTAATATTTAATTTTGTTTAATTTAATATTCAAAATCATAACGAAGTCATAAACAACAAAAAAGTTCATGAGTTTATCAAAATATGTCCAACGTATCTACTTGAAATTCTAAAGAACTTCACGTATCTACAATATGCCTCTATTAACCACATTTACGCATATGGTCCCAACAAAGTAGTGTGCAAACTACACAAAGAAGGCATCGCAGAAACATGATTTTTGCTTTCGCCATTGAAGCAATCTTGGTGGCATTAGCTACCTCTTGAGCCTTGCACAAGTTGCACTCATTTCCTACATCAAGTATAGATATAGATAGGGTAGACGTAAATGTGGTTTCATTGACCCACCAGAAGTATTGACATCCACTATTTCCCTACAATACCAAATCTACATTAGTTCTTCCTAAAATGATTAGTTGTCACATTATTTTTAAACATAAAATATAATTACATATCTAGACCTTTTTCCTATTTGGGCAACCCCAAAATTGATGCCCGGGATTACTTGTGTGTGACGTCTTCAACATGCATGGCCCAACACCACATTGACACATAGGCACATTCACCAAAGTCATCGATGCTATAATGACAAATACACTTCATAAAATTTTAGAAACTCCACATAATCAAATCTACTCTAACAATCCATGGTTGATTAAAGAGACTTTCTATTTGAAACTGAAAGGATCTAATAAGACATTTATACTCATACATAGAAGATGGGGAAGAAAAAAATCCAACAACGAAATGGTGGTGTGAAGACACATCGTGCAAAGTTCCCATAATAAATGTAATACACGGAGGAGTAACATCAGAAATATGTGTAGTCATCAGAAATATGGATTGTAAGTTGAAATCATGAACAACATATGTGTACTCTCAGAACTATCCATTTTGAATTCTTCATGACCAAAAGTATATAAGATGCCAACCAAAAAAGTAGGTGTTGGAGCAATGTACAAAATTTGTACAAGCTGGAGTACTATTTTCAAAAACTACTCCAGCTTGTAGTTTTTGTGAATTATTGCAATAACAAACCATGTATTCTAATCTCACCAGAAACAAACCATGATAACAAAAAAACATAGATCCTTATAACAAGTACAAACTTGATATTGACTATAATTTTAATGTCAATTTGGTGCCTTCATTAATCCACTAACAACAAAGTATGGAAACCAATTTAACTTCAAGGAAAGAGCTTCAAACAATGTTAACTTCTCTTTAAAAAGTCTTAAATAATGAATAATGAAATATATGTTGGAAGCAGTATATTTTAAACCAAAGAACCCAACTATTCATCAACAAATATTATTTTGACAAAGCACATGAAACATTGAAAACACATTAATTTAAGAATATCTAGAACAACACCGCAACAACATCATACTTTATATGTGATTACAAAAAGTGGTCATTCGCTTTTCTGGCATGTTAAAAATTCTATGTCCAGAATTACATACATCTAGGATAGAAAAGACATAAGGCTAAATTTTGGAGCTACATGTGTACATCTTGAAGGCTTTGAACACCAATAGAAGAAGTGTTTACTTGTGTTTAACCCAAAAAAGAATAGAGATCACATAAACACTAGCTTGTGAGTAAAACCAGTAGGGTATTGACTGAAGCAGACAAGTTACCAGCCACATAAGACATTAAAGTGATGTGATGCTAACTATTTCCATGTTTCCAAAGGAACTAACTTGAGCCAATAGCATTGTGTTAGGCCCTATATGTGTCTGGACTTGGAATTTGTATCATATGATGTTAAGAAGGCATCAGTCACCTAAAAAATTGCTACATGGATCACTAGCCAAGATGTGCAGCTTAGGATGCAATTGTGCTTGAGGTTACACAAGTGATGAATTTAAGAATTTATCGTATGAGATATGACACTGGTGTATTGAACTAGTGTAGTTCCAACAATATTACAATTTGAAGTATACCACTTATCATCATTCCTTATAGCTACCAGCTGCTGGTGAATTCCTTCTTTGATGAAAGAAGCAAAATCAAATTCCCCATTCACCTTTGTGTTTTGGCAACTAATTGATCCTGTAACTAGCTCTATCTCTTTGATACTCATTTGCTAAGGAATCAAAGTCAAGAGACTTATTTGCTACTAAGTTCAGATTGAAAGCTTCAATATATATTCCTTATCTATCTTGATCAACACTCCATTGCTGCTCAAGATAGAATTAGGGAAAGAATTGCAAACTTACCAGCATAATGCTTTTGAACCCTTGTATTTGGGAACATCGTAGATCTTTGAATTGAGTAAATTATTTACATTGGCTTCTTTTGGAAACTCTTATGGACTCAAATGAATACATTTGATGCAAAAATATGAGGAAGTTCAAGTTAACAATCAATTTTCACCAGTGCGCCTATATATCTTAGCACTGTAATAATACTAGAATTTGCATTTAGTGACATATTTTCTAAACAAATGAAAAAGTATACCAACATACTAAGCCCGAGAGAGCCTGTACATATTGGAAATCCAAGCATTTTGAGATCTATGAATGTATTACTTAGTACATATAAAATTTATAGGGACTCTAAAAGAGTTCATCCATGGGTGAACTATTCAAGATATTGCAACCCAGATAGCACCAGCAGATCATTCATTTTCATTAAATCAATGACATCGACCAAGGAATTAACATAATTCATAGTATTGTATTCTTTCTTTATCTTATAACTTGCAGCCAAAATATTTAGTGTCACCATTAGTGTCCTTGTCTTGAGCAATTGAATCAATGTGCAACAGAATGAACATAATTAGTTGGAATGAATCAGGTGTAAAGAATGATAAGTTGGAATAGAATGAAGGTCTGTATCAGACCCAATTTGTGTCTCCCTGGATGAAGTTCAGTATCTGGGAACACCTTAGATCTTTGAATTCAGTAAATTATTTACATTGGCTTCTTTTGATGCAAAAATATGAGGAAGTTCAAGTTAACAATCAATTTTCACCATTAGTGCTAATACACAATTTTTTTTACAAAGATGTGAGGGAGATGCATAAATAGATAAGATTATTCATCAGCCAACTCTTTAGTACACATATAGCTCAGATCAAGCACTAAATCATGAATTCCATATAGATTATAAAACAGACAGACAAAACTAAAAGTGAACAAATATGATAACTTGTAAGCACACTAGAAAGAATCATAGAAATAGGATAACTTGTAACCACAGTAGGAGTGAACAAAAGAATATTACAATATTTTTATGAAATTAAAATGATTTACCCACATGTGCTTCATACATAAACCAACAATCTGATATAAAAACACAAAATTTGGGTAGAGCACCCATACATACGAGTACTCTTGGAACAGTTTTGAAGAATTCAAAATGTACAATTTTGATACTTTACAATAGAACAACATAATTTATCGCTATAATTGATCTTCATCATGTGTTACTCCTTGGTGTATTCCATTTATATTTTCTAATGCAACAAGGCTAACCAAGTCAAGACAAACACAAGCAGGAATGCCAACTACATTTATTTTTAAGTAAATCATGAATGCAATCTATAATGCATAAAATAATAGTAAAAACAATATCATCATGGATGAAATAGAAAAAATACATACGATAGCATGTATAGTAGAGAAGCTGATAAACAAAAATAATGTCATTACCACATGATATCAACTATATCAAAACATGTGATTTGAGTTTCAACAAAACAAAACAATGTCACATTGATATCAACTATATGATGTTGATAAGACAAGTATCTTGGCTAACCTTGCCAACTTAAAAATTATCTTGGCTAGCCTTGCTAATGTTTAAGTAACAAGACTTAAAATGAAACAAAATTAGCTAGAGGTCTACAAACTTCATTGCAATGTATTGAACTCTCTCCTCTTCATTCATTCTCAAGAACCCTTTGGCTCTTTCAGTTTTAGCCATGAAGGTGTCATATTCCTTTAACATAGTGCCTTGAATCAAATCAGGGATGCCTTTGAGGGCCTCATACACACTATCTAAGATAGAATCTAAATCAGAATTATCCACTTTGATAACAAGAGGCAAATAGAAGTCCTATTCTATTCTTTTAATAGTTTCACAAAGTGCATCCAACGAACCAGCATAGTTGCCTTCTTCCTCTTTCCCCTCCTTGCTGACGATGTTGAAGGATTTGGCTTACCACTTGCACTTGATTGATTGGAATGATATAATTCATCATCCAAATCAATTGTAGTGTTAAGAGGTGTACTCATAGGGACATCCTCATCATAATCCACATAGGTGGGCCCATCCATATTGAGCCCTTCTTCTGTCTCTTGTGCAATAGTAGCTACAGTACCTTCAACTATGTCATTACCCACAATGAAGGATAGGTCATTGTAGTACTGGAAGGGTTGTCTCTTATGCACTTTGGCACTTTTGAATTCTTTTCTCTGCATGTTGTCATGATGAATGATTTAGATCTCTATCTTGTATCTAACTTAATAAGAAGGAAATATAGCTTAGACCAACATATTCAAAAGAGCATGTTACCTTTAGAAGCTCCTCCCACACCATGTCATCAACATCCACACATTGAGTAGCCTTATTCCATGCAAACCCACTCATATTCTTTAACTCTCTCATAACTCTAAAACGTTGCTTCCATCATTTAAGCTTGTTTTTGAAATTTTCCTTTGACAAATTGAGGTTCATCTCAGCATTGAACTTCCTCTCAATGGTGGTCCAAGCTTCTTTTTTGAAGCCCCCTTCGCCTTTCCTTCCTAGGTGAACTTGCTCATGGAGCAAGTTTAGGAACTTTCATTCCATTTCTCTTGTCCACATAACCTTCTTGGAGGAAGAAGTTGACTGGCTTACTTGAACCTCATCATCCATGGTCATCATGAGTTTTGTGAAGGACATCACCTACACCACTTGTTATATGCAATCATTAGCTACATGCAAATGAGAATGGATATTAAAGAAAGAGTCATAAAATAGTGGCATATAATCCAAAATATTGCTTTTATGCATGATATCCAACAATATGTAATATATGTCTTTATTATCCATTCTCATTTTCATGTAGCTAAGTATGCATGTATATATGGTCTACTATGTTTAGACAGTTTATATGCAATTATTAGCTACATGCAAATGAGAATGGATATTAAAGAAAGAGTCATACAACAGTGGTATATAATCCAAAATATTGCATTTATGCATGATATCCAACAATATGTAATATATGTCTTTATTATCCATTCTCATTTGCATGTAGCTAAGTATGCTTATATATATGGTCTACTATGTTTAGACAATTTATATGCAATTATTAGCTACATGCAAATGAGAATGGATATTAAAGAAAGAGTCATACAACAGTGGCATATAATCCAAAATATTGCATTTATGCATGATATCTAGCAATATGTAATGTGTCTTTATTATCCATTCTCATTTGCATGTAGCTAAGTATGCATGTATATATGGTCTACTATGTTCATACAGTTTATATGCAATTAATAGCTACATGCAAATGAGAATGGATATTAAAGAAAGAGTCATACAATAGTGGCATATAATCCAAAATATTTCATTTATGCATGATATCCAACAATATGTAAAAATATGTCTTTATTATCCATTCTCATTTGCATGTATCCAACAATATGTATTATATGTCTTTATTATCCATTCTCATTTGCATGTATTTAAAAGTATACATGTATATATGGTCTACTATGTTCATACAGTTGTACTATATATGCTCTAGTACATCTTCCACATGAAAAGGTGGAATTAGAATTTGAGGGCCAAATTATTGTTGTCTCAATCCCCATTTAGAAGACAAAGTGTTAAACAAGATACACAAATGTCAAACAAGATACACACATTTTGAAGCGATCAAAATCAAAGAACAATAAGCATGAATGTTAAAGAACAATAAGCATGAATGTTAATAAAAAAGAAATCAGAGTTACAAATCATACACAGGCTTCATTTCTTTCAAAGAATTTTGTATATGTAAACTATGAGAACACATGATTTGAGCATTAACATTACAATAGTATGATTGATCTTCATCATGTGGTACTCCTTGGTGTATTCCATTTATGTTTCCTAATGCAACAAGGCTTGAAAATTCAAGAGGCATAGACAATAACCAGCTAGGAATGAAGAGACAAACAAAAGGTCAATGAAACCATCATGCATATCACTGTATCTGCATTAAAGCACATTAAAGAACAAAGAAAGGTCTTGTAAAACTACAACTATTCTCTACATCTTTAGTCTTCCCACATCCTACTTGCTATATCATATCTAAACTTCCCCCAATCATCCCTGTCACGCTGACTCAACCCATATGTCTCAAGTATTAGTACATTTATCCCATCATGATCATCGTCCTCTTCAATAACCACTTCGGATGGAACACCATCCTCTATAGTAATGAAGTTGTGCAGTATGCAACATGCCAAAACAATACGTGCTTGTGTCATGATTGGATAAGATGTTTCATGCCTCAGGATATGAAAACACTACTTCAAAATGCCAAATGTACGCTCTATTGCATTTCTAAGAGAGGAGTGTCGGTGGTTAAACAACTCTTGTGGGCTATTTATAGGGTTTGCTCTTGAAAACTCCTTCAGGTGGTAATGTGTACAATGATAAGGTGCGATAAATCTTGGTACATTTGGATATCCAGCATCGACTAAATAATATTTTCCTACAAAATAATATATATTGTTAAACCGTGAAACATTGACACCATGAAACATTTATCATTTTCTTCAGTAAACATACAGTGTGAAATGGCATACCGGGGGGAACTACAAGTGGATCGCCTCTAGTGAGAGTTGAAGCTAGAACATGACTATTTGCAACAGACCCTTCCCAACCACCAAGAATGTATTGAAACTTATAATCAAAAGAAGAGACAACCATTAAATTTTGTGACAAGTTCCCTTTTCTATCCCAATATTTACCTTGTAAGTTGACATTGACAATGACTAGTATATGGGTTCCATTAATTGCTCCAACACAATCCTATAGAAAGAACAACTATAGTCAAGAAACACGCAGTAATAAGATTAACACTAAGGCAAAGAAATTTGTAGCACTAGGGGGTTTACCTTGAAGTAAGGATCGAAATAGTCCTTCCCACTAATTTCAAGAGGAGTGTTTGGACTAAGTGGTAGGAAATAATCTGCATGGAGTGCTAAGACAGCCATCAAGGCCTTGTGGAAGTATCAGCTTACTATCTCTCTGGAGTGACCAAAGTTGTGGGAAATCTTATGATTCCTCAAATTGTGGCCAAGGGTGTGGAGGAACATGACTAATTGTTCTTCTAACATTATGCTCATCGTATCTGATAGGCTTCCTTTTTGCCTTACAAGATTGGCTAGCCAAAAGAAGGTTGCTGCACTCATGCGAATTTGGTCGTGACAATGCACCTCATTCGAATGAATAATGTGTTTATAAAAACCACTTCCATCACTTCTTTCGTTATGCTTTGTTTGCCTACCTTGAAGTACAGACACCGCTTTGGCTACTCCAAGGACAACAAGAATAAGTGTGTGAATACGAGCATTTTTTGTCTTCCTACAAATGCATCCTTGAATGTTTATATTGTTGGTAAGATCCATACCTGAAAAGTACACGAAAAAGAAGGTTTGAGATACAAAATTGATAGTCATAGGCAACAAGAGGACAAGCCAAGAAATGTGTGTACTTTATTGACACAACTATTTGTATATGTATTCCTATTTGGTTATTATCTATAGGTGTTGAATTTGTTAGCATTGTTACATTAGGAAATGAAATCCGAAAGAGGGAAAAACATAGAAGATATTTTTTGTAAAACATAGTCATTAATAATAGATGTTTTTTGTAAAACATGATTAATAATAACCAATTATATACATGTATATGTGCATATATATGGTTCTTATATAGGCACGTATACATATATATAAGTATGTAATATTATTAATCATGTTCAAGATAATGACATTCTTCACTTTGGCAAAGAGGCTAAGGCAATGACATTGCTCATCTTGTCCAAACATAATGATTTTTAATCCCAATTTATTGATTTATAAAATGTCGCATTCATAAATTCACATGAACCCCTAGATGTTCTCTGCCTCCACAATCTACAATATGAATCTATTAACAATGCTTTGGTCAAAAGAGATTGACATGAAATTTTAAAATCAAAACTAGACAGGCAACATGGCTAAATTAAAACAATGCTGCCAAATGCTTTGGAGGTATGTATCATTTTGAGGTTGCACAATGGACAAAAAATATTGCCTTAGAGCTTATAATGTGTATACAGATAGAAAATATAAAAAATATTTTTGGTTTCAAGTCAACAACTTTAATTCAAGGACAACTCTCTGCATTGAAGATTAAGAGTCAATTAGGCACACCGACAAAGATTAGAAAAATCCAGGAATACAAAAATATACAACTATCATAGTCGGCACAGGTTTGAGTCATAGTTTGACTCTTGAAAATGGCTATTTATTCCATGTAACCACAAACAAATTACTAAAAGAAAAAAAATTATTAAGAAAAAAAACAATAGTCAGAAATCCTAGTGTATCAACAAAATGAGTACATGTACACAGTGACTTCAAATCACATACTTTTTTCTTAATATTTTTTTGAAGCACATACTTTTTGTGATTATTCAAACATGCATAGTGAAGGAAGAAATATTTACTATAAGAGGTTGTCTAGGTTTTGTCTATATACCCTAAGTAGGAATGCAATGGACAATGAGAAAATCTCTGAAATAATAAGATGTGCTATGTGATGTCATTGGTTGAGGGTAAGCAAACCTTGTGAGACTGTCATTAGCCCTAAACTGAGCATGCATATATAAATGCAAATGACAAAGTGATGTAAGAGGCTAAGATATGAAAGTATGGCTTAGAGAAAAATAGAGCTCAAAATGTGAAATGCATAGTCATGTTGAAGCTAAGAATGATAGACATGGGTGGTTTTCATAGTAAAAAGATAGTCATGTAGAGGCATCAAAAGGTATGTGACCTTAAGAGAGTAATAAAGATAGTGAGCATAAAGAAGGAAAAAGAATAGTCATACTAGTAGGGAGAAGGGGACAACATAAAAAACAAAAACAACCACTAAACAATAGAAAGGTGTAAGAAGAGTGCAATTAAGTCACAGTCCAAGAATAGGACATTGGTAGTATGAATTGCACTCAATATTCAAGAGGATAGTTAAGATGATATGACAAAGTTATACTAGAACAATGATAGGCAAGAGATTATCACAACATAAGAAAAGCAATTAAACACCCTATCTTGCAAGTGACTAAGCCATATCATGAAATGTAGTGATATCAAGTAGACCATTATATAATAAAAGGGACCAAAGGATAATCTCCATTTCATGATTACTGTGCTAGGAGGTTAATGGAAATTTAAACTAAGTGCTCAGAATGAGCCGCAGACCTAGAAGTCAGGGACACATAATTTAAAAAAGATTATAATCAGGAACAACGCCAAATATCACCACAATAAAGCTTACATATTAGAGTAGCGATCAAATTTAATCTACAAGGTCCTATCAGATCGATCAACAACAATATATTTTCCATACACAAAGACATATCAGATTCTGTAGTCCATATATAATTCACATATTGCACTCATATCAAGCAGGATATCAGAAATAACGACATACACATACTTTTAGATCAATGAAGTTTAATATTTGATAGACATATTATATAAATTCCTTTATTCTTACATATTGATCGACATCTATATCAATGCAATCCTCTTTACATCAGCACGTATTAAACAAATCAGATAAGACATTCTATATTCAAATCAATTTTATTATCTCAACCGATTGGTATATAAAGTTGATCACTGAAGATCAAGGACACTTTCCAATGTTTTATAATTGCATATCATTCTACCTTAGCATCATGGTAGCAAGATATTTGCAATTATATATTGTTCTATATAATCGATATTCTCCTTATTATATTAAGCATTGTAGTCATGAATTAAGAATTATATCAAAATTAGTGGCAATATCATTCTTACATAGAAATATCATTCATCTACACGCACTAAGAAGTTGAATTTGGTAGAGATTTATCCCTACTCAATGAAGATATTTGCTATTTTTTCCAAGATGACCACTTGCTTAGGGGCATACTTGGGTCACTTGAAAGGCAATACCCCTACTCCATACCAACAACATCTAAACATACACCCTGAATATTGTATGGCTTGACTTAAACAACTAGTCTTTCCAATTGTGAACTGATTCTGAGGTAATTCATAGTGGATTGATCTCAAGAATGCACTTGCAATCATCAACAGTGAAGGCATCATTTCCCCATTGATCTTCTTAGATATGGCCAAAACATGATTGCCGTAAAAAATAGCATATGAGGAGGGTTGGAGATAATGCATCTTCTTGCTCATATTCCAAACAGAGGAAATGATTTTAATATAGTTCAGGAAGGATTTATCATTCAAGAAGGGTTAAAATGTTTTATTATTTGCATCAATATAGTGCAAGAATATATCAGTTTTTAAAAAGGAATCATGCAGACCACAACCATATCATACAAAAAGCATGGAGTATAGGTTTTTTAATAGGGTAGAAAATAAGTACATAGCTTAAAACACTTAAGTCCAGCAAGAAGGAAATCCCAGATTGAAAGAAGTGGTCTTAGGAAATACAAGGGTTTTCTGGTCTTTCTTTGTCATTCGAAGAGAAACATAGTCCAGAAAGGTTAAGTGACCCAGTTGTTACCAAAACCTCAAGATACATGGATAAAAAAAAATTTGTTTGTTTTTTTAGAACTCAAAGTCCAAACCCTCATTAAAGCCTAGAAACAACCAAAATTTGCAAGCAATTTATCACTATTAGGGTCGTCTCTTAGTCACATACATGGATAGAGTTGTGACCTTCAAACATCACATAACAAATGATTAAAGCATGTCACCTCATAGAAACACAAAAGTCTCAAATTTTACGAATAGAGTTATACATTAGAAGGTGCCCAAGTTTTCAAATATATAACTCAAGCCTATGGGAAAATGCCTAGTTTGAGAATTAAGAGGAAAAACCCAGTGTTTCAAAGAGAAATATATAGAAAGATCTCAAACCCTAGGCCCATGCTAGTTAAAATTAAAATCATAAGTATAATTTTAACCAGCATGGGCCTAGGGTTTCAGATCTACAATATTAAACTAAAATCATGACACGCATTGAGTGACACTCTAATCATAAGTTAAAATTGTAGAGTTGTTTGTCACTCATTTATTTAACTTAAATGTTGGTTAAAATTATGTAACTGTATAAAATAAAATCACGACATGCATTAAGTGACACTCTACTAAAAAGGAGCAGCATGAGGTAAATGAGTGACAAACAGCTCTACAATGCATTCAAGTCGAGCTAAATACAAAACCCAGAAAGAACCAAAACTCTACATAATATCCCAGTACAAATAATTTTAATAGAGCAAAGATTAAAATAACAAAAAAAATTATACACTTTCACCAGTTTTCCTTATTTGTGAGCAGAGTATGTCTGCATACTAGAATGGAGAGTTGTAAACCTAGCGGAGAAGGCACAAGAAGGATGTTGATGCCTTAGTGGCTTTGCAAAGTGAAGGAAGGATGTCGATGACAGATGTCGATGGCAAAGTGAATAAAAATGTCACTGTCTGCAGAGAAATCGTCACCTTCTGCTTTGACAAAGTGACGAATGTCGGTGCCCAGTGGGAAATGACCTAAAAACGCGGACGCCAAACAAATTATTTTCAACGTGGACCCGACGAGTTACAAAATGGGGGTTGAAAAAATTGGAATTTGGCCCTCAAATTCAAATTCCACCTTTTCAAGTGGAAGATGTAAATGCTCATTTTGAACCAAAATGAGCATTTACATCTTCCACTTCTATTTCCATGTTGCACATCCAAACTGAGGTTTAGACAGAATCAGAAGTTGCAAATGCCAATTCTGCTATAATTCCCGCTATCAAACAGGCCCTAAAGAAATTGACTGGGAAAATAAGGTTTTCAATTAAAGGACATTCTTCCAAAATATATATGTATTCAATTTTAGTAATCTAGAGGGAAAAAATAAAAATAAAAAGTTGTTGAAACAATGAACTACCAAGCTACATCAATGAAATACAAAAAAAAAGATATATATATATATATATATATATATATATATATATATATATATATATATATATATATATATATATATATATGAGAATGGGTGCAGATCCCACCCCCCAACAGCGGGCAAAGCCACCATGGTAGCTATCATTATGGTAGGTAGCTCTGCCAATGACAAGTTGTGCCTACCGTACGACAGACTGCTGCCACAAAGGGCAACGCTATCGAGGCAGCCCCTGCTACCAAGGCAACCCGTGGGAGGGGTCAAACCCCCCTCACATTTTATTTTTTTTTATTTTAAAATAAATAAATATAATTTTTAATTTATTTTTTTGATAAATTTAATTTATTTAAAAGTTAATTAAATTAAATTTTAAATTACTTTATTTTAATAATTAATAATTATTTTAAAAATAATTAATATTAAATAGTTAATTATTGTTAGTTTTTAATAAATATTAAATAATACTATGAAGTTTGGTTTAATATTTTTCATTTTTTTAGGTAATTAATATTTAATATAAAAATGACATTTTTGGTTGAATATTAATTTATTCACCATTTTTTTGATGGCATCTATTTTGGTAAAATGATATCGTTATTAAACACTTAGCGTATCATTATGCATGTGATTCTCATATGAATAGTTTATAATCAAATTGGACATTAGTAAACACTTGAATCATTTTATACATCTAAGATGGATTTTGTGATTTTGTTTGTTGAGTGCATTTAATACTTTATTTGGTAGTGTACATATGGGAATTATGTTAGCTTTAGGGTGGTACACCAAAGGCTTGGGGGTTATTGTTGTATTTCTAACACATGTGTACCTTTCAATATTTTATGGTGTTGACTTGGTCACGATCATTCTACCCAACCAATTTTCTAAGCTCATTATTTTGTGAACTCTTTGAGAGAGTGTTATATGTGATGCAGTCAAGGATGGTAGATCCAATTAAGGACAATCCAAACCTTGCAGCTTCAGAACAACACAATGAAATACTCAACAACATGACAATAAAGTAATTGTTTAACTCTAATTTTCATTAACATGCACGAATCTAAGGCCTTCTGTGTTAGGGCCAATTACAATTAGAAACAATTTTGCAAGATCCAAACAGATCCAATACAATCTCAGCTAGTTCAGCTTTGAAGACAATCAGAAGTTGATGGAAACCCTAAGACAGATCTAAAATTGAGCTCGCAGGCCTCCAAGCAATCTCCTTGTCTCCAAGTGTGCAAACCACTAGCTCTGCAATTACGAACTATCAGATAACAATCTGATCTGCAAGATCATGCAAGCTCTTTTCCACAACTTCGCCAACTCTAGCTTTCAGAACCTCAGATTTGATTCGCTAAGTCTTCCAAGTCATGAACTTCTATGTTCTCCTCATGCTCCTTCAACATCTACCCCAAGCATTCTCTAAATACTAATCATCAGCCAAAAGTCGGTTGGATGAAACCATTGACTCCCTCCAACAAATATTAAATTCAATACAAGTCGGCATCAAAATAGCCTTACAAATATTTAATCTAACATGTCAGCCTATAACAACAGCTACCAACAATAAATGCACCAAGTTGGCCCAACAAATCACACAGAACTCCAGTCGATAAACCAGAACTACCGAGCAACAGTGAAATAACCAAGCATGCCAGGCATCGCTAAGCGCTAGTGTCGATCGAGCACCATAGGTGTCACCGAGTAACACTTTCACCGAGCGCCAGAGTTTACCGAGTTCCATCAGTGATCGAGCTTCCTTCAATGACTGAGGTCGTCGATCAAGGTTACAACCGAGTAACACCGGCCAAACATACACCCCCCATGCAGATTCACCGAGTACCCTAGAATGCCCTTGCATCAATATGTTATGGCTTGAGAACCAATATGGACTTGTGATGTTATGGTTTGAGGATCAGCTTGTGTTTGTGAGATTATGGTTCGAGGACCGGTAGGAGTTCCAATTGTATCATTATGGAACTAAAATTGATTATCATGCTTTATATGATTTATGAGATTTATTTATGATCTGTGAGCCTAAGGGAGGTTAAATAGGTGCATCTTAGGGGAGTGTCTTACAATAGGGGCCTGAGGCCCAAAGAGGCTAGTTCTAGGGAAACTTATCGTAAGTTGTGTAATAAGTGATAACTTAATAAATTTGTTAGACATACATTAATAAGATGATTGTACGCCTCGCCCATGCCTTGAGTGCTTGTGTAGGCTAAGTATGGTCTAAATTAGATGATACCTAGAGATTAGGTATGATTAGAGTTCCTCATCTTCATGAGAGAATATTTTGGTTCCACATGGGTCATGTTGAGGGTTCGGGGTCTAGAGTGGTGACACTCCTATAGTATGTAGCATAAGTCTCGTCCATAGGTTTTGTATTTTCCTTTGGTGGTTGGTAATTATTGATATTTGGTATTTGGTATCTAGTGGCTGGTTCTAGTATGTGGTGTTGGTATTGGTACTTGTTGATATTTTGATATTTATCATCTTTTCTTTATCATTAGTTTGTGGTACTTCTTGAGATATAGAGCTTTCAAGATCCCCTTGCCTAGGTTTTGTGTTATTGATTTTGGTGTATGATATCCGAGTGGGGTCTGTTGTTATCTCCTCAGCATGGTGGGAGTGGACCATTTAGGTTCCATGAGATTAGGTGGTAGTGATTCTTTTACCATTTGAGATTTTGACGTTCTTGTATCGGTGTTTGATGATCTTGTAGGAGTTACCTTCTTCTTGTTCTTTATTGGAGGTTCGTTCATATCTATCTTATGATGTCTATATTTGTACCATGTATCAGTATATCAGTTGTGATACTTTTAAGATATTGTACTATACTTTGTACTTGGTTATTGTTACATACCCTACAACTTGTGTAATGGATGTTGTTTCATTGTGTGTACCTTTTAGTGTCAGTTGTATCTTATTATTCATTCATATATGAAGGTTTTGTAAATGTACTTAATCTAAAATAATTAATTAGTAATACATAATTCTATGTCATGGAACCCTTGAGAGTTGTTAAATATAATTTAGTTATACTTGTGTACTTGTTTGTATCTTATGTTATATTGCTTCCACATTGTTATCATTATTGTTTTGTAAACTCTAAGAAAAAAAAATATTATGTTAACTTAGCGATATGTTTTAGGTTAAATTCTCTTGGGTTCCTTGGTGGGGCATTACACACTAGATACCTAATTGACAAGAAGCTAGGGACAAAAGCAAAGCGAAAAGAAGAAAAAAGGGGGTTCCCATTAGGCCAAGTGGCCAAATTGGGGTGCGAGTTGCAGGAGCACAATAAGTTAAAGGTAGTTTTAGAGCATGTTTAAGGTAAGGGTTAGTTTAGGGTTTAGGATAATAATTTTATTAAGGTAATAATTTAAGTAATATTAGTGTAATATACTAACAATAATATATGATGGTTTATTAGTTAATAAAACTTTTACTCCGATATGCAAAATTACATTATTATTGTACTTTCCTAGAATATTCTAGGTAAACCACATTTGTTTTGCATACATCTCAACAAATATATCTCATCTAATCAATTTTGACACTTTACAAATATTTTGTATTTGTATATGTCATATCCACAAATTTATTTGCATGGATTCATATTTGAATTTGGATGTTGTCCAACATATATTACAATTGGTATAACTATTGCACCTTGTTTTGGTGCAGTGCTAGGGAAGAGGACCTGGTAATTGAGCACCCTAACTTCACACTTCTCAAAAGCTTACATGAAAATCTCAAATCACTTCCAATTTTTTACAAGAACTTACTTGACAAGTCCCTTGCTTATAACTAAGGTTCAAATATCACATCATCAAATATGATGCCACATCAACATACTTTTTGCCAAGGTATCCAAAACAACCCTAAAAAAAGGCGAGACCAATGGTTGTGCAAAGGATACCCATACTTGTGCAACTGATGTGGCATCACATGATTGGTAACTTTTTGCAACTAAGGGTACATTTCATTCGGTTATGAATAGTTGTTGTAGCAATAATAAACTTCAAAGTCACAACTATTGGTACAATGTTATCAAGAAAACTGGACATTAAATCAACAATGTAAATATTAAATAAACAAATGCACTTAACATGCCTGATAACAACTAATAACTAGGTAGGTGCATATAAAAATCTAGTAAACAAATCTCAAAGGAAAGAGTTAAAAAACATACGACTTGTGTTTCTGTCGCTGTGAGACGAGTTGTGCAAAAGCAGTTTTCAGGGCTACCCTTGAAACTCAAAATGTTGATTTTCCTTTTCTGCTCAGAGTGATACGCCTGGCTCTGGGTAGTTCATATCTTTTCCCCTCCATTCTTTAATAAAGAAATATACCTTTTAAAGTTCGAATTGTCTGTAGGCTCTGCAATGCTAATGACGAAAGATATTTGCTGCAATATGTTACTAGGAATAATATCTATCCTTTTGTTTATTCTTCTATGCAGTTAATATACCCCGAAGGCAATTTTGGTTAGTGCAGGATGACATGGATTCATATAAGTGAGGCATCTGCATATTTACGTTCACATTTTGTTGGGGCTTCTCTTGTTCTTGTTCATTTTTTTTTTGAGCTCTGTTTTATTCTACAGGTATCACATTCTTAGAACTTTATTGTTTACCATAATTTTATAATAACATTAGTGAATTTATTAAGTTTTTGGAGGAAATCGTATGAAAATCTCTACATGAAGCTTGACTCACATTTCCTGATCAGCAATATTTTTGATTGCACTCAGTTCGTGTGATTGAACTGTGTTTTGAACCACTATATTTATTAATACCAGTAGATTTGCATAGTTGTAGTGAAGCTGGAAATATTTTTGGATAAATTTGTGCAGTATTTTTACGTCAGTGTTTTTGATCCATTAGAACTATTATTCTACTTATTTATGCGTGCTATTTTTCACCCCTTTCAGTAATCTTTCTGGTGCTTTTTTCATTTCCTTGGTGTGACTCGCAGTTCTCATCTCCACTTCTGCTCTCTTTATTAAAATACTGCTTACAATCTGTCTTCCCCGTGCATTGCCTAAATTGTCCGTGTGGCTATGATTCGATAGAGGGGTTTTCTATCAAATTTCGTAGGGTTTTCTGTGGAAAATTTTAGGAGCCTTTTCCAATCAGGTGGCGACAGAGTTTCTATCGTTACTTTGAGCTGCATCTGCTGAGAAGTTTTAGTTGAAAAAAGATGCGAGAAATTGACTACTCTGAAATACAATCAAACATATTTCAGAATTCTCATGTTCTACAGAGAGGTAGCAAAATAACAGTACGAAATAGTAAACCACTGGATAAAAAACTGTATTATAAACTAGCAAGAATATCTCTCACATTAGAATATCCAAATTAAGTACACTAGTAATTTGTTAACAATATTTCAGCAGTTAACATCTTTAAGGCAGATTATGGCAATCTCAAGCCAATTTTAAGATTCAAGGTAAAAGATGTGCTAAAATTTGTACATTAATAATAGGCATTGAAATATGCATCTTGTAAGGGTCTTTCTTATATTTATGTCATAAGTTGCAAATAGTAATCGCAGAATAGGTTAATCACAATACATGTTGAAAGTGCAAATAACTTATACCGCAAAGCTACTTCATGGGGGCTTAGTAGATAAATTTCTTTTTTTTTTACCATACAAATAAAAGACTGCCCAATTATTACATGAAATTATTGCATAGTTAAGCATGACCTCTGATATTCTTCCACTGTTCGTATCTTTGATGTGTAATAATAGTCCATGGATGATGATTAATCCTAGAAATTGAGATTTCTATGAAGGAGTGGTTGCAACTAAATAAGACTACAATTATATATTAAACAGATGTTTTGTGCAGGAAACGTGTGCACGCCCTTTCAATCTCTCTATTTTGACACTTAATGGCAAGTAGATCTTGTCCTCAAGCAACTTTTGGGAATATGTTATCAAGTTCTAAAATTAAATTTTAGAGCACAACTAAATGAATTAAGCCAGATACAAGGCTCATCTTCCGCATGATCGTAGTAGATTTTGGTGGATGTAGAAGGGAAATCAAGCATTAAAGAAAACTATACAAAAAGAAAACAATGGAAAGTATTCAGGATGCTTCAAGATGTATGATCATCTGTGTTTTGCAGATTTTGTATAATAAGTTAGTTCAAGGCAGGAATGGCAGCCTTTCAAAGCTGGGAAACTTGTCACCATATGCCGAGTGGTCTAGAAAATGTGGATCTGTATAAAACGATTCCAGATTTCAAAGGTTTATTCTATGTAATGAGCCTGAATTAGAGTAGGGTCTGGGGCCCATGCGGTGCTCTTTATCACCCCACTATATGCAGCTGCTTAACTTATAATCAAATAATTAAATAAATAAACCTAATGTTGGCGAGTCGGCCTTAGCTGACTTAACAAGCTTAAAGTAATTTTATTTTTATAATTTTATGGTTCCTGTGCCAACCTGGCTGACTTTGCTGGGCACCTATTAATAGGTGAAAATCAATTATTTTTCTATGCTTTTGTCAAATTAGAATTGCCTTTGTGCACAAAAAGTAGGACAGACAAAAACCTCACTGCCTGGGTAGGTTAGGACGATCACCCTAAGCTTCTATCCTAGTTTCACTAAGCAGATTAAAACCATTTACCCTTGGCTCATATTCTGTTCGTTTCCCCCTTTTTTCCAGTTCTGATTGCAAGGGAGATATCAGGTGTGTTGGTCCAGCGTGGAAGAAGATTGCAGTCTGATAAGGAAGCTGCAGTAGCAGCGCTGTCACAAGCACTCTATTCACATCGTCTTTTGAAGTAGATTACGGGAAGATTAAGCTCGCAGGAAGCCAAGTGCTGGGAAGACAAAAATCTGGGATCGTACTATGTTACAGTCAACTGGGAGTGGCTGGATTCTGGGAATATTTCAGTATGATGCTTTTCACACTATGTTACAGTTAACTGGGAGTAGCTGGATTCTGGGAAAATCCCAATATGATGTTTTCTTTAAGACTTCCCCCACTGTTAGATAAAATTGAGTAAATTGTAAACTGCTCTATATTCATGAAAAAACGATAATATATATCTGATTCTGGAAAATATATTGAGCTGTATGATCTGGACATTATCATGCTGAAACTATCTCACTTTTGTGTTGTTGTACGTTATAGTATTGCAATCTGAGAAGTTGTATGTTCTTTTTATGTGATTGGTTAAGCTTAAAGGAATTTGTGTCTAGAATTGGCTGGGAATCTTTCAGTGGTATCAGAGCTACATTCCTGCCAGCCAATGGGTATTGTAGATGAGTCAAAGAGAGAAAAGATACTTGCACAGGGAAAGGAAGATGGGCACCATGAGTGACACAATTAATGATGAGGCAAGGGCTTTTTTTAAGAGGTTTGAAGAGTTTCACCTTAGCATGTCTGAAACATTAAAAGAAGTGGTCCAAACGTTGAGAGGGTTAAATCAGAATCATGGCGGTGATAGGGAAGAAACAGATAGGGCTGAAAGAAGTGCTGCGAATGAAGGAAGGTTTGCTAATAATGGCGAGATCAACAATTCCAAGGGAGGGGTCTCCACCAAGACTTTTAGAGCTAAGTTTTTAACAAACAAGGAAGTTGGTGAGGGCCAACCCTGTCAGACCAATGAAATGGATCGTCTTTATACTGAATACCAAACCATGAGTGAATTAGTTAGGAATGATATGACTTTCGCTGAATATTGTGGACTAAAAGCTAAAGGTGGGCATAGCAGGAAAGGGTATGAAAGAAAAGATATTCAGCACTGATTGGAAAAAATCACCATGCTCAATTTTGATGGGAAGAGCAGTACCACAGCCAGAGCCTGGATACAAAAACTCGATACTTACTACTCATTGAATCCTATGACGGAAGATGAAGCCATCAAGTTCACAACCTTGCATTTGGAAGGAACCACCCATGAGTGGTGGTATCATGGGTTAGTCACTCAAGGACATGATTCCATCTCAACTATAGAGGAATTCAGTCAAAGACTGATGGACAAATTCAATAGGATATATCCGGAAATCTATTTTAGAAGTTTAGCTCAACTAAGGCAAGAAGGTACAGTGGAAGATTATGTAGCGGAGTTTGAAAAAATTTCAGTAATGGTGTCTGGTGTGTCTGATAGAAGGTTGGTTGTGCTTTTTGTTGAAGGCTTAGCTGAGCCACTTAAAGGACTGCTTAAGGCTCTAAACCCAACAACCTTCTAGGAGGCTTTGAAATCAACACTCAATCTGGAAAATTCAGTGGCTAAGGACAACTTCACTAGCAGGAGGACAACACCATTGATGCCAATCAAAAAGCCTTTCCAAAAGAGTCCAATGCCTCTCAAGAAACCCGCAGCACAAACCAAGCCATCGGATATAAGTAGAAATGAATTAATGAGGAAATTGTGTTTTACATGCAAGGAATCATGGCAGCCAGGGCTTCGCTGTTTGAGAAAAGGACAGATTCATTGTATTGAAGTTTTCTCTAATGAAGATGTTGGTAGTGATGAGTTTGATTCTGAAAATGAAAAGGAAAATCAGAAAGACTCAACACAAGGTTCACTTGTTGCTTTCATAGTAGAACCACACTATAGTGCATTCCGCATTAAAGGGGTCTTGAAAGGACAAAAGGTAATTGTCCTTACTGATCATGGAGCAACTTATAATTACATTAATGAAGAAGTAGTAAGGAGATTGGGACTGAATACAACCCCAATTGAGGGGTTTGATGTAAAGGTAGCCAATGGAACTATTCTCTCTTGCACTTGAAAGATTCCTCAAATGGAATTGACAATGGGCAATTATAAATTGTGTGATGACTTCTATGTGATTGATATGTACATGGAAATAGTTTTGGGGTGCCAATGGCTACATAAAATTGATAATTATGAAACCAACCACCGAAAGAAGAAAATCTCCTTCCTACATAATGGGAAAAAGATAGTATTACATGGACTAAACAGCAAAGGAACAATGGAGATATCAGTTAAATGAATGGAGAGAGTTTTTCGTAAAGGGCAGGTAGCATGGGTAGAGGAATGTGTTATCACAAACAAAAATGCTGCTAAGAAAGGAGGGACTGTTAACATGCAGATTTAGTCTATTTTAGATAAACATAGTGGGATATTCAAGGACATACCACCACGATTGCCCCCTAATAGAGGTTTCCAACATATCATTGAGCTTGAAGAAGGAACAAAGCCAATAATGATCACTCCCTACCGTCATCCCAAGGTATACAAGTAAGAAATTGAGAAGGCAATTAAAGAGTTGTTGGAAACGGGGCATATTAGACCTAGTTCCAGCCCTTTTACATCTTCAGTAGTGTTGGTCAAGAAAAAGGATGGAACCATGAGGATGTGTATAGATTATTGGGCTCTCAACAAGAGAACTATCAAGAACTGCTATCCAATTCCAAGAATTGACGAATTAATTGATAAGCTCCATGGAGCAAGGTACTTCTCCAAGATTGATTTGTGTTCAAGATACCATCAAATCAAAGTTAGGGGTGAAGATGTACATAAGATGACTTTTCGGTGCCACTATGAGCACTATGAAGTTTTGGTAATGCCCTTTGGTCTAACAAATGCACCAGCAACTTTCTAGTCATGTATGAATAAGGTCTTCAACTTACAATTGAGGAAGTTTGTTTTGGTTTTCTGTGATGATATCTTAGTTTATAGCAAGATGTGGGAGGACCATTTAAAACATTTGGATGAAGTATTGGGTATTTTAGAACAACAATCCTTTTATGCCAAAACATCTAAGTGTGAATTTGGGTTGCATGAAATCTTGTATTTGGGATTTAAAATCAGTGAGGAAGGGGTGAGTGTTGATGAAGAGAAGATTATGGCTATCCAAGGTTGGCCTAGGCCTAACAACTTAACACAGCTGAGAGGGTTTGTAGGATTATCTAACTATTATAGAAGGTTTGTAAGTGGGTTTTGACAGCTAGCTGCCCCCTTAATCAACCTCACCAAGAAGGCAGCATTTGTACGGAGTCCTTCAGTTCAACAAGCCTTTGATAAGCTCAAGGAGGTAATGAGTTCAACCCCTATTTTGGCAATTCTAGATTTTCCACTTCCTTTTGTTTTAGAATGTGATGCCTCCGGTGAAGGAATAGGGGTTGTTTTGATGCAAAATAAACATCCTATAGCATATGAAAGTAGGAAGCTCAAAGAGGCTGAGTGTAAACTCTCATTTCATGATAAAGGGATACTAGCTCTAATGCACACTTTGACCAAGTTTAGACAATATTTGGTGTTTAACAAATTTTGGTTAAGATTGATCATAACTGTCTGAAATACTTCCTCAGTCAAAGGGAATTGAATGGCCGACAGTAGAAATGGGTAAGTAAAATTCAAGCCTATGATTTTGATATTAAGTTTGTTAAAGGGAATAACAATGTGGTGGCTGATGCCTTGTCTCGAAAACCTCAATTGCATTCTATTTCTAATATATCTACTGATTGGAAATTAGTAATCACTACTGAGTATGCCAAAAATCAGTTTGCTAACGATGTTGTGGAAGGCAAGGTGCAAGATGGTTGATGAGCTGATTCTATACAAGGGTCGGGTGTATCTCTTAGATGATTCCAAAATGAAGAAAAAGATTTTGAATGCTTGTCATGACACTCCACTTGTAGGCCATCGGGGCTTTTACAAAACACATAAACAAGGGAGCATTTCTCTCGGAAGGGACTGAAAAGGGATGTAATGTAGTATGTAAGGGAGTGAAAAGAGTGTCAGCAAAATAATGTGGAGCATGTTTTTCCGGTGGGGCTGTTGCAACTATTACCCATCCCTAATAAAAAATGGGAAAGTATATCAATGGATTTCATCACAGGTTTGCCAAAGGTCCAAGGTAAGGATTGTCTATATGTGGTGGTAGATAGGCTTATGAAATTGTTCACTTTCATACTATATCTTCCAAATTTAGAGCACCACAGGTAGCATATTTATTCTTCAAGGAGATTTTCAAACTTCATGGCTTGCCAAAGACAATTGTGAGCAACAGAGACAACAAATTTGAAATTTCTTAGTTTATTCTGGCAAGAGTTCTTTCGGTTGACAGGGACAGAGTTAACACCTAGCACTAGCTACCATCCACAAATGGATGGGCAAACTGAAATAGTGAATAAGTGGATTGAGTGCTATTTGAGGAAATATGTTACATGACAGAAAACAACATGGGGGAGTATTGTTATAACACCACTCACCACATGTCAATTAGTATGTCTCCGTTCAAAGCGCTCTATGGTTACGATGCTACACATTTTGTGGATTTGATCTTTTCAGATAGTAGAGTTCCCAGTGCTAAAGATATGGTCTAACAAAGTAAGGACATTTTGGTAGCCCTCAAGGAAAACTTGTAGTGTGCTCAAAGTCAACAAAAATTGTATGCTGACCAACACTGGACAGAAAGATCATTTGAGGTAGGTGACTTGGTATATTTGAGATTGCAACCCTATAGACAGTCATCCATTAAAGGAAGTGGGGTGGAAAAGCTGAAACCACGTTTTAATGGCCCTTATCTGATTGTGAGGAAGGTGGGGCAGGTTGCTTATGAGCTAGAATTACCATCAGACAACAAAATTCACTATACATTTCATGTTTCTTGCCTTAAAAAGACACTTGAACAATAGATTACACATTCAGCAGAGCTACCACCATTGTATTATGAGGGCAAATTGATATTAGAACCTGAAGAAGTGTTGAATGGTAGAGAGAAGAGACTGAGGAATACGACGATTCCTGAATATTTGGTGAAATGGAAAGGACTGCCAATTGAAGATGCCACTTGGGAAGGAATCGAGATTTGTGAACACCCCAATCTGCAATTGCTTGAGGTCAAGTGATTGGAGGACGGGAGGACTATAATCAGCCTGAATTAGAGCAGGGTATGGGGCCCATGCGGTGCTCTTTAGCACCCCACTATATGCAACTACTTAATTTATGATCAAATAATTAAATAAATAAACCTAATGTTGGTGAGTCAGTCTTAGCCAACTTAACAAGTTTAAAATAATTTTATTTTTATAATTTTATGGTTCCTAAGCCAACTTGGACGACTTTGTTGGGTGCCTATTAATAGGTGAAAATTATTTATTTTCTATGTTTGGTCAAATTAGAACTGCCTCTGTGCATGAAAAGCAGGACAGATGAAAAACTCATTGCTTGGGCAGGTTAGGACGATCACCCTAAGCTTGCCTTCTAGTTTGACTAAGCATATTAAAACCGTTTACCCTTGGCTCATATTCTGTTCGTTTCCCCCTTTTTTTCCAATTCTGATCACGAGAGAGATATCAGGTGTGTTGGTCCAATGTGGAAGAGGATTGCAGTCTAATGAGGAAGCTGCAGTAGTAGCGCTGTCACAAGCACTCTATTCACATTATCTTTTGAAGCAGATTGCAAAAAGATTAAGCTCGCAAGAGAAGATTGGATACCTAGCACACAAGCCAAGTCCTGGGAAGACAAAAATCTGGGATCACACTATGTTACAGTCAACTGCGAGTAGTTGGATTCTGGGAAAATTCCATTATGATGCTTTCTTTTTGACTTCCCCCACTATTAGATAAAATTGAGTAAATTGTAAACTTCTCTATATTCATGAAAAAATGATAATCTGACTTTGGAAAATAGATTGAGTTGTATGATCTGGACATTATCATGCTGAATATATCTCACTTCTGTGTTGTTGTAAGTTACAGTATTTCAATCTGAGAAGTTGTATGTTCTTTTTATGTGATTGGTTAAGCTTAAAGGCTAAGTTACTGGTTTGGGTTTGGGTACGAGAACCCGGGTCGTGGGTTCGAGGAATTTTTATGTGTATATATACAAAAAAATAAGAGAAATATACACAAGTGTAAAACTAAATCATTTCATAGTATAACTAAATTTTTCATACTATGATGCTTCATCATTGATCAATGCCAAATGCCAAAGATAAACATTAAAACACAATTCTAATGAAAATCATTACATTGAATTACTCAATTTATAATTTCATGAAAGTTTGAAAGTTGTAACATGATTCAATTTTTAACGTTCATCAATAATCAACGTTTTCATCAATCATCAAATGGATTATCAAAAAAATCATTGTCTATAGGATTTTCCGCAACTGCAAGTAGATCCTCATTATCACTTAAACCAGTTCCGCTAGCACTAGTTGCACCAAGTGCCATGTCATCATCTTCATCTACATCAAGCATAGTGGATCTAGCAAGATCCTGAATGGTCAAATCCAAGTCAATGGACTCGGGTGCTACATCCCACAGCTTCTTTGCCCCCTTTTTGTATTTCGGATCCTTGTGTGCCACAAGGTGCAAATTGGTGTGAATAAACACCAAGTCTTCAGCTTTTTTGGCAGCCAATCGGTTACGCTTCACTGAGTGGATAAAGGAGTATGTACTCCAATTCGGCTCAACGACAGAAGAGCTTGTAACCTGGAGAGAAAACAAGCAAAATAAAAAATAAAAAATACAAGATAAATTCAAGAATGTTAAGTGTTAAACTCTACAATGCAAGTGACCAAAAGAAAAGAAAGAAAAATTAAAAACTTACTTACGAGAGGATCTTAATGGCAAGAGGTTGAAGGTACATAAAATCCTAACCATGCATGTACCACCATGTAATAGCATCCATTTTGCTTTGGTCGTTGACAGTAGCAGGGAGAAGATCTTTTTCCCGAGATGAATAATCCAAATTCTCTCCTAACAACTGCCCCCACCTCTAGATCATGAAAGAGTCTGGTAAGTGTTTCCTTGTACCCATTAGCAACCTCAACATCTCTATATGGTGGTACTTCACCAAAAATAGCGAGTATCGGTGCACTATAGTATCTAGGAGAGAGAGCATAGGCGGGGAGGTGAAGAGGTGTGATCATTTTGTTCTAGCATTGGAGAACAATTGCTTCAACCTGTTGGTTCCCAAAACCACAGATTGAAAATCTAAGAGCCTGCCAATTCTCCAATAGGATTCCAAATTAGTTCTGGCCAACGAACAAGAATAACCCAAATTCCCCTGCACTTTAGGCTTCGCTACACCTAGGTGGGTAAACCTTCAGCTCAAACCCGATCACTTTATTCAAGGCTTTTCTATAGCGAATTTAAGCTTATGAGTTCTCCGGTTGGCAAAAATCCTCAAACTCGATCAATATAAAGTTATGTGATGACTTGAAATGATTTGAATGTTTGTGTAAGGTTTATCAATAATTGATTAGATACTTGCAAGAAGGAAGTATATAGATTTATGACTTCAATTAATAACTCCAATAATTATATTCCAATGATTTTAAATGACTAGTGCCTTTGTTTATCCAGGCAATAGAGTCAACTATAATAAGGATTATTATGTGCAACTTATGAGACAATATTTATAAAAATATCATCAAGTACTCCTAAGCTCTGCAAAAGAGAAATCTTATATGCACTTCTCCGTTAGCCCAAAAGGAATTTAACTTCTCCGGTTGGAAGTCCGATTAGACAGAGATAAGGAAACACATATATATTTCACACTATCCTGATTGTCGAACAAAGAATGTAGGAAAATATCCAATTCAAAAATACAACTTTGTCAGAATAATTCAATAATCTATTTATTGATCACAAAGGACAAATCCACATTTTAATTGCAATCTCTTTGCCTTGAAAAAAGGACCTTTTATTTATTATTAAAATATAATATTAAAATTTATATTAAAGTCATGCTTTAATATTTACATCTTCCCTTACAAATATTCTTCTTTTAATTGCATATTTGAATATGTCCCACTCTCTACATTTTACATTATGTATATATATATATATGTGTGTGTGTTTGAGTGGCTTTCACACCTCTTTAGGGTGAAAAGACACAACCCTTATTACAAATTATTTTGAAAAATAATAAACTAACTAAAAAATAACTACCTAACTTTCGGATTTGGGGTTGGTCGAAAAACCAAAACACCTCATGGAAAGCTAAGATTTTTATTGGAGATAGGAAATTTGATTTCCCGAATTGGGTCATTTTTAGATTGTTAAAATGCGACCATCTTCAAGCTCTGTTGGCATCATCTTTGCAGTAGGTCGAAATTCCAGCATTTTTTGAAGGCTTCGATTAGTTAGTTCTATTTATTTGTGTCATAAAGCTTCCTTCCTTTGATTTTTTAGTATGGAAAAACTTGCTCATTGATAATGGATTTGGACTCTCAAAATTTAGGGTACCACCACCACCCTTTTATAAAAGGTGTCCTCAGGATCATTCTCGTTTCTTTGTATCACCTGGGATATCAAATGATGTTCATGTAAATTATCTTAATTTAAGTTATGTCAATTAAAAATTTAGATATCTCTCAATAAACAATGATAGAAGAATGTATTATAAATTTATAACTTACCTCTTTTATCTTCTCCAACATTGTGTCCATGGCATCATAGACATCCCCGAGGCATGGTTCATCAGTGTCAGCAAAGCGAAGCATTGACATGATTGGCACGGTGAATTGGACTGCTTCCAAATGCCCCATTGGTTTCTAATAACCATTTGTGACAATGCCTCCTTTACCTTCACAAGTCGTCTTAAGACAATTGTGTGAGAGGCGAAATGAGTTTCAACCACCTAAGAACATGTTAATAGTAAGTTAGTAACACATTTAAAATATGTAAACAACACAAAAAATATTTAATTCAATTATGCAAAACATGACATAAAATGATAAATGAAACTAATAAATTAAATTTTAAAATTTACCTTCAATAATTCCAATTTGGAGAAATTTCTGAAAATTGCTTGTGACATGGTGGTTTGTCACAAACATTTGATTCTCCTCACCATCATAAATTTGTTTCACCCATTCAACTTGTGTGCCAATTTTTTCGCATCACCAATTTAAACGAATGTACGGTGCATGGTGTCTAAAAGATGTGCTCATATCTAGCCTCTACCAAAGCACCTGTAGCCCTGCAAACTTTTGCATTGTTCGTGATTACTTGGACAACATTATTAGGAGCCACTTCCTTTATGGAATCAATGTGAATTCAGGAAATAAACTCTGCATCTTTTACTTCCCCCTCATAGTCAACGGCCTTCAAAAACATTGCTCCCTTGGGGGACACAACAATAACATTGATCAAAGGACAACTTTTGCAATCTTTCCATCCATTAGAGACAATAGACACATCTGTTTGAACCCAAGAATCTCTAATTGGTTTTAATTGGGCCTCTACGTTTTTCTTCTCTTTATGCAACAAGGTGGTGTGCACCTTTTCAAATCCAGGACTTTGGTAACCAGAAGGTGCATTATTTATTGTTGTCACCATCTCCCTCCAATAGGGTGACCTCACTAAGTTGAATGGAAGACCATTCGCATAGAGGCAACGTGCAATTTTTTCATCAGCAATATCTCTTGCCTCATTTTGAAATGCTTCATCTAGTGGGCCTCTCTTGCGGGTGGTGACTTGTGGTTCGTCTACATCTTCATCCTCTCTAGAAGGGATATGCAAGAAAGGATGTCTAGAGGCTGTTTGAGTGGGTGGTTGTGGTATTGGTTTTTTTTTCTCAGAAGTATAACCACCTTGTTTTCCTTTTGCAAATGATTTATCTGCATCTTCTTGTTCTTTAATGAATGCTTCTATTTGTCCAGGTGGTAACCCCTTCTTATCTCCTCCTGGTGGACCCTCACACATATTAAGTTTTACTCGGTATTAGGAGCTTCTATATTTTGAGTTGCAAAAATTACATTTCTATACAAAACCCCCACCGACATTGAGAAATTCTTGTAGTGTATTTCCATAGAGGAGACCCTTTATCAATTTTAAAATTTTGAGACCCACCCATTGAGCTTTGACTACTCATTGTTGCAATCTATAACAAAAATGGAAAACAAACAAACTTCAAAACTTCTACAAATACTTGAAATTTTTTTATAACTTTTCAAAAACTTGAAACAATCTATCAAAAAACTAAAGAATAAGGTTGATATGCATGCCTTAAACACTCAAATATGCTCTTTGGAAGGAATTTGCAACTCCACAATCAATCTCCTTCGAATACAATCACCTGTGGTTCAAAAACTCGCAGGACTCGCGAGTCCAATGGTGAGCCGAGTCAACTCGCCATGGACTCACGAGTTGAGTCCAGGCAAGTCCATCACAAGGACTCACGAGTCCAAGGCATGGACTCGCGTGGGTCCAACATCGGGACTTGTGAGTCCTTGTGATGGACTCTTGCTGCTGCCTAGACACGCCCAACAACTTATAATTTGACTTTTTTTTCACTTTTTGAGTCATTTGTTCTTTGTGTTTGCTCAAAACAAAGTTTTAGGGTGACTCCGATGAAATGGAGGATGACAAAGACGAGGACTTTGATGTTGAAGAAGAAGAATCAACTCCTTGTTTAAATATCTCAAAACCTACTAGTTCAAGGCGTGAAAAATTGAGTTATATTAAAAGAGGAAAGAGGAGGATGAAGTCTTCAGTTTGCTGTTTTTCACATTTGGACATATCATTATATCTAATTTTGTAAACATTTATAAACTTATGCTACTGTTATACATTTTAAAGTTTGCAACCATGATGATATTTCATATATTGAGTGTTTGAGATTCATATGACTTGTGTTTGATATATTATATATTATTATATATATATTTTTTAAATTTAATTATTTTAAAGTTTTAATCATTATAATATATAATTATTATCATAATGATTTTATTATTATAATATCATACTATATATCAAAGTATATTAATAGTTGATAATATTATATTATTAATTATATTTTTTAATTATTGTTAAACATTATATTATTATAATATAACTATATATTATATTAACATTTTATAATATTATATATCATTATATCATGCTATAATATTATATTATATATATAATCATTAGTATTTAGTGTTATATAATTTTATTATATTGTATTGTTTTATCATATTGTTATATTATATAATTATATTATTTTTTATTTTCAAACAAATTTATAATTGTTTTGTAAGAAAATAATGGTTAAACTTAGATTCAACCAAGATTATTTTGTTTCTTTTTAGATGTGAAATAAAAAATCTTCCTAGAAAATACTAATTCATGTAGAATGTTTTTGATTAAGGTAACAACAAGTTTTGAAGGGGCCCCGAAACCTTTTACAAAGCTGGAACTTAATATAAAATGATAAGAGTTCCAAAAAAATAATAGCTTGGCCAAAACAAAAGCCTAGACACCCCAAAACCCTCACGAGAAAATACTGCCATAGAAGGAACTCCAACTAAAACACCCCAGTTTGCTGCACCAGATAAACCAAAGGAGAACAACAGACAAAAGAAAGGGGACTAAAATTTTGATCCCTTCTTATGGGACCAAAGAGTCATGTCAAATGAAGGGGAGGATCTCATAGAATGTTTACCTTTAACTGAGATCCACCCTTCTTCAACTCTAGCTGCCTCATCCTGCCAACACATCGAATCCACGACAAAAGAACCAACACCCAACAGAGAAGAAGGAACAACCAACGAAACTCCCAGCAAGGGACCAACATTACTCCCAACCAAGGGATTAGCTAGAAGAGGTTCAAAACCAACATCAACCAACAAACCAGCAGGGACAGCTGAAACAACATCCACTGAACTGCCAGCAGGGACTTGACATCATCCAACAAAGAAGGTTTTGGAAGAGAAATAGAAGAAGGGCGAAAAACTCCAGCCAGCAAAGGAGAAGGAATAGAACCAAGAGGACAAGCTGAATCAGTACCGGCAACTCCAACCAACAAAGTAGGAACAAAACTAGCAAGAGGACAAGCTGAATTAGTACTAGTAGCTGTAGTAGGCACAACAGGAGGGCACAAGCCATCCTTCACCATAGAAGACACAGGACAATCCTGCTCAACCACCTGCAAAAAGCTTCGATGGGAAGACACCTTTTCCACCGTATAGTGCTGAGAGGAGGCGCCCTGCCACTAGGAAGCGGTCTTTTTAGGTCTCCGAATTTCACATTGACTAGCAACATGACCAATCAAAAAACATCTTCTGCATCTAAAGGGGAGGCCTTCATAGTCCAATTGATGAATCCAGCTTTTGCCTTGTGGGGAGAAAAGCTTAATTTCTTAAGGTAGGCCTTGAGAAATATCTATATCTACTAGGATACGAGCATAAGTAGAGTGGAGTAAATCAAAAGATTTCACATCCACCATTAACATATCCCCAATAGCATCCCCATAGTCTCCAAAACAGAGTCAACCCATAGATGGAGGGGGAGATGAGGAAGTCTAACCCAAATGGGCTGCTTATCAAGTGAGTCAGAAGACAGTAAGGAGTTAGGATGCCAAGGTTTCAACATCAACATAAAACGATCATCCCAGCTAAAAAAGTTTTCACACAAAATAATGTTTCTATCCTTAGAAATTTCAAATTTAGCCACAAAAAACTTTTTAGCCATAGGAAATATGTGGATTGTACCAGTAATTAGGGGCTCCCAATGCTTGGAGATCCAAGAATGAAGATCGGCCAGACAAGGCCAATATCCCTTAAATCTGCAAATCAAACCATGCTCTGAAAGAACAGAGGCTACCATATCAATATCGGATAGAGTCTCCTCATCCAACTCCACAACAATGTGGTTGCTGACAGGGAAAGCATGGCGAGTGTTACCAGCTGAAGCAAGATGATCACAAGCCTTGGATTTACTGCAGCCAACACAACAATAGACACAACCTTCCCAGCCGTAGACGTTGTCTTAGATTTAAATAGCCGTAGAAGGCAGACCACCCTGCACCGAACACACAAGGGATGACTGAGGAATTGTATCCCTCCCCGTAGCAGATGAAGCTTTCCTAGCTGCAGTCGCAACCAGGGGAAGCGAAGCCAGCGCAGGGGAAACCTAGGCGCAGTGACAGCAGGAGAGAGAGCGCAACTCATTTCAAAAATTAATTCATGTAGAATGTTGTCCTTTAATGTCAATCCTACAAAATTTAATTGTGTTTTTGATTAAACACGACATGACTTTAAGCTCTAAGTACGTTTTATGAATAAATAAAGTCATTTATTTACTTAACGTTTTATTCATTTTTATTTTATTTTATTTTTCTTTTATTTTTGTAAATTTTATTAATATATTACATATAATGTTGTGTACATAAAAATTCCATGAGGTCTGAAATAAAATTTTATGATTGCAAAATTATTTATATATAATACTTTGCGTACTATATTATTTTAAAAATCCCAAATACTTCCCCTAGAGTAGAGTCGGCCTTTTGAGTTTAAATTACAAGTTTATAAAGTTGCAAAGCATATTACAAAACCCGACATGCCTTTGTCAGTCTTTAAAATTCATAATGCAAATGTTTTAAACTTGTATAGGCTTTTAAAAATCCGGACTTAACTATTTTCAGGCTCTTTTCCATACAATACAAGCATTTTCAACTTGTAATGAACTTCATAAAACCCGATACATGCTCGAAAAACAACTAGGGTTCTAAAACTCAAATAGGGAGCTCCATGAATTTCAAGCACGAAGACCATAACTAGAGTTTTTTGCGTGATTTTGTCTTTCAAACTTTTCCATTTGTCTAGATGCATTTGTAACAGGAAGATGCATTCATGGATGGAGTTTCCTATTCTCACTTGATTTCGAATTCTTCCATTGGCCTTCTTAAAGCTTGCGCGACAAAATTCCTCATTATTTGCAGAGTTTAGGACAGTGTTTTATGCATTTGGAGGCGGTTTTATCAGTCTTTATAATTGTTTTTATCTTCTACAAGAAAAATGACACTTACCAAGTATGTTTTTTTGCATTCTGTTGCTGCTTTTCTCCATTCTTGTGGTCCTTTTTGCCTTCTATTGGTCATATTGACTTGAAAACATGATTATATCTACAAGTTTTATCAATGTTTTTAAGTTTTTACTCCATATTTGCCACGACTAGGGTTTTAGGGTGCATTTTTTATTAAAAAATGGGTGTCTATTGCTTCTTATTGTGCATTTTGGAGGTTGTATTTGGGGTTTTCACTTTTGTTTATCCTCTGCGAATCAGATTGGATTTTCAATGTAATTATGATCCGTGTGTAATTTTTTGATAAACTATGCTTATTTTACCTAGACATAGAAGTCAATACTTTTGAAAAATACCAGTCACCACTCAAAAATTAGACTTCCCATTCACTTCCAGGCCATAGTTCTACTATATTCAGCTGTAGCTAAAAGATCTTCTCAAAGTGCTCAAAATATGCTCATGTCAAAAATTCATAATGATGTTCCAAAGTTTTAAAACATAGAACCATATTACAAGTTTTCAAAACCTTTTTGAAATGCAAATATGTAAACCAAACTGCAAATCTTCAAATGCGCTATTCTAAAAAGGTTGCAAACTGATTTTCTTTACAACACATTGCAAGTGTGCTAAATTTGTGATAATAAACAATTCCCCTCACTTGAAAGCTGCTATGAATAAGTTCTTCCCTTAAAATGTTGCAATTTTGGTTTGCAAGTTGGTATCATGCTGAAGTTCTTTCAAATCCTTCTGATTGTGGAAAGAACTTCAAGCTATCATGATCCATTTTCACCACAAACTTCTCACAAATCAAGTATCTCTTGGATTTGGTCAATGCATGCATGATGGCAAACATCTCCTTGTTGTAAATGGAGAAGTTTTTCTCCATCTTCTTGAGCTTCCTACTCTCAAATGCTATGGTGTGTCTATTCTACATCAAAATTGCTCCAATCTCTTCTCCTAAAGCATCACATTCTAAGACAAAGGGAAATGAGAAATTTGGGATAGCTAAAATAGGACATGAACTCATTACCTCCTTGAGCTTGATGAAAACTCTTTGTATTTAAGGGCTCTAGGAGAAAGCTCCTTTCTTTGTCAAATTTGTTAATGGGGTTGCTTGTGAAAACCCCTTCACAAACATCTTATAGTAGCTTGAAAGATCGAAAAATCCCCTCAAGTGTGACAAATGCTTAGGTCTAGGGCAGTCTTTTATGGCTTTGATCTTTTCTTCATCCACGCTGACCCCTTGGGCACTAATCTCAAACCCCAAATATGTCATTTCAATCAAGACAAACTCACTTTTGGATGCCTTGACGTAGAATGAATGCTGCTCAAGTATGCCAAACATCTCATCCATGTGCCTCAAGTGTTCCTTCCATGTTCTATTGAAAATCAAGATGTCATCAAAGAAAACCAACACAAATTTCTTGAATTTCAAGATGAATACCTAATTCATGCAAAACTGCAAGGTGGCAGATGCATTGGTCAAACCAAAGAGCATGACGAAGACTTCGTAATGCCCACAATGACATCTGAAGGCTGTTTCATGCACATCCTCATCTCTATCCTTATTTGATGATACTATGATCACAAGTCAATCTTGAAGTACACCACACCATGAAGCTCATCTATCAACTCATCAATCCTGGATATGGGGTAGCGATTCTTGATTGTACTTTTGTTGAAGGCTCTATATTCAATGCACATCCTCATATTCCCATCTTTTTTCTTCATTAACACCATGGATGAAGCAAGATGACTGGAACTAGGTCGTATGTCTCCCACATCCTATAGCTCCTTAATTGCCTTCAAATTCTCCTCTTTGTACCTCCTAGGGTGCCGATAAAGACTACTAATGATGGGTTTTGCTCCTTCCTCAAGCTCAATCACATGTTGAAAGCTCCTATCCAGTTGTAACCCAAGATGAATTTCACAGTAAACCAAGACGAGTTTCACCAAACACCTTGCTATGTTTATCCAAGATGAGCTGAATATTGACATGGTACGAATTCCCATCCTTGGATAGAGTTTTCTTTGTAATCAATTAGTGTTCTGCCCAAGCCACTTGGTCTCTCCAAATGGATCTCTCGACTGTTTTGGTTGAAACCACCATAGGACCCCCATTTTGAAGGCCACAAAGCAGTACCTCCATCACATTAGATTTGAATTTCAACTCAAAGATCTGATAATTTTGTGTCTATTTGCCAAGTGAGTGCAACCGTTGCACTTTCACAACTAACTCCGCCTCACGGTCACCAATGCCAATCACATAGAAGTCCTCTTTGTGTCCTCTTAAGTCAACTCCAACTACTGAATCCTTAAGTTGCATGGAATAGCATAATCTTTTGCCAATGTAACATTATAGCCTTCAAAATCCTCTGTCCTCAAACCAATCTTAGGCACCAATCCTTCATAAATGAAGTTGTGGGTGGCCCCACTCTTGATCAAAATTGTCACCCTTTGTCCTTGTAAGACTCCTCTAAATTGAAAAGAGTGATGTCTAGGTTTTTTTGAAAGAGTTGCAAGTTTGCCAGTTGAGTGCTTGCCTTCTTGGTATTCATGCTCAGCCTTATCCACAATGACCTTAGGCTGGCACAAGTACCTCCAAGTCCTCATTAGAGACCACCTCTATGTATTGTATTTCTTCCTTTCCAAACACCTTTGACTTGGCTCCCATGGATCTCTACAAGTGAAGCATAATTTTTTTCCTTCAAAGATCATTCTTGGATTCCTCAACCTTGTTTTGTTTTGGGGGTAGTGCCTTCAGTTGGGGGAACTCTTATAAGGAGGCTTCTTGTGTTGAACCAATGTGTTGTGTTGAAAACACACATGCCCCATAGCAAATGGGGACCCTCTAGTTTAGTCTTGGTTTGGCAACAATGTTTGAGTTCCAAGTGTTGGCAAGGTAGAAGGTTTGAGCAAGTTTGAAATGCAAGTCAGTTTTTAGTTGTAAGTCAAGATCTTGTAGCGGATGAGAAGTTTTAGGTGCAAGTCATGATCCACACTTAGTTGAAATTCAATATCCTTTTCTGGGCAGACTTGGGCAAATATGGGGAATTGGACTGAGTGTTAATGAAAATCAAAGAAAACAAGGATGAATTGTGAACACTAAATCAAATTTTAACATCAATCTTAGTGAAGGAGCCCAAGAGAGGCCAAATTTCTGACCTATTCTTGGAGCTCCAAGCCCAAAGACACCTTGATTTCCACCCAAGAGTTGGGGCTTGGAGCCCAAGCCAAGGGTAAAATCTGATCTTCAATTGAAGGAAAATGCGTTAAGGTAAGGTGGAATCAAGTGCTGTTTTCAAACTTGTCTTGATTGCCATGATAAATATCCAACCTCCAACCAGCCCTTATGTAAATTCAACAAAGTGATGAAGATTCTGATTTGAATGATGAGATGAAGGCCTGAAAACAAGATGAAATCTGGGTGATGCATGAGGATTCCCAACACTCAGCAAAATTTGAAAGTAAACTCAATGTTGGAGCACAAGAGAGGCCTGGTTTCTGACCTCTTGTTGGGGCTCCAAGCCCAAATGCATCAAGATTTCCGCCCAAGAGTTGGGGCTCCAAATTTTTAAACGAAGGCATGGCGAAGTCGAACTAGTAAGGCAATGAAGTTGCTTGAGGAAGGGACTTGAATGGGTGTAGTTAGTTTCTGTTAAAGAGATGCAAAACACTTAAGTAGCTTGATCTTATCGCCACCCTTGTGAAAACAAACAACCCTCAGCAAGTTTTTGTAATAATTCAAGTTAATCATGAAATCTGAAGGGTAAAATCTGATCTGCAATTGAAGGAAAATGCATAAGGGTAAGATGGAATCAAGTGCTGTTTTCAAACTTGGCTTGATTGCCATGATAAACATCCAAACTCCAACCAGCCCCTATGCAAATTTCAACAAAGTGATGAAGATTCTGATTTGAATGATGAGATGAAGGCCTTAAAACAAGATAAAATCTGGGCGGTGCATGAGGATTGCCCAACTCTCAGAAAAAAATTGAAAGATAACTCAATGTTGGAGCTCAAGAGAGGCCAGGTTTCTGACCTCTTCTTGGGGCTCCAAGCCCAAAGGCATCAAGATTTCTGCCCAAGAGTTGGGGCTCCAAATTTTCAAACGAAGGCATGGTGAAGTCGAAGTAGTAAAGAAATGAAGTTGCTTGAAGAAGGGACTTGAATGGGTGTGGTTAGTTTCTGTTAAAGAGATGCAAAACACTTAAGTAGCTTGATCTGATCGCCACCCTTGTGAGAACAAACAACCCTCAGCAAGAATTTGTAATAATTCAAGTTAATCATGAAATCTGAAGGTGCAGTTTCAAATGAAAATCCAACAACAAGTCAAAAATAAAAAATAAAAATCTGATGTTATTCCAACACTTTGCATTTTGGACGAGTTGATGGATCTGAAGCAAGGTCAGATTTTGATCTCCTTGGGGCTCCAAGTCCGACACCATACCAAATTCTGCCCAGCACTTTGGGGCAAAGTCTGAGATGCAAAACCCAAATTTAGCTTGTTCAAGGTGAAATCAGAAAAAATAAAAACAAATTTGAATGGCCAATGTAAAAATCTAGACCAAGGGGATGAAGTTCAATCTGTTTGGAGCAAATATAAACTTGGAGTTTCATTCAACCAAAGAGCTCAACTTAGGTTGGAAATCCTACCTTCATTGGGCTCCATTTTAAGGGCCTCCCCAAGAAATTTGATTGCCATCAAAACAAATTTTATAACTTCCAAGGGAAGTCGGCCATATGGAAAGATCAATAAAGTACAAACAACATGGAATTAAAGTTTAATCACCCAGCATTATGAGGAAATTTGGTTTGCAAAATGAAGTTGGCCATGGTGAAAGGATTAAATGAATTGTGTTAGTTGCCAATATGTTCTACTTGGTCACAATGGTACAAAATTGGAACATAGATGGAACATAACTGGAACATAAATGGAACACCATATAACCAACAATCACATCATACTCAGCAAAACAGAGATAGTTCTAATTAATTCTTCGCACTGTCATTCGTATTTCACCAAAAGATAGATTTTACAATACGATGCACTGGACTCTTTTATAGAGAGCCAAAGGTTGGTTCGAGACCAACCGTTTTCCAACTAAATACTACTAACAGAAATTGATTAAACATACTTTAACCAAACCCGACCATCTAACTTTATTTATTATTTATTGCACGCCTACATCATCCCCCCCCAAAACTTGTCGTCTTCCAGACGACATTACAAAATGGGAGAATACACCAACTAGTATTTCTATTGAGAAAGATGAGAGTAAGAAGGCATCCCTGTGGTGGAGTCCGAGTTGCGCAGGGTTTTCAATTCCTTTTCTGCTGCTAGTTGCTTCTCCTTGGTTGCTTTGAGAAGTCGCAGGGCGTCCATCTTGTCTTTTTCAGTGGTGACAAGTAGCCGTTCCTTTGTGGTCCTGATGGTTCTTTCCTCCTCTCGAGCCACCTTCTCTTGTGCTAGTTCCTTCTTCAAAGCTTCCACTTCCAACCTCAGCTCTTTCTCCTGCTCAAGTGCTGCTGTATTTTCCTCATCAACCCTTTTAGTAGTCCACACCATTTTCTGAAGGTGGAGGAATGTGGTGGGGAAAGCATGCTCCATATCTATGAGGTAATCCCAAATCTTTCCTTGTGCCTTATGCTCCCTTCCATCAATATACTAACCCACAATGTGAGAAGCTCCCCAGTCCTCCAATATTTCCATCGATTCTTCCTCGGGCCATCCTTGGTCCACAAGACGTTGAGAGAATTCTGTCTCACATCCCTCCATCATGAATGCCATCAAAGCCTTCACTGCTTTAGTGACCATCCCCATATTTGCATTTGCCGACCTATCCAACATCTGTTGCGCGGCTTCCTTTATGTCATCTAGTCTGGCCATGAACTGTGTTGCTGAATTTTGGAAGGAGTCCTCCTCCTCTATCTCGTTCCCCAGCTTCTCCCCTTCCTCTACAGTTTCCTCCCTGGTCTGTACTGGTGAATGGGGTATGTGTTCGTCCTCTGGCAATGGTGATGTGGTAGGGACGACAGCCTCCATCTGGTACTTCGCCAACAAGCTGTCTGTCTCATCCTCTACTTCCACAGTCTTCTCTTTTTTTGTACCCACTTCTGTGTTTATCACTTCATGTGGCTGCATCCTCTCACTTTCTGGTTGAGTTTCCTTGTCTGCTGCTCCTGGATCCTGAGGATTGTTTGTAATAGGGGCTACTATGAGCGCAATGGGCCTGGCTGTCTCCATTCTTCCCTTAGTATTTATCCGAACTGTATGGGCTCTTGCTTTCGGGCCAGTTAGGCTGATGATTTTTTTCTGCACAGGCTGTCCTTGGGAAGTACTTGGTGCCCAATGTGCTGTAGGAGAGATTTGGGGAGGATTGAAGGTTATCCTTTTCTTACTTCCCCAACCAGTTATGTGTGCTGGAGAAAATGGTGCCTCATCGTGCTCCACTCTTTCTATCTCCTGTAGAGCTGTATGTGTGCCTCTAAATTCTCCTTCATCCTCATCGAATGACAATGTGGTTCCCTTCTCTCCTCCACTTCCTTCTCCTTCCTCCTCATCATGGCTTCCTTCCTGGTCATCCTCATCTGCTAAAATCTCCTCTTGCCTTGCTTTCTTCCTGGATGGTTCCCCTGTGCATGTGTCCATATGCATCCAGTAATACATGGCTGGTTTGTAGGGTTCCACCCTACTTGCTGCTACCAGTCCACCCCTTCTGTCCAGTGGTACTTGCGTCCTAACTATCTCAAGAAACAGAGAAATCACGTGGTGTGGCATGTACATGGTTTTGTGCTTCAACATCATGAACTCTCGCACTCTATCTGAGAGGAGCCTACCCCAGCTGTAAACCATCATATTCCTGATTCCCTTCATTAGGCGTAGCATCCAAACTGCTATATCCGAACCTCAGCTGGCTGCTGTGAGCTTACTTTTTATTATATCCATCATGCATCTCCATTTTGGGAAAGATATGTATACTTTCTTCAATCCCCTTCTGCTGTTGTTTCTTTCAATGTCCTGCCACTGCTCTTCTGTGAGCGTATCCCCACAAACTTCCTCAAGAAGTTTTTTCCTTTCCACTTTGGCCAACTTGGCTGATGGTTTTTTAGCAGAGTCCTCGTGGCTAGGAATTCCAAACACCTTGGTGAATTCTTTGGCCTTATATGAAACTACCACTTTGTGCCCCAGATAGTCCACCATAGATTTGTGTTTATCTGCTTGGTACCCCTGCACTAGTGCTCGCAAGATGTGCTCAAATTCTTTTAATTCAAAAATTGGCATAAATATGATCTTGTCTACCTAAGCCCTTTTTAGTGCATCCTTCAATGGATGGTCCTTTGCATGAGTCTCCCACCACGCTCTGCATTCGGCTCCTGTGACTCCTTCGAACCCCATCTCTTCCATTGTGACTCTAGTACCTGCATCCGCCATTGCTGTAGGTGCCTTTTGACTAGGTAGAGTTTGATTTTTATACTGGATATCAAAATTACCCTTCTTAGGGTTGCCGAAGCTGCCCTTCACCATGCTAATATATCCCTCTCCAATCCTGTTCTGTGCACGCATATATTTGTCTACCTTCTTCCACCTGATGCGTACGCGTATGCTCCTGCTAGAAGAGCTCGCTGCTGTGCGTACGTGAGAGGACCTCTTTGATGCGTGCGTTCTTCTTCCTCCTTGTGCGTACGCCTATTGTGCTCCTTCGCCCTGTGCGTACACCCTTCTTCCTGTGTTCCACGCGTACGGACAAGTGTACAACCTCCTTCCTCCTTGCCGTGCATACGGTCTTCCTTCTCCTTGCAGCGCGTACGGTCTCCTCCTTTGCGCATATAACCTCCTTCCTCCTTCGCGCGTACGGCCTTCCTTCTCCTCCTCCGCGTACGCTACTTCCTCTACACTTCCTCCTGCGTACACTCTTCCTTGTACGCCGCGCGTATGCTCCTTCTGCCCTTCCTCCTTCGGCATACGCACTTCCTGCGTACGCTCTATCCTCACCTCTGCCTCCTCGCTTCTGCCATTGTCCATTCACCTTCAACTGCATACCCCAACATTTTAATTGCTACTGGTTCTTTCTCCTTTCCCAAGTTCATCTCCTTCAGATTTGGTTCCTCGTACTTTATAACTTTCTTGCCAAATTGATGTGCTGGTATTTTGTCCATGTTTGCCATGCCTTCATTGTACTCCCTATATTCTTGTGGATAAGTTTCATTTTCCTCTATTTCCAGGATTTCCAACACATTACACTCAGGTTGGAAGATCTCATAATCTTCCATCTGCCAATGGAACAACCCATTTAGAGAGCTGGTCTCATCCCCGGAACAGTCTCCAAGTCGCAGAACCCCTTCCTCATCCGGTTCCATCTCGGCATCTCTATTATTCTCTCCATTGTCGGATTCTGAATCAGATGCTACTTCGTGGCTTACAGCCTGATTTTTTAGGTCAATGATATACTTTTTCCCTTCTTTCTCGATGGAGATAGTATTTTTTTTCCAATTGTGATCCGCTTTTGCCAGTATGAGCCATCGTCTTCCCAATAATGCATCATACCCCTTTTTCTCCAGTGGTATCACCATGAAGTCGAAAAGGAATTGTTGCGTCCCAATGACTACTTTTTGTCCCATCAAGGTCCCCAAAGGTTTTATTCCATGTTGGTCTGCTCCTACCAAGTGGAATTTTGATGGCCAGAGAGTTGGCTTGCCCAATGTCTTCCAAGTTTCTTCTGGCAAGACATTTACGGCTGACCCTCCGTCTATGATTGTGTTGGTAAGTTTGTACCCTAGAATTTCCATTTCAACCACGGCTGGCATTCTCCTGACCCCTACTGATAGCAACATTGGTTCCGTGGGCTCCTTCATTTGTTCTCCAACCTCCTTGTCTTTCTCTTCTCCAGGCCTTACTCTCTTTCCCATGTCGTTGTCCATTTGTGTGATGGCTACTCTAAGTTGCGGCATAGTTTGCAATAGATCAACCACCCGGACTGGAACTGTGGCTTGTAGCATTTGTTCCATGATGTTTGCTTCGGATACTGAACGTTCCATTCTTGTAGTATTATTTTTCTTTTGTTCTTCTCTCATTGCCTGTTCCATCGCCTCTTGTGCTTCTTTCAACCTCTCTTTTTCCGTACATGGTTCTAGGTATGTTAGCTTCCTTGCATGAGATCTGGTAATGGCCATTACAGGCTATGGTTGTGCCACATCCAACATGTTGACAGACTTTTGTCTCGGGCAATTGGTATCCTCATGGTTGCCTAGCCCATACCATTTGCAAAGAAGGCCTCCCTGTCTGCCTCCAATTTGGCAATTGCGCGTGAAATGTCCCCACTCGTTGCATCTCCTACACTGTATCATGGGCCTTCTTTTGGCATCATATTGATTGCGGCTACGAGGGGTGTTATTGTTGCTATTATTGTTGCTTCCTCGACGATTATCCCTATACCCTCTTGGTGAAGCCTCCATGTTTATGTTTTTGGACGGTGTAGTCGGTGGTGTTGCCTGCTCTTGAGTATAGAGTACCTGGGCACTTCTTGCTTTGAGGTTGTACGGGCATTCGTTGATGGAGTGCCCTAGTACTTGGCATATATCGCAGAATGACTTCTTGGGGCAGTTGTTCTTAGTGTGTCCTTCCAATCTACATTCCGTACACCATATTTCTTTCCCTTCCCTTGCTTCTTCCTTCCCCATCTTCATTTCCTTCATTATTCTTGCCATATCCTTTCTCAATGCTTGTATTGTTCGGGCCTCTTTGCTGCTTTCATCGCTGCTCTCATCATCGCTGATGCGCCTCTTCCCTTTGGATGTTTTGTTTTCACTTTCGATGTCCATAGCCCTATTGTAGGCTTCCTTTAGGCTCGATGGTGGGACTACTTTCACCTGTTTCTGAAGGAATGAATTGAGGCCCTCAATAAACCATCTTTTCTTTAGCCCATTGGCTGGTTCCTTGTCCATTTTGCCCATTAATTCCTTTAGTCGCCAGTAGAACGCCCTTACATTCTCATGCTTTCCTTGTTTTGTGTTGTAAATTTCAGCCATTACCTCGTCATCGTCCCGAAGGAGTTGGAATTCTTCTTCAAATGCTTTCTTCATATCTTTCCATGTAGTTCTTGCACTCGATGGTAAATCTGTGTACTGGTCGATAGCAATCCGCCGCAGGGTGGCTGGGAATGCTTTTAACCAGACATCTTCATCCGTTATGCCATTGGCTTCCCATATTGTGACACAAGTTCTACAGTGCCTGCCAAGATCATCTGCTCCATCTCTAGAGAATCTTGGGAGTTTCTGTTTATCTGGATTGTGTGCCATTTTCTTAATGCTCCCACCGGACGGTATGGGTGGTTTGTCGACTGTGTGTCCCTAGTTGTCTTTTGCTCCTCTGGCCACGCCAATGTCTCCCTCCGAGATAGTTAGGCCCCTGAAGTTGTGTAACAAATCACCAACCTCGTCGTCAACCTTCTCCTCCTCGTCACTGGAAGAGTTGAAGTATTGAACTGGCAATGGGTTTTGTGTCATGTCCCCATTTTGGCTGACATCGTTTGGCATGACGGATTTGCCTATCACCGACTCTCGTAGGCAAATGGTTTGGAGAGAGGGTCATTATGTTGATCATTTGATTGCATATTGTTGACAAAGCCTACATTCGGTAGGGCCTACATGCAGTTGTAGTGGAGCCTACATCCAGAGTGAGCCTACATCCAGTTTGAGCCTACATCCAGTTGTAGTAGAGCCTACGTTCAGTCTTGAGCCTACGTTCAGTCGTAGTTGGGCCTACATTCAGTTATGAGACATTTGGGCCTACATTGTTATAATTTTGAGTTGAGAAATGTACTTTATTATTATAATGTTATTTTATTATAAAGTACATTATAATTGGATGTTTCTAGAAGTTCTAGTAACTTCTCAAGAAAAAGAATAAATAGAGGGCTTGGGCTTTCATTTGGACATGCTTGGATTTGGGATTTCTTCTACTTCTTCACTGTGAAGCAATTTGTAGCCTTGTGGTCTGCAAATACTATTCAATCTTTGGGAACGAATCACTCCCCTAGATTGGCATAACTGAGGTAGTGAAATATCTACTGAAGGGTTGCAAGTTTGGAAGTGGTATTCAGCCATTTCAAGTTGAGCTTATTTGGAATCCTCAGATTTACTTGAGGGTTTGAGTTTTGGTTGCAAGAGGAAAAAAATAGTCCGAAAAAGCAAATTCGAAAAAGCAGATCCGAAAAAGCAGATCCGAAAAAGCAATCCGAAAAAGCAGATCCGAAAAAGCAGTCCGAAAAATTATTGCAGCCATCTACAATCAGGCTCCTCATTTCTCATTTGGCATTTGGCATATTTTCTGAGAAATGTATGTTTTCAGCTGAGTACAAAATATAGCTTCAGCACTTTACTATTTTACATTGTACTTGTCTTTGTTTGCCATTTGGCATTATTGGTAACAGAGGAAGGCTAGGATTTTGCAAGTGAAAGGGCATTGTAATTTTCAGTCTATCTATATTGCAAACCTAGGGTTTGATGATCATATCATTGACTGAAAAATGTATGGCATTGTTGCAAATTGTTGATATATGAATGGCATATGGTTTTGAGCAATTTCCTACATCATTGATAGTGTTTTAGATGGTATTTGGTTGCTATCTATTATTCTGAAATTTTGGGACAGCGAACTCATATATTGCAAAATAATTTCCTATATTCAGTATTTTTCTTTCAGCAGTGTATTCAGTGCATGCCAACTGTTTGACAAATTTTCTCAGTTTAGTATTAGTGGTTTTTAGTGGCCTTTATAGTAAGGGTCATTACATTTTGCTCCGCAATGTCACTTGGAGATTCCTCGTCCCAAGGACTTCTGTTCCACCTTTGTGTAGAGTCCTCGTGTGGGTCGTCCAATCTTTGTGGTGTAACGAATCTCTGCGAACCGATTGCTGATTGTTGTAGTCGCAACCGTCTTTCCAACTGCTCCTGTATACGTAGTGACCTTACTGACTTCTTTGGGTCGGCCTCTTCTTCCTCTCGCATTTGTCTTCTCCTATCTTTATTAAGGAGGTTTGGCATTAATTATTTGTGTTGTGGGGAGTACGGCGTCTTGATGTATCTCGGGGTTCTTCCTCCCTTCGATTCCTTTCTTCGTATTGTTGCAGGACTTGCTGTCGTCGTTGCTCCCTCCTAACACTTTCTCACTCCTCTTCGAGTTTCACCAATTCTCGTGCCAACAGTCTTGGGATGCTCCTCAGGAGGTCGTACACTGCGGAGTTGACACTGAGTTCGGCCCGTACTATACTAGGCGAGATGGCACCCCTTTGTTCCGCCTCTCGTTCCACGTACTTGTCTACCGCCACTTCCTAAGACTGAATTAAATCTTGTGTGATTTGGTCTTCCCTTGTTACTTCGTTATCCTCTGGGTTGCTGTCAGTTACTAGGGTTTGCTGTATGAATTCGCAGCCCATTATGCTTCCATCTTGCTGCGCGTACTAGTCACCGTACTAGCCTTGCATCAGTCACATACTAGCAGAGATGCCAAACGTACTAGTACCAATTCTGTACTATGCCAAACTATTAGTCACCGTACTAGTCCTGTACTGTACCAGTCACGTACCAGCCCGAAGCTATGTCATGTATTGTACCAGTCACGTACCAGCCAAGGTACTAACCCCTTACTAATCAGACCTCCAGGTTCGTTTTAGGCAGCGGTGCCAAAATGTTAGTTGCCAATATGTTCTACTTGGTCACAATGGTACAAAACTGGAACATAGATGGAACATAACTGGAACATAAATGGAACACCATATAACCAACAATCACATCATACTCAGCAAAACAGAGATAGTTCTAATTAATTCTTTGCACTGTCATTCGTATTTCACCAAAAGATAGATTTTACAATACGATGCTGGACTCTTTTATAGAGCCAAAGGTTGGTTCGAGACCAACCATTTTCCAACTAAATACTACTAACAGAAATTGATTAAACATACTTTAACCAAACCCGACCATCTAACTTTATTTATTATTTATTGCATGCCTACAAATTGCCCTTATAAACTCTCCAATTGTCAGGATCTCTAAGTTGGAATCTTATAAAGGAGTGGTTTAATTGTTCATTTCAACCATCAAACGCAGTTCAAAACATTAATTTCAAGAGCAGAGCAAACCTAATCAAGCAAAAATCAGAGGCAAAATCAGAAACTTGGTAATGGGAATTCAAGATAGATTCAGGTTTGTAAGCGTGCAAAATCAGGAATGAAACTTAGAAATATCCAAGTCTAATTTTTACAAGTGCACGAGGAGAGGGGTGACGATGTGAATAAGTTTGGGTTTTTAAAATTTATAGATTGTTTATTCTGATATGCATCCTTTCAAAAATATGTTTGATGATAAGTTTCTTACAAATATTGTCTCTTTCTCTTGCAAGGGTTAGCATGAAGATGATCGTTGGAGAGGGTGACTCTCAAGTGAGTGCATAGAGGAAGGAAAGCTTGAAGATCAAATTGGATGGATGAGATACGAGTGAAGATGATAATCAATAACGAAATGACGTGGGGCTGAACATTTCATGTGCAAGGATGATGTTCAAGGTCGAGCACTTCATACATGGAGAGATCATTGCAACATCAAGAACAACATGAGGGACATGGCTTGAAGGAGGAACTCTTGCTACTCTACAACTTCAATGATGAAGAGAAAAGGATATGTTGTTCAATGCTGTAGATCCAAATTTGTTGGAAACCTCAACCAAGGGTGATGATCAAATTGCAAATATGCACATCTCATGGAATAAGAAAAGTCAGGATGCAAGGCAGTACAAGGAAAGATGAGGATCAACAAGTTCAAGTCATGAAGAAGGATCAAGGTCAAGATACCATGACAAGCACCATTTCAGGAACATGTCAATGAGAAGATTTCCAAAGTGAGGAGGATGGAGAAGTGAAATTGAAACAAAGTTTACGAGATAAGAATGTTGAGGTGGCACCCATTCATCTTCAACCAATTAGAAGATTCCAACTTCACATGTCCAAGTTCATCCAATCTAGTTATTCCAGGTGGCATGACAAATGCATTTAATGTTTTACTCTATTGATTTTTCTCATCTGTCTATCCTCAAGAGGATATGTATTCAAAGCCATGTAATTTTCTCATTGCTCAGCATTTAATGCTTGTAAGCAGTAGCTGTGACAAACCCTAATTAGGGTTATTTGAAATAATTTGGGCCGTTGATCTTGGATCAATCTGAGGCATTCATTGTACTTGAAGCATCTATATAAGGCTTGATCAAATCATTTATAAAGAGGGAGATTGGTGAAGTTGTTGCTAAAATGTTGTCAAATTAATTGCAAATTCATTGTTGATTTCATGGTGAATTACTTGTGTTATTTTGGAGTGTTGCATGTTTTCTTATCTTCTCACTTGGAATAGGTTTCGCTTATGTTAAGTAGAAGTTGTTTAAATAGATGAATGAAAGATATTATTTTTGATTCATGGTGAAACCTCAAGTTCATACCTTTTGGTACATGTTGATTGCAAGTAATAGTGCAAGGTTAGTTTGAACTTATCGCAAACACTTAACTTCAATTGTGAATGTTCATTTGGATTGCACTAAAATTGGGTATTTGAATGAATGTTAGTAATTTGAAAATCATCCATGCACCCTTAGAAGATTGCACTTTCTCTTGCGTAGTTGTTTAAGTTGACGAAACAAGGATTGGCTTAGTTTCACCTCATCATCAATATTCTCGTGCATTTGTAGAGCTAGAGATAGAGTTAGCTGAGATTTTTAAACTCATATCCTTTTTGCACTTTGTTTTATTATAAATAGTTGAGGCACTTGAATTGCCAAACCATTTGCATTTGAAAAGTTGGTGTCCCATTGAATGAATAGCATAAGTCCCCGCATGGTTACCAAAAAATTACATCACCTTCACTGAGTTATATCCAACACAAAGTCGCCAGTTTGTAGTGTAAACCGCTTTATTTGATCACACAATCGCCATATTGTTTAGCATATGAGCTTTCCTTGTTCAAGAGAGGATAGAATACTTAGTATTTTATTCTACATATTGGAGTGATCACAAAACTCACACCAACACAGTGGTGCATTCTTGGAGTAATTTTTTTTTGGCCATTGAATCCTTCAAATTGAGGGCTCTCCTAATGTGATCTTGCAAGTGATTTGGATCACATGCCCTTATCAAACCCTTGAGTGGTTCATACACTCCCTCTACAAAATGAACTATGAACCTCATCTCTATCACAGAAAGAACCATCATTGATAGCTTGTGATATTCTTTCACATAGTGTTCTGCTTTGCCCTCTTGCTTTAACTATTCTAGCTCTCTAAAGTGAATTTCTGGATCCTCCATGTCGAATCTCTCCCCCATTCTTTGGCTGAACTCTTCTAAGCTAGTGATCGAGTCATGTCCTTGGTCACCATGCCATGGTACCACCGCTCATGGGCCACACCTTCGAGATGTAGGGTGACAAACTTGATGGGTTCTTCTACAAACATGGGGTTCAAAGAGAAGTAGATATCCAATTTCTGCAACCATACTTTGGCTGAACAATTTCCCAATCCATCAAAAGTAGGTATTGTAATTTTTCCCAAATGTTTTTGGTTGTCTCTATGAGTCATGCCCCCGCCATTAATTATATAGAAAGAAATGTTGCGAAAATAAGAAGGGCCAACTGAGTTTATTATCTTTTCTGCTGACCTGTTTGGCATTTGAGTTAAATTAAATTTATGTTTGCTTAGGGCCAACTCCTTTGAATTAAAGACAGAGGATGTGATTAGCTCTAAGGGCATCATAGAAAAATGATAAGCAGCGACTAAGGAAGGAGCAGCAATCTACTTTAAGCAGCGTTTTAATTATCATGTAGACAAGGATTTAGCAGCAATGACCTTTTGTTAATATGAAGCGATCATGTTAGAAGATAATCAGAAATAATAATAATAGAGGCAGCAATTACTTCTGAAGAGGCATGTCCATTCCCTAAAGAGAAGCAACTCCCAAGGGATGTCTCTCTTTATAAGACATTAAGATATAAAATGGAACAATATGACTTAAGATAAGACATCAATCAATCAATCAGAATAATTGAAGAAGAGGATTTCTCATAGATATATATACTTAAGCAGCCAATCAGGTTGGTATAAGAAAAATATCAGAATTATGTATTAGCAAGTATTTGGTTTGTCTATTCTATTATTTCTGAAGGCAATGTAGATGAACAGCAGTGATAAAGAAAAACAATATTTGTATAATGTGTTAAAACGGCGATTAATTATGAATGGTTATGTCCTTTGCAAGGGCAACAGACTGGATGAAATGATGTGACTCTCCCATCATGAACATATAAATAGGAGGGAGAATCATTTGTTGAAGGCACCCATAAAAAGGATCAAGTTGAAGCAAGGAATGGATTTAGCATCGAATGGGACAGAATAAGTGTTTAATTAGCAATTAAGTAGGAAGAGCGAATAATAAAGAAGATATGAATAGACTGGTAAATTAAGGAAGTCTGCAATTCAGAATAGCCATCCTTGATCTAGTAAACAATGTGGTATGCAGGGATATATGTTTAATATGTATGCTCGATGTATACAGCACGAGAATGTTTTAATGCATAATTCCTTACATACTCATATAGGCAATGTATGTATACAACAAATGATATATTTCATACATAACATCTTATATATTAGATATAAGCAATAATGCGGAATATCTAGATTTCTAGTCTATTCATTGAATTGCAGCAATCAATCATTGCGAGGTGAGGGAGGAAATAGGAGGGAGAAACTGATATGATCCTTTTGTAAGTAGACCACCTTGTGGTGCATGGCTGGCAACCTGCCACATGAGGCCAAGGGAGGCAAGGTGTATCCTGCCCTTGGGCTTAGATAGGAACGATGCTCAAGTCACCCTGTTGTAGTTTCCCCTCCAACACACACAATGGTTGATTGTTGGAATGGATTCAAAGGAGTCTCAATCATAGGGGGGTGAAAGAGGTGGCATGAATAAGGAGGGCAAGTACAAGCTTCCTCGCTATGTACACCATCTCATGAAGGATGGATGGCAAAAGGCTACATGAGGCCAAGAGGGATGGTATATCCGCTCTAGGCCCAGTGTGAAGATCGCTTCGGGTACCCTATCATGTCTCCTTACCCAAGCCTTGTTATGGTTGAACCCAAATAATGATTTATACATATTATATGATTAAGAGGATTGTGAATATATGTTATTTAACCCTAGTAGTAATAAGTGATTTTATGAATTGTATGTTCAATATATAGCTAACATGATTGCTGGATCTCAACCAGGATCTATATTGCTTTTGCATTCTTTGGGTAAAGTTATATCTCTAACTATATTAATGAAATGAGCACCAACCTAATTACATAAGTGAGCACCGATTGATAGAGAGCACCAACCCTATTTGAAGCACCTACTTCAATCAACTAAGGCACCGACCTCAAATTGAGGTCCAACTCAAAAATACATTGAAACTTAAAGCAATTCTTGACTAGTTCTCTATAAACCATTATCACTTGAATCGCCAACTCAAACAATATACTCCACTACAAAATAACATAGCCTACTCAAAGAAAAGTGGATATCAAGAAGCGGGAATGAGCGGGAGCGAGGGACTTTCAAATTTTGGTGTTGCAGTAGATGGATATACGGATGACGATGACGATCTTTGCGGATTTACAAGGGTGTGGAGGGTTTTTCGCTGGTTGGATGCTTCTGCTGGCATTCATGGGTCGGGGTTTGTTGTCATTGGGCTCTTTTGTGCCGACTATGGGCATTCTCTTGTGGTTAGAGGACTTCCTTCTCTCCTTACGATGGCTACTGGCTCCCCTATTAGTGGTATTTGTTGGTGTCCTGTGGCCAGCGTTGTTTCTTCCTTGCTGGCAGTTGCTGATGAGATGAACCTTCTATCCTTGTACTGGGTCTTGGCGGTTGGACTTCAGAGGGCTTTGTCTCTGGTTTCGTGGCGGTTGGAGATTACCATGACTGAGTTTGGGGGTTTTGCAGGATGTTTGTTTTTTGGCCCCCTTCGTTCTTCGGGTTTTCTTGCGGCCTCCCATTTTCTCGACTACTGCTGTCAATTTTGGGTTATGACATTGGTGAGGAGATATTGTTGCGGCTACCCATGCTCTTGGGTGTTTCTTGCAATGGCTGTGATGTTCTTGTTCACCACTCGCAGGCTTATTCGGCTTGTTTTTGTCATTTTCATGGGGTGCTTGCTGTTTTTGGCTAGGCCTGCTGCTTGCATCCCTTGATGGGTTGCTTTCCTTCTATCCTTTTTTTCGTGGTGCTTGGGCGTGGATCTTCCTATTGTTGCTTTGGTAGAAAGTGTTACGGAGGGAGCATTTGTCTGTGGCTCTAAGCGCCTAGTCTACGACATTTGCAACTTTCCCTTCGCTGCTATGTGGGTCCTATGGGTTCCTTTCATTGCTGGTGGAGAAATGGCGGCTTCCTATTTGGTGACTGGCTTGTTTTCGGTGGTTACTCAGATGGTCTTTGCTTGCCATGCTACAACTTGGGGCTCTTGGCTTAGTTCCACCTGTTCTGGAGGCACTGTTTTCCCTGAGTCTTGGGCGGGAGTGTTTATCGCTACACTCCTCTGTTTTTCTTGGTTTAAGTCGACAATCTTTACTGGTAGCCCTCACCGCTTGGAGGGTTCTACTGTCTTTGGTGACCCGTGTGCCACAGATGCTTTTGAGGCCACGTTCATGGGTTTCTTGCTTTGTGGGGTTCGGTTGGTGGCTCGACTGTTGCCTTGCGTTGGTCTGGGTGTTAGCGTCCTTACTGTGTGGAGTTGGTGGCCCTTATTTTTGGTTAGTCTTTTTCTCTTTGGGCTTCCTATTTGGTGACTGGCTTGTTTTCGGTGGTTACTCAGATGGTCTTTGCTTGCCATGCTACAACTTGGGCCTCTTGGCTTAGTTCCACCTGTTTTGGAGGCACTGTTTTCCGTCAGTCTTGGGTGGGAGTGTTTATTACTATGTTCCTCTGTTTTTCTTGGTTTAAGGCGACAATCTTTACTGGTAGCCCTCATTGCTTGGAGGGTTCTACTGTCTTTGGTGACCCGTGTGCCATGTTTACCCTCGTGGGGTAACAGACATTAATTGCATACAAACAAATATGTACTCAACATAGAATATAAAAGAGCATTTGTATTTATGTATTCACAAAAGTTTTCCGTACATAATCATTGTGTCTCCATCAAAGGAACAAGTACATATATATAACGTTCGAAGGGATGCGAGGCGAACTGTTGCACCCGTGTAACTCCTCCGGACGGACCAACCGTCTAACTACCCAAGTTACTTGACAACATCTTTCCCCCCAAAAGAAAAGTCATCTTCGGCGACTAAACAACAAAATGGAGATAATGCCCAGTACATAAGAAAAAGAAATCAGCTAAGAAGTGGAAGGGGGCATCCCTGGAATCGATGGTTTGAGCCTATGTTCATGGGTTTCTTGCTTTGTGGGGTTCGGTTGGTGGCTCAACTGGTGCCCTGCGTTGGTCTGGGTGTTAGCGTCCTTACTGTGTGGAGTTGGTGGCCCTTATTTCTGGTTAGTCTTTTTCTCTTTGGGGCTTCTATGTGTTGGGCTTGGAGGTTTGTTGGGTGCCTTCTTGCCTTGACTAAAGTTGAGGAAGTCTTGTTTGAGAGGGTGAAGTTGGGTGTCCAAGGGTTGTTGAATATCCTCTCATGATTTTTGGAGTTGATGTGCTTGTTATTGTGGGTCTTTTGGTGCACTCTCCTTAGCTGTGTGCTCATTTGGGGAGGGTGTTGGTTTGGGCCTGTGAGGGGATTCTTGCTGATGACAGAGGATGCTTGACAGGGACTGGTTTCAAGTTTGGGGTTTTGGAGGGGGAGCAGACAATGGCTTGGTATGATTGCTTTGGAGACTCTATTACTTAGTCTGGTTATAGCTTCTTGCACATTGTGTGTTGGGTTGCTTGGCCTATGTAAAGTGTCAATGAAGGTTTTGGGGGTACTCCATGGATATGGAGAGTGTTGGAGGGGGAGCTTGTTTCTGGCTGCCCTAGTTGGATTCGGTGCTAGTATTCTGAGGTGAAGTTTATGGTTAGTGAAGGCTTTCTAGGGTTCTGGAGAATGATGTTGGCTCTTCACCATAGAGAGTTGTTTTGATTGACAGGCTCCTTGCAGCTTGAGTTGTTGACCTTGTTGTGATGGGTGGGGCTTTCTCTTTCAGCTCTTTTTTTCTTTGTGTGGGACTCTCCTTTTTGTTTGGCTTGGACAGTGATTTCTTTTTCTCTTGTGGCTAGGTGAATGTTGATAGTTTTCAAGGGCTCACTCTGAGGTTTTGTTTTTGGTTGAAGTTTGCAGTTGGTTTGGGGGCTTTCCCAACCCTTTGGTTATGTGTAGTGTGCTGTGTTTCAGGAGGTGGGCTTGGTACTTTCTATCGACTTTTTCTTTCATGGTTCCTATGGAGGTGGAGTAGTCTCCTATTGAGGTGGAGATTATTTTTTGTGAATTTGGAGGTGGATGAGTCTCCTATTGAGGTAGATAATTTTTGGGCTCCCTTCTGTGGACAGCTTGTTGATGGATGGTGGTATAACTGTTTGTGCCTTGTTGTGTTGATCTTTCTCCTCACTGTTCCTATTGAGGTGGACCCCTTTTCTATTGAGGTGAGAAGGGAGATTGCAGCTGGTGTTCAGATAGACAGTCAGGGTGTTGCTGTTATTCACAGGAAGACCTATGACAGGCTTGTCTCTACCAAAGGGTTTTGGAATGTGCCCCACGTTGTGGGTGGCTGGCAGTGTGCTGACAATTGCCTTTCTTGGCACTTGCATTGTAAATGGTGTTGTGAGGTTTTCACAACACCACCCCATCATAGATGAGGACCCCCTTTAAATTTGACAATATGATCGCAAAATTCAAAGTTGTGACTCCCTAAAGCAGCACTCGAACCCAGAATTCGAATCAGGCCTGCAAAACAAATTGAAAATGGATTTAAATGGCTTCAAGACTCCTTTTATATGAGGCAATTTGCATTTAGATTAGGCCAGGCCTAAATCGCATTGGTTAAACCTCAATATATGGCCATGCAGACCCGTAATTAATGCAAATATGGGCAATTTAAATGAAGTGTGTGGGGCCTGATTGGGCTGGTATAAGGCTAGCGTGTGGCTTTGAGGCCCTTAAAGAAGATTGAAACTAAATTAGGCCTTGCCCAATGTGTAATGTGTGGGCTGGAGTAGGCACTACAGTCCTAGATTAAATCAATGAGACCTACATCTAGATTAAATAAGGCATTATAAGGTGACGCCAAGCATGGGAATTGTAAAAGACTAAGTCCTATACCTAGCGTGCAGCATTGGGAGATCAAAAAGGCCTTTAGTGGATGAAACGTGTGACCTTAAACATTAGATCTGGTGCCAAAATTGGAATGTATGTAATAAATCTGAGCAGCCCTATATGAAGCGTGTGGCATAGAGGTTTTAAATGGAGGTCAATCATGTAACGTGTGGTCCATATGGGCCTAAATTCAATGCAGATCTGGGCACTAAAATTTAAATCTGGTCCCCCTTAGTAAAGCGTGTGAGCCTGGAAGTTAGCAACAAGGCCTCAAATTCAATAAGGGAGGCCCTAAATCTGATTGCATGGGCTTCAAAACTCAAATCGGTGGGCCTTAAGTCAAACATATAGGCCCTACATGTGGCATGTGGCCTAGATCCTAATAAATAAAGCATCAAATCAAATGAATCTCTGCCCCAAAGGCCTCATAAATCGAGGGTTTATATTAATTAAATTTTGGTTGAATTAGCAAGGAAATATTGATTTTGGGAGACAAAGTCAGCCTAGGTTGAGAGTGGTGACCTTTCACCTTGGTCACCTATATAAGAATGATGCCTTTTGCAAATAAATCAGACTATTAGCAGAACCAACCTGATCTGAAGATCTTGAGACTTTTATGGCAGCACAGCAAGTTTGGAGAAAGCGTTGAGGGATAATCCCATTAAACTTCTTCCAGCTCTAAGTCCATCAAATCTGGGCTATTGACTTCATGATTCCCAAGAACATTAGATATCAGAGGGGCTGCGAAATGCAGAGCTGGGTGCAAAGTCAGGGTGTAGAAAGATGAATCATATCAAGTTAAGCCTTAATTGCAAATACATCGAGATACATCAATCTTAGAGGTTAAGAAAATCAGAACATTGTGGAGGAGGATAGGTGCTGAGAAGGCTGACTACAAGACATGCCAAACCTAATTACACAGATTTGCAGCATTCTAAGCACGTTTCCAGACTTGTAATTGACCCAGATCTGCCAACCAAACTGAGTCACGCCACCAAGATGATGTTGATGTGTTGGAGTATCATTGATCTGAGCATATATTAGATCATTCAAAGCTTACAAAACCTCAGGTCTGTTCCTCAATTTCTCATTACAACAAGGTATATCATTATGGGTACGCTTACTTGGCATTTATATCATAAACTCATAGTTGTGAACAAATTCAAAGAAGTTTCTTTATAATTAGCAGTCTGAAAATACTTGCTATTGGATTTGTAATCAGATCTTTAGATTTTGTTCTTGCAGTATCATGGAAGCTTATCAAGTTAGGAACTAGGATCTGGTTTTATTTCTAGTTGTGTTGGGAGATGAGTAAGTTAAAGTCTAATTAGAATCCTATGTGACAGGTTGTGGTGTGACAAAGCTTAAAGGAAGATGAACGTTGAAAGGCAGGGGCATCATCAATGAGATCAAAAGGTCAAAGTCATGCAAAGAGGCAAATGGAGAAAAGGCTCAGCACGATCGATGGAAGAGCAAGATCAACATATTTTAGAAGATGTCAAGGGAAGATACTACAACATAAAAAAAATTTCAAGAAGAAGCAATTATCAAGTTTAAAGCCAGCAAGGAGTTGCAAATTTTGATGGAGTTGTCTTCTTCTTTGCTGGAAGAGAGTTTGTTGGTGAAGGAGGGTCTTCAAGCTTGAGGGTGAAAGCTAGTCTAAAGGACAAAATTTTTTCCTTGTTCTTGCTTGGTTCATTTCCCTATTTCTTCTTGCACTACTCATCCACCACTTCATCATTCCATCTCTAGGGTTTGAAGAAGGGAGAGATAAGTGCATATTCATTCATAGGAATTTGAAGAGGAGATATAAGTGTAGTCCCACCCCTAGGAACGAAGCGGAGATATAAGTGTAGTCCATCTTATAAGTATTCGAAGAGGCAGATATAAGTGGTAGTCTCATCCCTAGGAATGAAGAGGCAGATATAAGTGTAGTTTGATAGGAATTGAAGAGGCAGAAATAAGTGTTTGTTCCATCCCTAGGTTTGAAGAGGCAGAGATAAGTGTAGTACCATATTGTAGAAAGAAGGGGCAGAAATAAGGGTTAGGATGGCGGATGCTAGTGCAAGCAAGAACCAAAGGGGAATGTATACCAAGAAAGACAAGGAAGACATGATGCCCAAGACCGCCTTCTTCTCAAAATTGAAGCAAGTGGGTGACACCAACATTGCCAGTAGCAACAACAAACAGTCAAGAACAAGAAGAGGAGTTTGGAGGATTGAGAAAGGTAAAGAACATCAGGAGCCTCCAGCAGCGAAATAGATTACAGTGCCATCAAGAGAGAGCATAGTTGAGGCTAGGAGCCAAGAAGTTGGTACAAGTGAGCAAAGGGCAGCAGTAGAGGTGAGCTCTGATTCAAAATCAAGTGGCTACAGTAACAGTACAGAGTACTCTCCTCTCTCAGAGAACCAGTTTAAGGATGATATGACAGTCACTAGTGAAGGAGATAAACTAATCGATGTTGAGGCTCTATCAGTTGAGGAAGGAAGCCAAGCGCCTAAGGTTGTTGGTGATGCTTGGCTAGTCGAACCAAATTCAGATTTGGGGAGATGCATTGCACCACCATGGTTGAGGCAGAGGCTTATGCCAAGGGGCGAGGTTGTGGCCATCCAAACACTTGAAGACATTCAAGGGTTAGTGGAAAGGGAAGATGATGTGAGACAGAGCAAATTGCAGGAACAGTGGCAAAGGGTAATTAGGAGTGATGATGATGGTCACCGAAGGGTTCAGATTGCTATACCAAGGGTTAGCAAGGCAGTAGGCGAGATTGAAGCCCAAGAGTATGAGATAGTAGAGCATGATATGAGAAGACATTGCAAGCAGCAAAGAACATGATGAACACAGTTGAGCTCAGGATGAGACATATACCTTGCCCTCCCATGGAGGAAGTCAACAATATATTAGTCAAGCTCATTGTCTTGGCTAAGAAGATGAAAGAAAATGGTAGAATTGTATTAGAAGATCATTTGATGTAAGCCCAAGTGGCAAATTCTCCTTTCTTCTTGTGTAGGATAGGTGTCTGATTCTGATTGGCTACCGTTTTGGTGCCTTTTCATTGGTTGCCACTTTTCCTTTTTTTTTTCATTGGTCCATTGATGAGGTGGCATCTTCTCATTGGCCGATGGGGTGGCAACCCTATTTAGGGTTTTTGGGATTTAATCTGGATCGTTGGTTTTGCCTCTTAATCTCTACCGTTGGTTGTATTCTTGAGCCTCCTATATAAGGCCATTTGTTCTCATTTGTAAAAGGGAGTTATGTTGGAGAATTGTTGCCAAAATACTATCAAAATTGTTCTCTATTCATTGTTGTGGCTTGCATGGTGGATATACATGATCATTTTGGTGTATTTGCATGGTTCTTTACATCTCTCAATTAAAATAGGATTTCATTTCAAATTTGTTAAGGTAAGAGTAGAAGTAGATAGATTGTGTGGTGATATTGGTGGATGTTTGATTGGATTCTATAAAACTAGGCCACTAGCTCCTTGTAGATGCAAGGGTGCCTTGTGTGGTATCTAGTATTTGTGCTCAAGTTCAATTGACATTAGATCCTTAATTTGTACTCAAGTTGGATTGAGGGGAAGGTGTTGATATGAAAACCTTTTGAGATCCTTTGAAGCTTTGCACTAGGTGGAGTTAAAGTCGCAGGCAAGCCTCCATTTGGTAGGAATCCTAGTCCATCCATTAGTTTCCCATCCATAGTTAGAAATAGAAGTAATCTAGATAGTAGAAGTTTGATGAGCAAAGTTGGAAGTGATATAAATCACGGATATACTTTATCATATATTGCAAAGCCAGATCTTTAGCAGTGTAAGTTGACACCCTTGAATGAAACACGTAAGCCCGCCTATGTGATTAACCAACAAATCACATTAATATAATTGAGTTAGTATCCACAAGTGTAAGGAACCTTGGAGTTTTCTCATGTTCTGCATGAGTATTTACTTTTCAAGAGAGGGTTGAGTGTTTGGTATTCTATATCAAGTATTCAATTGCTATATGTTATGTAGTGGTACAAAACTGACATCAACAAGTGGTTAGTTGGAGCCTTTAGCTCTTTGTTGTACTTGGCCTCTCTTGGCCTTGTGTACTCCAAGTAGCATTTCTACTAAAGTTTTTTGCTGACTGTGCTCCATTACTGGCGTTCTTTCGTAAAATCTAGCACACTAGTTTGTGTGGTTTTCTCCTTGACAGCCCTATGGCTGTCAATCTGTAAGGGTCAGCCCCCTTGTTAGACTGCTGCTAATATCAAAAACATAGCCTACTCAAATCAATCATCACTCATCACACACAGCTCCAAAAATAATAATATATCCCTTAAGAATATTCTACACTCAAATCATATATCCTGTTGATGTTTGTAGCATCGCTCAGATAAATAATATTGACTATATGATTATTATGAGAAATGCTATATATATATATTGATATTACTATATACATTGATATATATGTATATATAAAGTTAGATTATAATTATTCTCATAATAACTAAATAGTTATATCGATAAAATATATATTATTATTATTATGTAAATATTAGAGAAATTAATATAATACTCGAGATATTATATATATATATATATATATAATCATAATTGTCATTATATTAATTACATAATAATGAATAGAAATGTCCCATGAAGGGACATGTCTCTTCTTGGCTCATTCTTAATATAAATGCAAGAGATTGTTGATTTGGAAAACACATACATGAAGATAGTGCTATTACATTTGCAATGATCCTAAAACCTTAACATGGTATCAGAGCCAAGTTGCAAATGCAAGAGAGTAGTTTGTTAATGGTGAATGTGTGACTGTCTCAGAAAATTATAGTCTCAGTACGAGGACCATATCTCACAAATGCACCGTTGGATTTTTCTGAATTTGAGATATGTTGGTGAGACAAATTTAGAAGAATCTCACCCGAGCGATTGGAAAGAAAATGTCAGGCTCAGAAGTTATGACTGAATGTGTACAGGTCTATGCAGATTTCTGAACAAAGAGAGTTCTTTGATTAAAAGCTACAAACACTTTTTATAGTGCAAATAAGAAAAGGATCATTACATTAATCAAGAGATAAGTATTCCATGTTGATTAATGTTCATAAATTTTTTATGTAGTTATTAAATCATACTGTAACATTGGGATAGAAAATATTGTATGCTTTTATCATTAATATTTCCTTGGGATAATATAGTTTAGTGAGCTATTTGTAATCTCTCTCTGACATACCTTCAGGACAAAAGCACAAGATAATTTCATTCAAGGGAGAAATAACTTGATGCTTTCAAACAAATTTATTATTGAGACTAGATGCAAAGAGAGTATAATATTTCAAAAGAGGTCAAGAAGTTGATAAACTTGAGCTTCAGAGGGAGTAGATGGTTCAGTCAACTTGTGACAATCTTGATCATATTGATTGAGAGGGAGTTCACTATTGAAGGTGAGACATTTATGAGGTAAACTTGATATAATTGATTATTATACTTATGAATTATGAATGTTTTTAATGGGCCTGCCCCCTGTGTAAATCATGAGGAAGTGACGACTTCCAAATGATTATCATTTGTATTTGTAAAAGTTATTGTAAGGTGACGATCTTACAATAACTTGACCTTCTATTGTGATAGACATCTTGTGATGGATGAAACCAATCATATTAGATAGAACTTGTGGATAGAATCGCTGATGGAGGCAATCCACACCAAAGCTCGTGAGTTTGTGAATAGAATCGCCGATGGAGGCAATTCACACGAGAGCTTGTGGATAGAATCACTGAAGGAGGCAATCCACACCAAAGCTCGTGAGTTTGTGAATAGAATTGCTGATGGAGGCAATTCACACAAGAGCTTGTGGATAGAATTGCCGGTGGAGGCAATCCGCACCAAAGCTCGTGAGTTTGTGAATAGAATCGCCGATGGAGGCAATTCACACGAGAGCTTGTGGATAGAATTGCCGATGGAGGCAATCCACACGAGAGCTTATGGATAGAATCGCTGATGGAGGCAATCCACATATTGAGACTAGGTTTCTATTGATTATATCATGAGGATGATGCCTTTATTGCTTACATCATATGATTGATCTTGTCAAGTGTCATAAGTGTCGACATTGGATTGATTTATCCTCCCTAGCTAAGAGGGCGTGTTGATGTTTGTAGCATCGCTCAGATAAATAATATTGACTATATGATTATTATGAGAAATGATATATATATATATATATATATATATATATATTGATATTACTATATATATTGATATATATGTATGTATAAAGTTAGATTATAATTATTCTCATAATAACTAAATAGTTATATTGATAAAATATATATTATTATTATTATGTAAATATTAGAGAAATTAATATAATACTCGAGATATTATATATATATATAATTATAATTGTCATTATATTAATTACATAATAATGAATAGAAATGTCCCATGAAGGGACATGTCTCTTCTTGGCTCATTCTTAATATAAATGCAAGAGATTGTTGCATTTGGAAAACACATACATGAAGATAGTGCTATTACATTTGCAATGATCCTAAAACCTTAACATATCCTTCAGTCAAAAACATAGCCTACACCTCCACAGCATCACATACAAACTCCTGTAATCTCTACCCTTTTCATATCAACTTTAAAACAAAAATGTGGTAACCCACCACGCTCACATTTTTTTGAATTTAAGGCAAACACAGACCAGGTGGATAACACCTACGCACTAGTTCCTTTGTTGTTCCAATCTGCCACACTTCCATTTCCTATGCATCAATACACTAGGCGTTGATTTCCTTTCATCAAGAATGGCACCACACAGTAATAAGTCTCAACATACTGAGCTTAAGAAGAGTCCCCACTCCTACTCCTGTTTAGCATAGCGTGATCACAAAAGACCTGTCACACTCAAAATCATTGCACCATTACTCTGTTCATCTACACCCCCTTCTGCATAGTCAATGCATGCCGTCTCCATTCCTTTTAGACGTTTTTCTTCAACCATATATTTACGGAGCTCAGTAATGAACATTAACGCAGAAATATGTTATCACAAAAACAGCTTCACACCACAGTTTACCAAGAAAAAGCTATGAGTCTTATCTTTCTTCACTCCTTAACACCGTGAAGAATAATGATGAACCACAATTCCTAAAAAAAAATGCCAAGTCATCCTCTATATTTCTCTTCTCCCATGCAAACACACCCTGACTCCTATATTTCAAAAACATTTCCAGGAATCTTAAGGAGTAATGCACGCGAAATATACTCCTGCCCACACCGCAATTAACATTCATACTATATTCGTAACTGAAGCTGCATGCTTTTTTAGAGCCCACACTCATGTCTTCCGCAGCATTTATTCACCCTGATAAATATATAGACTGCTGGTGATTAGTGCTTAGTGCAAAATAAAATCAAAACCTCAATGGTAGCATTCAGAAATACTCACATCCTTTAAAATATTATCGCACCATTTTTAATTCGCTGATTAAATTTAGTTGATTATTTGATTTTGTGCGCTCCAACTATTACTTCCGATTTATTACTCTGCAGAAAGCATTACAAAGTAGCCTCTTTCACTCACACATAAGCTTCTGAAACGCCACACCAAAATATAGGATAAATGCATAAATGAATCTACATCAAATAAAGCTGTCAAACATTAATTTCTGAAGCTTTCCATATTTAAATTTCCAAAGAGAGTTACCACATTAAAGACTCCAAGGAAGTCATCCTTTTGAAAGTTCAACCAATGGTGTGTCAATCTGACTTGGCAAACAAGTAGACAGGCAGGTAGCTTAAGCAGATAGCCAGGCAGCTCAAGTATGCAACCAAGTAGCTCAAGTAGACAACCAACCAGCTCAATGACGCAATCAAGTAGCTCAAGCAAGTAACCAAGTAGCTCAATCATGCAACCAAGTACTTCAAGCAGCTCAAGCAAGCAACCAGGCAACTCATTCAAATTCTCTTACTTTTGAGTAATCCTTCGATATTAATACGACCTTGATCATCAACTGTTATGTTCCTTGTTTTAATTGAACTTGTGATTCTAGGGAAGAATATAGGTACTCCCAACAGGGGATGTTACACTAGTCTTCATGTCATATCGTGGTAGATGATTGGACTTAGAGTACTATAATTAGCATGAATCTTTCCATCTCATCGTCAGAATTAGGTGGTACTTGCTTCTCTTCATCAAGTGGATCTTCTCCATTTTGCAAGAATTTGGCCTTGAATGTCTTGGATGGAGGATTGACTAAACTCCATAATTGGCAGGGTGACTTCCTTCAGCACTATTGGAATTAAACCTCCCAACAATCCTTTGCTGATTCATCTCCCTCGAGTGCTCAGCTTCTCTGCCATAGATTCCCTTACAGAGGACTGTGATTCTCTCGCCAGCTCTTTGTTTTCATTTCTAATGACTTCCTAGGAGTTGAATTCTTCATTTCTCTCACCCATGACTTCTTCCTTCCCCCTCTCTCTTCACTGGTATCTGATTTCACAGTCACTTTTCTACATAAATCTGTATTACATGTCCACAGGTTTGCAGAAACAACGGCTCTGATATCACTAAAATGTTCCTCTAGGGTTTTCAGGTTAGCTATAGAGTTATAAGCAAACACAGAATTCTGATTACACAGTCTGCTGTATTAGACAACGTTGACACTCAAATAACCCTACAGTTTGACCAGGATGCAATCAAGATTACAGCATTCAATTACTTTTAATAGAGTCTATAAACCACAGATCTGTAAGAGATTTTAATTTAGGACAACATAAATCAACAAGGCACTCAAGTGCTCCAGCATTTTGTTAATGAGTATTAGGTAAGACAAACTGGGCACTAGCCCTCTTACAAATTAATTATTTTCTGCTGTTCAATTCTTGCAGCAATTACAATGCCCGAACAATTCCCAGATTTGCTTTCTGTATTGCTGCCTCTGTCCATATGATTGGAGTGGAATGCCTGCAGGTGTCAGACTCTGTACCCCTGACCGGCTGGGGGTTGTTTAGCTCTGCCCGGAAGGAAGTGGTTAACATCCAAGCTAGGGTCTGAGGCGTGGTAACCCTCAAACCTGATTGAATAACTGCCTGTGTTAAAATGAGCATTCAATGTGATCAGACTTGATGCTGCTGTGCAAGGTGTGCCCCTAATTTGAACCAGTGCTTGTAGAAGCACTCCTGGGTAAATATTTTCTAAAATCTTTGAATTGTCACCCTTCAATAAAGGACATTGTGTAATGGAAGCGCTGAAAACAACCCTCTAATAGTGAGTGATTAATTCTGGGACCTTCAGTTGTGATGATAACCCTTGTCAGTGGGTTGCTAAGTAGCTGAATCAGACATGACCCTGATGGTGCCTCAGATTGTAGCAATTTTCCCTATATAATGAATTGACAAACCTTGGGTCAAGCGGGTGGTAAACAAAGAGAAGTCAGCAGGAAACTAGAATCATGGTTTAAGTCCTGATTTGGAAGACACAGCTAGGTTGGTATACAACTAGCATCACCTGAGATGACTCAAATTTCATGCTGATCTCATGATGTCAAAATAAAAGCAAGAAATTTGTTTATATACCTGTTCCCAGAAAAAAGCATAACGGGTTGGCCACCCAATGTCAAGCTCAATTAATAACTAATAATAATATTATTGTCAAATCATACATATTATTATTAATAAGTTGTATAATAATTTTTTTACACTAGTGTTTAAAACACTTTGTAGGAATTTAGGATATCATTCTTATGATGTCCCACCTGAAGGGACTTGACAAAAGCTGACCTTTATTTGATTGAAAACTTAACAATCTCTTCTTGAAGCTTCTGTTCTACTCTCTCACAGCTTGTGATATTCCAATAAATATCATATTTAGAAAAATTTATAACTCATTGCCTTTCATTTTTTGTTAAGTGGGGAAATCATACTGCCATTGATCATGATATTGATTCCTTGTGCAGAGGGAGCCATGACAAAAGTGATTGTCTTGTGCAAATTTTCTTTTCCAATGAATGTTTTAGTTTTTTTTCTTTCAAGCAACATTATCTCATGTCTCGCTCTCTCTGTCTCTCAATACGTTTTGCTTCAATCTAGACTAGAGTGTTAAATAATGTAATGTTTCTTTAATGGTCATCTTACTTAGTTTAGTTTGTTTCTAATTCTAGCTCCAGTTGACGATTGTTTCATTTAGAAACATCGTCTTGTAATCTCTTATAATAGAGCCTTTCGTCTCTATTGTATATGCTATATATCGATTTATAATAATATGATATCGGAGCGAGTCAATGGGGTTTTATAAAGTTTGGCAATTTTTTTAAAAAAATTCATGGCCTCCTTTCTGGAAGTTTTTTTTAAATTAATTTTAAATGAGAAAAACGTTTGTGCAATTTCCAAGTGGTTTTGAGGCAACAATTTTTTACAAGGCACCATTTTTTCTACAAACCCTACCCTTTTTTTGATGAGGTTTTTTTCTAAAAGTTGTGGGCATATTTTTATTGGAAATTGTGGATTTTTTAGAGAAAAATTGTGCATATCTTGCTTCTACAAACTTTCGCGCCATAATTCGAGGGTTTCAAGGTGTCTTTTGTTGTTTTTTTTAGACACGACGAAAGACTAGGCCATTTCACATGTTGGAAATAGTGTTATGCCTGTACCCTTGTTTGTTCTTGGTGTGTCCAGTCTGCTTGCGTTTTTGCAGATTATATTGTCCGTTTTCTTCTTGCGCCCTAAGAAACTCGCGTGGTTTTTTGCCATGACAAGCTGGATTTTGAGTGCAGTTTTTAAGGTTGTTTATGCCCTAGGTGATGTTATTTTGCTTTGTAAGTGTCGTGTTGAGAGGTTTCTAGCTCCTGCGATTTATATGACAGTTTGGGGTCTCACTATATCTAAAATTGCAATCTACCTGCTCCATTTTGGTGATCATAGACCTATGTCAAGGGTTTTCATCAAAGTTTTGGTAGTTTTTTGGCAATGGTGACTGGTTTGTGTTTTTTGGTTACTAAGGTTTTCCAATTTTCCTCATAATCGAGGGTTCTAGATTTTCAAGATCATGGTGTTTTTTTGTGGGTTCTTTCTCTGTTGGTATTTTATAATTTTTTCCTCAAAAAACAATATTTGGGTTTTTTTATAATTTCCTCAAAAAATTCTGTTTTTTTTAATATTTCTTTCCTCAAAAAATTATATTTGGGATTTTAATTATTTTTTCCTTAGAAAAATTATATTTGGGATTTTTTTAATAATTTTTCACTCAAAAAATTACTGTTAGGTTTTATAAAATTTTCCTCAAAAAATTACTGTTGGGTTTTTTGATTTTTCTCCTAAAAAACAGGCAATTTTTTGTGGGTGATCTCAGCATCACATTAAGGGTTTGGTGATTTTTCCACAAAACTCGTGGTTTCTTGCAGTCAATTTTTGGGTTGTAGTGCTCATCTGCAAAAATTTTGACGATTTTTTAAACAAAATCGTGGTTTCAGTTTCAAAAGTTGAACTTGATGTCTTTGGCTGCAGGGATGGATAGTTTTGTTTTCCAACATTAGGTTGGAAGGTAGATAGTTTTGTTTTCCAACATCAGGTTGGAAGGTTTGTGGTTATCGTAGTCATATCCAAAACTTTTGTAGAATCAAGGAGGGTCTCAGCAATAGGCACATTTGGCAGAGCATTTTGAAGAGAAGGGGTAGCCTTCTATGCATTTGTGTGACCAAAAGACCTGCAAATTGTGTCTTCTGTAGGTTAGTTAGAATGACGACCATTAAGGGAGGGTATTAAATAATGTAATGTTTCTTTAATGGTCATCTTAGTTAGTTTAGAAAAATCGTATTGTGATCTCTTATAAATAGAGCCTTTCATCTCTATCGTATATATCTAGTATTTATTGATTTATAATAATATGGAGTGTTTGCAATGCTCCAATGATCGTACCCATTTATGTGGAAGGAACCAAGGGTTGGTTTCTTGGCCATTTGCTTCTTTGGTTGATGCTTTGTTTCAAATTTCTCCTCCTTTAATAGGGACCCCTATGAATGGTAGGGCCGAGAGAACGAAGGACAGGCAATGAAGTGTAGTGATGATGATCTTCTATGTGGCTATTATTTGCATTGATGGCTCCTTCATTGGTCATTTGGATAGTTGGACCAAAATTTCTAAATCAGTGATTACTTCTTTATTGGCCTTCTGTGTGTTTGAAACAAAATAAGCAAAGTCATTATCCATGGAAAATGTATCTTCATCTTACATGTTATTTTGTGAAAGCATTACAGCAAATATCCTGAAACAAGAGCTAGTAGGAATTGGGTGACACAAATTTTTATCCACAACTAAAAGAAGACACCACTCATGGCTGCAATGAATTATATGTACAAGGATTTGTTGTGAGGTCTCACATCATCGCCCCAAAGAATTTGGGGACCCCCTAATTCGAAAAACATTGGCATTTTCTGTAGGCCCCGGTATCCCGTTGCCTTGACAAACCTTTTGGACTTAGATGGATGGTATATTGAAATTGGAAGGCTTGTGATTTTTTGGAAATCTTGCGGATTTTGGATGTGAAATGGATTAAATGAATGAATTTAAATGGCCAAAATGGATTTGATTTGCCAAATAAAATTGTAAGTTGCAAAGGATAATTGGAATAAAATCGAAAATTTAGCCTCTTGTGTACACTTAAATGTAAATTTTGCTTTGCAAATCGAAAGCCTTGGCAATTAAATTCTAAAATCTGAGATCAAATTCGAAGGCATTGCCAATTAAATTACAAAATTTGGGCATTCATTTAAAGTTTTGGCAATTAAAATCCAAAAGTTTGAGCTTTTAATTCGAAATTTGCACTAATAAATTAAAAATCCGGGCTAATAAATATGAAATTAGAGCCAATCAAAAATGAAATCTGGCTAATAAATTCGAAATCTGCTCTGTAATTCACAAATTTGGGCATTAATTTCAAAAATCTGGGCCCTTTAATGAGAGGCGTGTGGCCTTGGGATACAAATTGGGGCCTCCTTTAGTGGCGTGGTCAGCTCACCCCAATGCATTTCAAAAAATCTATGCTTGATTTTAAAATTTCAATGCAAATTCATTATTTTATGCAAGGTCGTCCCTCCTTATGGCTTTTAATTTGAGATTTTGTTTGCCTAAGTGCAGGTTGGCCCTCTAAATGGGAGACTAAACTTGGTATTTAGAGGCGCTCTCCTCCCTCCATTCCCTCATCTCATTCACCTCTCATCTCCTTGACGCAGCGAACTTGGCAAGGAGGAGCAGCGACTTTGATAAAGCAGCGATTCTAATCTATAAGGCAGCGAAAATTCTAGGCATAGGAGGGCAGCGACAGTAAGGAGCAGAAAACTTGTGAAGAGGACCTGCTATTTGATTGCCCAGGCGAAAGTTCTAGGGCAGATTGAGGACTTGCGAAAATTGTCTCAAGAGGAGCAGAATTGAGAAGAAGGGCGAACTATCAAGGATTGGAGGAGAGAATTTGAGTTTGGTGAAGGCGGCCACGGTGATTGATAGCAGACCTGCTATAGAATTGGAGAGGCTGGGAAAATATTGAGGCCACGAATTTTAGGTTGAAGGGAGGCCACGAATTTTGAAGAGTTTGTTGGAGAGCCATGAATTTGTCTAAGGAGACCACAGATTGCTAGAGCCTGCTGTTTGATAGAGGAGATTGTAGATTTGTTTAGAGGAAGCTACAGATTTGTTAAGGAGCCTGCCAATTAGAGGAACATATTTTGCAAAATTTCTTGGTGAGTGGCCCGTGTTCTCAATTGTTATTTTTTTTTCTTTGACGTTGATGGTTTGGTGTAGGAGACGATCTTCATGCTTGAGGGTGAAGGCTGGTCTAAAAGGAAGATTTTCTCCTTGTTCTTGCTTGGTACATTTTCCCTATTTTCTTCTTGCATCATCCATCCATCACTTCATCATCTCATCTAGGGCTTGAAGTTGGGAGATATAAGTGTAGTTTCCGTTTAGGATTTGGAGAAAGGAGATATAAGTGGTAGTCCCACCCCTAGGAACGAAGTTGGGAGATATAAGTGTAGTCCATCTCATAAGTAACGAAGAGGCAGAAATAAGTGGTAGTCCCATCCTTAGGCGGAGAGACAGAGATAAGTGTAGTGTGATAGGAATTGGCAAGGCAGAAATATGTTTGACCATCCCTAGGCGAAGGGGCAGAGATAAGTGGTCCCACCTCACTGTAGAAAGAAGGGGCAGAAATAAGTGTTTACGATGGCGGATGCTAGTGCAAGCAAGAACCCAAAGGGAATGAATACCAAGAAAGACAGGGAAGACATGACGCCCAAGACCACCTTCTTCTCAAAATTGAAGCGAGTCGGTGACACCAACATCGGCACCATAGATATGATACAGTTAAGAGATAGGTTGAAAGGGGGCCGGTCCTCTATGGCAAAGAAGATCTATAAGCGTGGAGTTGTGCAAGCTGCCACCTTCCCTCCTACCTTGCCTTGTCCGGTGTTGGTGATGGAGTGTGCATCTCGGCTAAATATTGTGACCAAGTCCATCATCTTTAGTGAAGAAGAAAGGGTGTTGGCTAACATCAGTGGGCAGGTGGTAGAGGAAGTGTTTAATATACCCTAGCAGAAGGGCATGATAGTAATGTTGATGGATCAAGCCGCCAGGTTCTTTCAAGACAGTTAGGATGCCTACCTTGCCCTACTAAAGCAGAGTTGGTTACATGAAGGCAAGAAGGGAGTCACCAAGTCATCAAAGCTCACTAGGTTAGATTTCAAATCAGAGTATGGCGATCTTATTGTGCTTCTCAACCGAGTCATGGGCTCCGCTCAAGGTATGCAGTTTGAAACTTGGATGTACTATATTATTGAAGGAATTGAAAATGGAAAAAGAAAGTTTGATTGGGCTAGAATTATAAGTGAAAATTTAGAGTTGCAACTTAGGACAGTGCAAAATCAGAAACAATTCTATATGGGGTCCTACCTTTTCTATTTGATTGCAAGATTGTATGAACATCTTGGACTTAAGGCTAGAGGGGTGATTGGCAATGGGCCTGGACAATGCTTGGTGCATGAGTGCTATCCACAACTTCATTTGCACAACACCAAGGATTACAAGATATTTTATGATGCCTTTGCCATGAAGATGGTAAGGATATTGCAAGGGACACCCGCAAGGAGGCTCTCACTAGAAGCAGAGACAAAAGTTAGGAAGTTTGGGAGTTGGTTCATCCAGTTTCCGCAATTCACTTATATCAGAGTGGCTGGATGCACGGCTTGTCCCAAGAGGCTTCCAAGGTACCCACCCGATAGGATAGTTTTGATGGAATTGGCTAGGCAACTTGAGCAATATGACAAAATGATGAAGCTCAGAGGTAAGACAGGGGTTATCTTCTCACTCATGATAGGCAATGATAGTTGTTCCAATCTTGTCGCCTTTACAGTTGCGGAGAAAGAGTTAGAACAATATCATCTAGCATGGTATAGGGCAAGGCAAGGATTCGATCCTAATGGTTTAATCAAGGCATCTCATGGGGATCCATTCAAGCATATTCCTACTTTGGAGGATTTTTGGGCCAATGCACAGGATGACTTTCATGTGAGGAAGTTGGCTTTCTCAAGGTTATCGGTGGGCATGATGAGGGCAATCAGATGGAGAAATCTTAATATTCCGGATCAGCTGGAAGAGGATGAAGATGTGCTAAGGGAAGATTATAATATAGTAGAGGGGACAAAACTGAATCCAGTTGAGTGGGATGATCATCAGGATCCATCCTTAGATGCAGTAACAAGAACAATTGAGCTACACACTGAGTGGTGGTACAATAGGAAGTTTAGGCAATTGCAAAGTCGGAAGGTACACCTTACCTATGAGACGATGAAACCAGAAGAGGAGATTCCGGCGGAATCAGTTGGACAGCAAGGTGGGGGTGGTAACCAGCAGCAAGCAGTTAAGAGCAAGAAAAGAAGTTTGGAGGTTGAAAAGGATAAAGAACATCAGGAGCCTCCAGCGAAGAAACAGAGGTCAGTGCCATCAAGAGAGAGAATAGTTGAGGCTAGGAGCCAAGAGGTTGGTACAAGTGAGCAAAGGGCAGCGGTAGAGGTGAGCTTTGGTTCAGAATCAAGTGGTTATAGTAACAGTATAGGGTACTCTCCTCTCTTGGAGAACCAAGTTGAGGAGGATGTGGCAGTTAGTGATGAAGGAGATAAGCCAGTTGACATTGAGGCTCTATCAGCTGAGGAAGGAAGCCAAGCGCCCAAGGCCGTTGGTGATGCTTTGTTAGCCGAACCAAATTCAGATTTGGGGAGATGCATTGCACCACTATGGTTGAGACAGATGCTTATGCCAAGGGGCAAGGTTGTGGCCATCCGGACAGTTGAGGATATTCAAGGGTTAGTAGAAAAGGAAGATGATGTCGGACAGAAACAAATTGCAGGAACAGTGGCAAAGGTAATCAGGAATGATGAGGATGGTCACCGAAAGGTTCAAATCGCTGTATTGAGGGTTAGCAAGGCAACGGGCAAAATTGTGGCCCAAGATTATGAGATAGTGGAGCATGACATGGGAAAAATCACAGATGACATGGAGTGTGTGGAGGTTCAGGAAGGCATAGCTTCAATAAGAGAAAGGTTGAGAAAGGCGAACGAAAGGATTGCAGAGTTGGAGATTGAAAACAAGTATTGGAGGGATAGCTATCATGAAGTATGTCAGCCTATCCAACATTTGCCTTAGGTGGCCCTTCCACAGGATAGTGGGAGCAATCTGGAAGAAATATTAGCTCGAGAGCAAGAAACTAAAAATTGGATCAGTAATACAATTCAAGAAGGGCGAGAGTTCTTGCCTGCCTTTATCTCGACATTTAGGTCATTTGTGTCTCTTAGGGACAAATTCAGAGCATTTGAAGGGGAGTGGAAGGATTTCCTTCCAATCCGTGACTTAGCCATTCCCAGGTTATGGGCGGCCATAAAGCTTTCAGAGGGATCTTTGGTGAAGGCCAAGTTGGTCAGTGAAGGAGGGAAGAATATTATTGAGTCTTGGTTTGTTACCTTGACTGCCAGATCGAGGGTACTCGAAGAGATACAGGATGAGATTGCACAATACAGTCCAAGCATCGACATTTTCATTTCAAACATGCTGAGCGATGCGAGGGTTGCACTTGATTTTGGAGAAATCAAAGAGAGTTTAAGTGAGACAGAATTTGGATCGAGATTGGATGAGTTAGGGAAGGTTGCCACCAGGGAGAAACAACTGGGCATCCTTGCCTCTCTCAGGGCCCTTATCGAGTTTGCAAGAGATGATGAGAAGGAGAGTGAGAAGACACTACAAGTAGCAAAGAACATGATGAACACAGCTGAGCTCAGGATGAGGCATACACCTTGCCATCCCATGGAGGAAGTCAACAACATGTTAGCTAAATTCATTGCTTATGCTAAAAAGATGAAAGAAAAGGGTAGAATTGTATTAGAAGATCATTTGATGTAAGCCCAAGTGGCAAATTCTCCTTTCTTCTTGGGTAGGATAGGTGTCTAATTTTGATTGGCTACCATTTTGGTGCCTTCTCATTGGTTGCCACTTTTCCTTTTTTCTCATTGGTCCATTGATGAGGTGGCATCTTCTCATTGGCCGATGGGGTGGCAACCCTAATTAGGGTTTCTGGGATTTAATCTTGGCCCTTGATTTTGCCCCTTAATCTTGGCCACTCGTAATTTTGAGCCTCTATATAAGGCCATTTGTTCTCATTTGTAAAGAGAGTTATGTTGGAGAATTGTTGCCAAAATACTATCAAAATTATTCTCTATTCATTGTTGTGGTTTGCATGGTGGATATACATGATCATTTTGGTGTATTGCATGTTTCTTCTCATCTCTCAAATTAAAGTAGGATTTCATTTCATGTTGTTAGAGTAGAAGTAGATGGCTAGTTGTATGGTGATGTTAGTGAATGTTTGATAGGGATCTATATACTAGGCCACTAGCATCCTAGTGGCTTGTTAGGAAGCCTTGTGTGATAATCTAGTCCAATTCCCCTTGAATCATTGCATCTATGGAGGTAACGCTGCTGACAAGCTTTCATTAGGTTGATCCCCGTCCATTTGCCAATCTTTCCATTCCATAGGAGTAGTAATAAAGCAGCAAGTAGTTTAGTAGTTGAAGTTTGAAGAGCAAAGTTGGAAGTGATATCAATTTGAGTATACATTGCAAAGCTAGATCCCATCATCATCACAGCAAGAATTTGACATCCTTGAATGAACAACGTAAGCCCGCCTATGTGATTAACCAGCAAATCACATTAATATAACTTAGTTAGTATCCACAGGTGTAAGGAGCCTTGGAGTTTTCTCATGTTCTACATGAGTATTTACTTTTCAAGAGAGGGTTGAGTGTTTGGTATTCTATATCAAGTATTCAATTGCTATATGTTATGTAGTGGTACAAAACTGACATCAACAGGATTCGGACAGAAATAAGCTATTTGAACCTCTCCTGAAAAAGATTTTAGTATTATTTAGAAAATAAAACATTTAGAAAAACTAGAATCTGGTCTGCACTGGAAAAAAACAACAGATGATTCCACACCCTCAAAGCAGAAGGGAGCTTTGACCACGATAATAAATGGCAACTGACATACACATCCTCGATACATTGTACATTCATTGTAGACCATCAAGGAAACATTGCATTTAAAACAATTTTAGTATGCCCTCAAACCAAGACACAAGGCTAGAAACTTAAGGTATTACCTTCACTGCAAGATTCGACAATAAATAGAAATATATGAGAATAATAATGTGTAGCAATAATAATATCTAATTTCGTATATGATGTCCACTGCTATGTTAGCATAAGTGACAATTGTTCATGTAACTAGCTATAGCTGAAATATGAGGGAGTGAAACCTAGTCCAAAGAATCCAACATAAATGCACCTAAAGTACTTTAAGAATATATGCCATTGCTATATTAAAACTACTGCTCCTACATTCTCTCATGGACACATGATTTCAACCCATTGATTACCCACTCAAGATCAAAAAGCTACCTAAAGAAATTACAATTAGTGATTTTTTGCAAGAATTTTAAATAACAAGTTTAAAGCTTAAAAAGTTGATGACCCATTTTTTGTTTAAAGGATGATAGGCAAAACGGACTATCTACCATATGCAATATAGTAGCTTTCAGAACCGTCATTGGCAAACAATAATTGTTAACTTTGTATTAAAGATTTCAAGCAAGGATTCCACTTTTTAAATAGTCTATTGATCATTTACAACTGTCAACTACTGTTTGGTGTCTACAAAGAGGAAATGAATGTAAAAATGAACTGAGGTATTGCTTGAACCTTAATAATCAGTCTGTGTTTCTTGTGCAATTTCCTATTTTTCTAAATATAAGAATTGATTAGTTGATAACAGTATCATGCTACCAGATTGCTGTTCAAAAATTTCACTTAGTAACAACTGCATCTTATTTCCTATTTTAAAGTTATAGCTGGTTTATTAACTGCTATTTTCTTTTTCTCCATTATTAGAGGCTACAATGTTCTTTGAGTCCTACATTTAGCCTAGGAGTTTCTTAGAAGCATCTTCTAAAAATAATATATCATCTCAAACAGTGATAGAGCATAGTAGCATGACACTCCAAAGACTCACAATTATCACCAGTAGTCACAACCCATCACATTTCTTGTGCCATTTCCAAGTTTTTGGAAAAAGTGGTTCTCAAATGTTTTTGTGCATAACTATCCTTGTAGCACATAGATTATTCAATGGATAACTGTATCTTGCTTAATAGCTCCATTAAGATGGCAGATGGTTCTGTTGGGTTACTAATTTTGTTGCTCATCTTTGGATATTACCTGAGAGGTAATCTTCCATCTGTGTTTGAGTTACTTTCGTCTTTTGTTTTGATTTCAGTTTTCTCACTTATTTAGAGCATTCTCAAGCGAGTGCTCATATGGTAGTGTTGTGACCGAATCACACCTCGCCCATCTATGTTGGGACCCCCTTATCTTTTCGGTTTTCTTGGCCCTTTTGACTTTGTCTTAGTAGCATTAGCTCTTGTTTTTGAAGATCCCTCTTGTTTTGGCTAAGGTGTGTTAAACTTTGAATAAGTCTTGAGCTAAGTTATGGCCCACGACTTCAATCTCGATTTCTATTCATATTTATGATTATTTGGTGATGCTCAGCCCTTTGAAAAGGTAAAGAGGGGAACCAATTTCCAGAAAGGTAAAGTGACGACACAAGCATCATGGTTGCATATAGAACACTAGAATTGACCCAACATTTTTAGAATGTTGCTATCCAAACTTGACATCGCAAAAAGTGGGAAGGTGACTGGGTGGTGTTCCAAATCTGCGAATATGAGTGCTATTCAACGGTACTCAAAGAGTGAAAACTCCAAAGTGCTTCCGACCTACATCAAAATAGAGATAACACAAGGATCGGTGGTAGATTTTGTGCATTAGTGGTTCGATTTATGCAAAACTTGAGGTGTCGACATATGACCATGGGTGCAATTAAATTATGGGAAGAATGTGAAGTCTAATAAACAACATAGAATCCACTTAACATGCGCCCGAGCGCATTTCGATACTAGTGACGGAATGGGAAAAGAAGAAACACGCCCGTCGAATGTTGAGAGAAGAAATAATAGTCTCGGGCTTTCAAAGCCACGAAGAATGAGTACGATATCGACAAATTTTGGTCCATGTGTAACTCCATCGCAGTAGAGAAGAAAGCTTGGAGGCAATAAAGCCAGTCCTGTATCCCAAGGCGGTAATCTACACACCAAAGAAATTGCGTAAGGCTCAAAATCTCCCGCGTGGCCTCGCATACACCTTCAATATAGATTAAAGGCCCTCTCCAAGTTGCAGGGAATCTACTCGGGTCCAGACATAGTTCCTTTTGGGTTATGTGATGGCAATAAAAGGCGATCTCATATGGGTCTGAGTGATGTCCTCAAGGTAGAAGACGTGTACATAGAAAAACCAAGAATCCCAAACACAAATTGTTCGTGGTTGGAGGATTCAATGCCAAAACTTTGCAAGGAAATATCCAGTGGGGAAGATAATCGCAACCCTCCCAGCACACAGTGAGCTCGAACAAAGGGAGTGATCTACCATGGAGTTTTAATGAGTGAAGGAGAATATTCATGATGAAGCCGGAAACAGCCCAAGCGCAAGTCAACACAAGCCAGGAAAAGTTAAGCATCAAATAATCCGCAAGCAAGGAAAAATTGCGCCTAGAGTGCGTTTCATCATGACTCAAGGAATACTCCTGAAAGTTCCTAATTTGAAAATCCGCAATGCACACCAAAACGCGTTCAAGGCGCAAATTCCACATAGTGGCAGAATGTTCAAAGGAAGAAGGTTTGTGTGAAAGGGTAAAGTGCGCTCCAAGCGCAAAATGCTATGTGACAGATTGTGTCCAAACGACAAAAATCCGCTAGCAACTCTAAGACACGCCTGAGTGCATTACTCACTTGGTCACGAAATATTTCAAAATCTAAAAAATTGCAAAATCTCGACAAAAGAGAAAAAAAATAAAATAAAAAAAATCGAAAACATGAGAGAAGTTCAAAATTCTTGATCTTGGAAGATTCCGGAAAATTTCAAATCTTGGAAATTCTAAAAAATCTTGGAAATTGAAATTTTGGAAAACATTGAAAATCTCGAGAAATTCGTAGAAATTGAAAAATTCCCAAAAAAAAGAGAAAAATTCCAAGATCGTGAAAAATTGAAAAACTAAAAAAAAAATTGAATCGTTGAAATTTTGGAAAACTCAAAATTTGGAAATCTTAAAAAATTCCAAAGCGTGGGGAAAAACAAAATTTTTGAGACTTGGAGATTTTGAAAAGTGAAAATCTTGGTGAATTAAAAATAAAAAATTTGGGAAATTTTGGAAAATTCCGAGAAATTCGAAAATTGGAAAGGTGTTCAAAAGTAATTAAATATTGATATTTAATCAATTAATTCTCAAAGTCAAAAGGATTGTTTTTTTGGGTTAAACTAAATTAATTAAATAGCAATATTTAATTAATTATTATTCGAAAAGCAATAATAAGAAATTCAAAATTGGAAATTCGCTTTTGGGTTTAAAATCTCAAATTAATTAAATATTGATTCACATTAATATTTAATTAATTAATATATTTTTAAAATCAATCAAAAATCAAAGAAAAGGAAATTGGATAAAACTTCTCCATGAAGTCAGACACTCGAATTAGAAATTGCCCAAAAGGCTGGAAGAAAAACAGTGACAAATGGCAAGGAATCTCTTTGAAAGCGGAATCTGCTAAATTTGGTGCTGTGCTTTTAAAGTAGCTTTCCAGGGTTCTCAAGTCTATAAAAGAGAGTCTCTCTCAATTCATTTTACACACGAATTTCGAAGAGCAAGCTAAGAAGCGAGATTGAGAAAGCAAGTGAGAATTTCTTTTTGAGAGGAAAAGTTTTTAAAAGTTGAGTGAATTTTCTTGAAGAGAGAGAAAAGGTATTTCTTGGGAAGCGTGGAAATTATTTTCAGCAGAAATTCTAGCTTTCAAGGAAAAAGGGGATTTTTTTTTTCAGTAAGTGGGAAAGTTTGTGAAAAGGCACAAGTTCTTGGAAGAAAAAAAATCCTATTCCGGAGGAAAATGCAGAAACTTCCAAAATTTTGAAATCTTCTTTTATGGAGAAATTATTTTTGTTTTTGTTTTCCTGCATGCTCTTATGTCTATTTCTTTTCTATTTTGTAGGAGAACGAGATGGCAGAACCTAGAGGAACAAACATGACCAAAAGGCAGCTGATAAAGAATGAACAAAGTAGATTCTATTCGGAATTCAAGATAGTGGCAAAGTCGTCAAAAATCAGTGACACCAATCTCAGATGCCTGGACCTGAATGAATTCCATCGGAGGATGTTTGGATATAAGGAACATATTCCGACACACTTAGCTAGCCGGATTGTGAATAGTGGTATGGTGGCTGCAAATGGATCCCTTCCTGCCTTCCAACATCTTGAGTTGATCCAGGAATGTGCAATGCACTACTATGCGAGAGACAAAACGATCAGAGATGCTGACGAAAACCTACTTGCAGACCTTTCTCCACCAGCTATTTCTGAGGCCTTCGAAATTCCTTCCTCTGGGAGTTCGGTAATGAAAACAAAGGAGCAAGCAGAAAGAGTCTTCACTGCCGGAGTTCAGTACTGTGAGGAGATTTTAAAACAAGTGGCTGCGAAAGAACAGGTCTCATTTTTCCAAGCTTCCCAAGGAGTTGATATGGCTAGATTTTCATCAAGAATATAGTGATATGGTAATGATGTTGAGCAGGATATTTGGCCTACCTCAGTTTTTCTATTCGAAAGCTTGATGTGGTACTTTATTGAGTAGGTAGTGGAAGAAGATAATCATGTAGACTGGGCAGGATTGATCAGTGACAACTTGAGTCAGCAGTTAGAGAACCTGGAGTAGACAAATAAATTTTACATGAGTTCGCATGTCATCTATATGTTGGCACGAGCAACGAGATATGAAGGACTGAGATGCACGGGAACAATCCGGAGTGGAACTCAATGGTTGAAAGTGTATGATTGCTATCCTCAGTTGCATCTGCACGCAATTGATGATTATGTCTGGGTCAACGACACATTTGCTATGCGTATCGTGCGAACTCTACAAAACAAGCTACATGTGAGCCTGTCGGCAGAAGGCATAAATAAAATTGGTGGAAAAATATGGGGCATGGTTTATTCAGTTTCCTACTTTTTCCTACATTAGGCTTCAAGGATTCTTAGCACAACCATACAAGCTTCCTAGGTATCCGACGGACAAAATGGTCCTGCTAGAGATCACCCAACAGCTGACTGTTTATGACAAGATTCATAAAGAGAAGAAGAAATTGGGACTTGATTTTCTGATTTCCATAGGCATGGTGAAGCTGAAATGTGCCCATGCCTAAAGGCAGCTGAGAGGTCTAATGATGAATTATTGTTCTTTCATTGTATACAAAGAGGCTAGACTTTGACCCTCACAACGAAATACTATCAGTGGCAGGGATTAGGTATCTACATATGGCGCACCTTGAGGATTTTTGGGCAAATGCTGCAGATGAGCACGAAGTGAAGAAAATGATGCATTCCAAATTGCCACTAAACCTGATCAGGGCATGCATAACCTTTCATATTCCTGATCAAATGGAGGAAGAGTTAAATATGATCCAGAAAAGATATTGCCCCGAGAAAAGAGAAGTTGGTGCCTATGATTGGTCAAAGAAAGAAGTTCTAGACCTTGACATGTTATCTAGATTGGTCTTGGATTTCACCAGGTACTGGATTGGGAGGCAATTGAGAAAGGTGGCCGTGCTGAAGGAACGATGGACATACTAGTTGATGGGTCATCAAGCACTAAGGGATGAAAGACCGAGGGAGCCACAAGGAGCGATGGAAGAAGGGGAAATTCCATTAGGTAGTGCAGAATGCAGAAAGAATAAAGGTGTTTCTTAGGAAATACACGCAAAAAGGAAGTTGGACCTCCATATTGATGAACCACAACAGAAAAGGCAGAGGCCTGTAGATGTGCCATCCTCACCTAGTCGGACTCCGAGTGTGCAAGAAATAGGAACTTTCGCCAGGGAGGAAACAAATGCAACCAGGAGGATAATTGAGCAAGACCACATGAATAGTCAATACAGGATAGATTGAGTATCAACGCTAATGAAAGGTTGCCACAAAGGAGCAAAGAACAGGATATCACCATTGAGGAGAGTCTCGACACACTTCTAGAAAGAGAGATGATGGAAGAGGAAGTTCTCGAAACAGATGTAGAAGCTCCTGCAGCAGAGGAAGGATTTCCTACAGTGGAAGTTGTAGCCCCTATGGAAACGATAGAAAGTCCGAGGGCCAAGGAAGAGATTGATATTAGAACAGTCCAAGGACAAGAGCAGTTGGTAGTACAAAGAGATTAGAATGCAGATATTCCGGAGTGGCTGAGACAAAGGATTCAGAGAAGCCAAGAAAAGGAGGTTGACCCAGTTGCTGAATTGCAGGGAATCCTAGGCCGAGTCAACCGATCAGATGAGAAGGGAAAGGCAAAGAAGTTCACGAAGATTATCCGAGGAGAATCTGGATCCAGGATCTTGCAAGTTGCAACACCAATAGTAGATAAAACAAAGGATCGAATTGCTCCTAAGGAATATAATGTAACTGAGATTGATTTACACATCCAGGGCACAGGTCATGGAGGATCTTGATGACTCCACGCAGGCAGTGAAGGACAAAATGAAGAAGCTTGAGGAGAAATAATCAGAGGCAGAAGAGTGAAATTAAGGCCCTGTGTGACTACATAAGCAACTTGTCTCATCCAGTTAGCGAGGAAGGTCCATCATTTGTTCCTCCGGTTGTTCCTATGGAGTTAGTCGAAGGAATAGACCGAATCAGGTGGATTGCATAGGGGGCAGAGGTTTGGATGAAAGGCATCTAGAATGAGGCCTACAAACATGATGAGGATTTGGTGAAGATACATAACAAAGCACTTGCTATCCTTTCCTGAATCCAATGTATGGAGGGATCTTGGGAGGATGAGTGCATCTATAGGGATGAGATAATTACATAATTACATGAGCTGATGGAGACAGCTAGCGAGAAACTGATTGATGGATGGGTTGTTAGAGAGGGTGAAGCATATGACTTTTCCAGATGGTATGGAGCAGTGTTTATGGCCAAGGAAATGTTTGAGCATTTCGTTAGGGAATCCACTCGACTGAAGGAAATATCTGATAATATTCAACAAGAGGTTTCCAATAATGTCGCCTCGCTTTTATCACAAAGGCTCACTGAAGAAGAGATAACTTTGAGCAACTTGAAAGGAAAGTTGGAGGAATCCTTTCAGATGATCTTCTTCACAAAGCATGATTACGAGAACCTTTCTATATTCTCGAATGATATGCATTCTACTCAGGACTTGGTACCGAACTGGGATGATAGTTTGAGGAAGTCGGAGTGAGCAATGATTGCCTTGGAATTCAAGCAAGAATCAGCGCCCAACGTCAACGTGGAAGAATTGGAAAGTCCTACATAGATTCTAGGCATTCAAGTAGAGAGGTCAAAGATAAGACAACAGTGGCATTTAATGCATAGTGGGAGCATGTAATGGTCATTTATTGCACCCCACTTTCCTTCTGAGTGTGCATGCGTAGTGGGCATTTATTACCCACTACAATGGTGGATTCCTTTTGCATTAATGTAAATTCTTTTTTTTTGTTCCCTAACCCTAATTAGGGCGTATGTGGCAAAATATGGGCCATCGGTCATTGTTTCAATCCATGCCATTCGTTGTTTTCGAGGACCTATATAAAGGCCTCTTCTCATTTGTAAATAGCGAATTTTGAGATTGTTGCCTAAGAGCTTTTGAGATAATAAAATTGTCATTGGAGTGTGGTGATAATTTGATGTGTCTTGATACTTGCTTGGTTTCATAATTCCCTCAATTAGATTAAGTTTAGTAGATGAAGTGTTGTGATGGTATTAGAGAATATGGTGGTGTTTGGATGAGTTCCTTTGGTTCATACTTTTGACGTTTTAGTGATTCTAAATCGTCGTGCAAAGTTAGCCTGAACCCCCTATCCATATGTGCCTAAATTCTTTCATTTATACAAACCTTTGAAGATTGCACTAGTCCACGTGTAGTTGTAGCTTGACTTCACGAAGCGGGACTTGGTAATTGAGGAACTCGTCCACTAGAGTACTTTCTTTTGCTATCGTAACCCTTAGGAGTAGATTATAAATCTCTTAACCTAAACCCCTTTTATTTCCGCATATCTAGTGAAAATCCAAAAAAAGTACTTCATTGCAAATATTTTGATAGCACCTACATTCATCATGACATAAAATATTTCCAAGAATTGAAAACGTAAGGCCCCTTGTGATCATCAACAAATCACATCAACACTGATCTTATCCACAAGTCGAGGAACCTTGGAGTTACTGTATGATCTTCTTGCAATCTTAGTGTACATGGTACTTTGTTCAAGAGAGGATAAGCTAATTTGGTATTTTGTTCTACTGTTTGGTGAGTCATAAAACACGCATCAACAGGCAGCTATTTTGGCTAGACGGTTTGCTTACTAAATTTCTCTTCTATGGGAACAATTTTTTTAAAGAATTTGTGTGGTTGTAAGAATGGACGGTATAATTGGGTTCACTGTTTGAAATCAAGTTGAATTAAGCCATTTATGGAATGATGACCAGTGTAGTTTATTCATGTTTGGGTTTGGACTGTTTGATGTTGAAATTGTACGAATTTTGTTGGTACAATTGGAAGGTCAAATTTATTTGTTCACGACTTACTAATCTATTGGTATATGCTAGATAATGGTAACCCTTAAAACAAGTTAATTGATTTCAATAGTAGTTCACAAATTGGCATTAACTTAATTAAGAGTGACAATACTAGTTTCACTAGAGAACCATATCTATGTTGAGTTGATAGCATTGATGTCAAAATCAAAAAGCGAGTTAAGAATATGGTTTAATACAAAGGATTAAATTCATGCTCGTAGCATATGCTATGAAAAGTGATTATGTCCCTTGACCTAACAACATGTTTGATAACACTTTTGAATGATTCTGTTATGACATATTGTATATTATCCATATCTTAAGTCAGCTATTAGAATGCTTTAATAAGGTTAATAAACCTCATCTCGAGCTCATTTCATAGCACTATATCCTAAGGTTAAAAGTTTAAAATATGCCTTTGTTATCGGTATAATTGGAAAGTGATGCATTTTGTAACTTTGGTAGCCCTCATGCTAGGGCATACAAAATCAGTTTGAGATGTTAAGCTCATTCACTAGATAGGGCATGCTAGGGTTTGGATTTTCTGTGAAGGAATCAGCGACAACAGTAAATGGTTTTTGAAGATGTTTTTCTCTCATGGTTTACACAGTGAAACAGTTTTTGTTTGGCATGAATGAAAGCAGTTTCTGTAATGACATTTGGGGCATGACGACAGTTGAGCTTATCAGGGGTTTCATTCCATTCTTATTCGTTCTTAATGTCTGTAATAAGTCATTAGTTATCAAGCCATTATAATCACTTATGTTTACCTCTGCTTCGTGCACTAGTTTGGAAGTAAATTTCTTAGTTTTCTCTTAACCCTTGCAGGCTTCATATTTGATGCTACTGTTTTTGTTTCTTAAACATCTTTAATGAAAACAGTTACAGTAATTGTTAAACTTAATGGGTGTTCAGATTTTAGATACCCCGTTTCTCTTTTGATCCAGATCTATAGCAAACTTTCTTCCTACCCTAATTAGGGTTTCTCTTAAAAATCTTCTTCTCCGCTATCCTTATCAAACTTAGTATCTTAGTTTTCAAGCCATTATAATCACTTATGTTTACCTCTGCTTCGTGCACTAGTTTGGAAGTAGATTTCTTGGTTTTCTCTTAACCCTTTCAGGCTTCATATTTGATGCTACTGTTTTTGTTTTCTTAAACATCTATAATTAAAACAGTTACAGTAATTGTTAAACTTAATGGGTGTTCAGATTTTAGATAACCTGTTTCTTTTTTGATCCAGATTTATAGAAACTTTCTTCCTACCCTAATTAGGGTTTCTTTTAAAAATCTTTTTCTTCTCCCTTTATATCTTATATGTAATGGAGTTGTCTATATCTTTGGCTGGAGTTTCAATTTACTAGGGTCTTGTTAACCCAAGCCTGTGAAGATCTTTTTAAGTTTATTTTGTTTTATCCTTTCTCACTTGGAGGTGTTGGGCTACTCTCTCAAACCTGAGTTTGGTTTTGATACTAAGTGTATTCTGTTCGGTTCTCCAATTTAAAGAACTTTGTGGTTAAGAAGAGCAGTTTGTTTTTGCAACACGAGCTTTCAGTCATTAAAGACAGTTTGGAAAAATCAGTTTCATAGGTTGTTTCTGCAACAAGAATATTATGGCAGTTTTATTCAGTTTGAAATTGAAGACCATCATTATAAATGTTGAGACAGTGTATGTTGTATTGAATGAAAGGATCATATCTCCTATGATTGAACTCTGATTGTACAACCACATATTGAAAAGATTTGGTAATATATATAGAGTTCATATAATGTATTATTGTGTACAAATCTCAATTATGCACAATGATATATTGTATGAGATTCTAAGGTATTTGTTGTACATATGATTCTGAGTCTCAGGTGATGCAAGACCAGAATATGTTTAGTAATGAAACAGAGATGGTACTCTGTGTTGAATTGTAAAGGATTTGAGAAAGTTAGTATAATAGTCAGTGAGGCAAATTGTCAGTGAGACAGATAATCAGCCAGTGAGGCACATAATAGAGTCAGTGAGACTTTGTAAATAAGTTTTAAGATAAAGCCAGTGAGGCATTTCGAGTGGTTTTATTCTCTAGAGGGTTTCCACTCAGGTAATTATTTGTGTTATGAGTTGATGTGTTTGATTCTCATGTTCGTGTGTTTATCATATGCCATTTAGTTATAAAGTAGTTTCAAGTTCATGAATACATATTCTTTATGAATCATTGTTTTGACATGATACTCTCTGTTTGATCATGATAAAGAATTGAGCTGATCAAAGTTCTTGATGATCACATTGTTAATATGTTTCAAGTTTTTAAAAGAGTATCATTTGAAATTTGACATACTACTGATTCACCCCCCCATCAGTGGTATTGTACTCCAACAATCTAGTTTGGGAGTAGGACAACTACTAAGAATACGACAATTATTTTAAATTTGTGAAATGCATTTTAGGCATCTATTGGCCGTTTATTCACATTTTGCATTTAATTAAGAACTCAAAATAGAGACAAACAGTGTACAAACTTTCTCTGCAATTTACATTTTTACTCAAGTTCTGTCTTCACTGGAATTCCTCATTTTTATTAGTTATGGTTGACACATCCATCCTGCGGTGGCCCTTGATTTATTTCTTGTATGGATGATAATTTGTGTTGCTTCTCAAATTCTATTTGTTTATGGTTGCAGATAATTTAGAAGATGTCTCCTCTTGCATGCGGTTGGCCTTATTCCCGGTTGTGGATTATATATGCAACAGCCACTAGTCCTTGTGCACATGCTTTCTGGTCTTGCCATATGAGCAGTAGAAGTTACCATGAAATGCAAGGACAAGCTTTGCACAACCGTTCTGCATTCGACTGTGGTAATGGCTATCACCAAAAAGAGAGGGAAGAAGATCTGCAACTTTCCGAACAAATCAAGATTCGCTCAACTCTAGTCAGCATGGGAGAAAGGCTACAAACTTTTTACCTGACAGATGGTAGGCTGGCCAATTTAGACGACAATTCATTTGTTTTTAATATTTCTACCAAGGAAGAAATGCAGGCATTTAAGCTCCTCGCACAAAAATTAATCGGTTGCAAGTTACAAGTGCATTGCCCATGGAAATTAAGGTCTGGAAGTCTGCACTTGCCCTTTTCTACACCGAGTGAAAGAAATTCCAAAACATTTGATTCATTGAAGGCGGTTTGTCCGTATTTGGGGCTTTCAGTCCCACAGAGAAGATCGGCTAGAAAAATCATTTCTCCTCAAATCATCCAATATGATAGGTTGCGGGAAGCCCTGGAAGAGCTAGTAAGAAATTTAGATACAGATCTGGGAACAATTGATAAGCCATCAAATAAAGTGTTAGCTGCAAAGGAGGCAACTGCAAGAAGCATCCAATTGTTAAGTCAGAGTTCATCCACAACAGGATCTCCTACATGGGCTAAACTTGCTTCTTACAAAAACTTTCATTCTCCAAAATCTAAATGGGGCGATGTTTTAGAATCATTCGAGGTTATATTAGATGCCTTGAAGGATGTAGAGAGTCTAAACTTTTATATTACAACAATAGAGGGCATGAAGGAGGGTCTTGGTCATATTAAGAACGTCCAGCTAGACAATAACCTTGGTTTTAAAAAAATACATCATCGAAAATCATATGTGGAGCATGAACTTGTTCATAATTTGGGATATACATCCAAGTGTCTGTTCACCCTTTTGGTCTTTTACCTATTTCAGAGCATCAGAAGCATTACGGTAGATATGGCTGGGGGGTTATATGGTGCAACAGAAGAGAATTCTTATATATGCATGGGTGAAATAATAACTTCAGCTGACAGAAAAATGCTATGGATAGCTGTTAAGCATTTAGACAAGGCTCTAGGTTTGATCAGGTTTATATCTGATATAGTAGGTATAGGAAAGAATCTGAAACTAGAGGGACACATTTGGGCTCTTGGTGCAGAAGAAAGCATACTTGATTACAGAGGAAACCCTTTTTTCGTACATGCGATTGAATAGAAATAAATTTGTATGGAGCACATATGATGCTATCGCTTTTTCCATACTTGATTACCTTATTAAAGATATATGGAGCATAACGATATTTGTTATTCGTTTTATTTTATTTTAATGATGAACAACGTTTTCTAATAATTTGATGTCTCAATTATTTTAACCTTATTAATTCTTTGGTACAATATCACATATTTATACTTAATATTATTTTTTACTAACTCATAAAAATATTGATTTATCCATTAGGAAAGTACCTTCAAATTCTTCATTTTTCTGATTTTCTCCAAACATATCTTTCCATTCATATACAACCATACTATATATTCTTATCTAATTTTTAATTAGCAGATAGGCTTTATAAGTGGACTTATAAGTCTACAAATTGTAATTATACTTGTCTCATGCCTTAAAACATCGTCCTTCTTATCTGAAAACTACTTTCTTCTTGTTACTAAACAATCTTCAATCATATGATAAGTTTAAAATCATTTTATTAATTAAAATATTTTATAATTATTAAATTCTGATCATTAAATGTATAAAATGCTAATTAAAAAACTCTATTATTTTGATCAAATCTGTAAATCGTTTCATAAAAATAATTAAACAGTTGTGAAGATCTTTAAATTGTAATGTTATATATATATATATATATATATATATAATTCAAATTCAAATAAAAGCCTAACCGTTCCTCTATTGAATTTAACTCTATATTCCTTGTAGAGCAAAAACCTAATTGATACTTCGTCGAATTGTATTCGATATTCCTTGCAAACTCCACCCTTTTTGGGGTTTGTTGACAACACAAACACACTTGCGCATTAGGTTAAACCACTGTAAAAAATGAATTAAAATGAAAAAAATAACATTGCAATTATATCATCTAATTTTTTTAAAAAAATAAATTTATATATATATGTACACACACACACACACACACACATATATATATATCCTTTTCAAGGTACTTATTGCACTGAGAAAAATTGTTGAAAATAGTCGCTTCAAGAAGGATATCTCTTGGTGTATTTTGTATACAACATGGAAGACACTAAATAAATTAATATGTAATTATATTGTATTAGGATTATGTTTAGAGTTATGGTTTTGATTAGGATTGGGGTTATGATCAAGATTTAGGGTTTAGGATTAGAATTGTGTTGAGGATCATGGTCAGCTTTAGGGTTAAGGCTAGGATAAGGGTTTAGGTTTACGTCATGGTTATGGTTCGGGTTATGATTTTGTTTTGGATTAGGATTATAGTTAAGGTTAGTGTTTAATGTTTGGGTTAGGATTTAGAGTTAGGCCTAAGATTGGGGTTTAAGGTTAGATTTATGATTAGGGTCAAGGTCACGATTATGGTTAGTATTATGGTTAGGGTTTTGATAAGGGTGAAGATTTATGGTTAGAGTTAGGATTATGGTTTATGGTTTAGGATTGATTATCATTAGGGTGAGGGTTTATAAGAGTTAGGGTTTAGGGATAATGTTAGGGTTTAGGTTTAGGATTCTAGGTTTTGATTAAGTGAAAAATAGGTTTTGAAGGGACCCGAAACCCTTAACATCAACATTACATAAAGATAATCATTAAAAGGTATGTGCAAGATCAAGAGGGGCCAAAAAGTGACGATGTAAAAAAATCCACTTTTCAGTCGTCCAAAAGTGCATGAAAATGTATGTTGACTTTTTAGTAGGCCTGGGTGTCAGTACACCTGGGCAAACCTAACACCAAAGCACAAGCCTTATTAGGTACCCAAAACTTGTGGCATAAATCAAATCCCGCGAGCCATTTTTCTCATTTCTCCTCACGTTTTGGGTTTGGAAAATGGCTCCAAATATCAGATACATGATATTTTCGGGTATCTGATTGTGCCAACAACAAATTCGACTCCGCAGTTGATCTGGTAAGTAAATTCTTGCTATATCTTGATTAATTTCTTTCATTTTCATGTTAAATGTAGTTTTTTTTGGGTTAAAATAGGGTTTTGTATTGATTTTTTTAATAATATATGAAATCAATTTGAAATTAATATTTGTTTATTATTTAATTAGGCATGGCTGATAACAATGAAGATAATAACCCTCCCCCACCAAATAACGATCTTGAAAACAATCCAAAACCACTTCAAAACCCTCAATCTTTAGAGGATTTGATACAGGAGAACTTGAACACTATACGGGGATTCAGAAACACATATCACAATATACCTACATTAGCTCCTATGCTTGCCACCCTAAATACCATTGTTGAAAATATTGACACCCTTACACAACAACATAATGTTGCTCTTCATTGGTGTGATGATATGCACGCCCAATTTGATGACGTGCTTGACCATGATGGGGTTGCGACCTTTAATATAACTAAGATATAGTCTCCCTTTTTGTTAATCCTAAAACCGGATTACAAGTTGACCCCAAAAAGCCCAAATTATCAATAAAATGGTGCACAAATGAAGCAATGCGCACACACTTTTGGGATCGCTGGTGGATGGTTTTTGATAAACCACCCCATAGCAATTTGGAGCTCCCTTTCTATTTCATAAAAAAATTGTATGTTGAGTTTGTGCTTGGTCACAATAATAATTATTTTAGCACGAGGCCCAACATGGGTGTAGGCGGAGGAGCTCCTCAGACTAGGCCATTTGCCCAGCGCAAAAAGGCCACTACCTTTGTCCCCCCCACTGATGTCGCACTCCCTCCTCCAGTGCAGCATCCTGATATCATTGCAGAGGCTGCCTCACATAATATCAGGGCCATTCATTTGTTGAGTGATCAGTTGATCACGCAGACCATGTCATTGTTGCCTCCTAGTGTGGATGATGCTGGTGCATCAACATCTGGCCAGAGTTCACATGTATGCGTGCCCCATATTTGCATTATATGCAAAAATATGTGCCTCAAACCGCTTATTGATGCTGATATATATTAGTATGTTATTGATGAGGAGGATACATGAGATGCAGTTACAGAGGCTGCAACACCTCATGGAGCATCTACATCTCATGAGAGTGCTCAAGAGGGGTACGCAGAGCCATGGACTCCTGTTGATACGGTAAGAGTAAATATTATAAATAAATTTGTCACATGACTTATATAATTTAAAAATAATTTATTTATTTCGATTAGTTTTAATGATTGCATGCACTTATGTATATATATTTTTTCCATTTATGTTCAGTCGATGACAAGGGAGGAGGAGTTGAGACAGGTGGATGACTCCACACTTTCGACCATTTCATTTGGTCTTGACACCTATACAGTATATTAAAAATTATGTACCCATTAATTTTTTTTATATCATTTGGTGTACATGCTTAAATCTCTATCAATTAGAGCAATAAAATTCATACATTTACTAATATATTTTCATCTTATTGTACTCTTGTAGACTACAACTAATGTCAGTGGGGGGCACGAGGGGGTTCCTTCTTCATGTGCCGACAAAGGAAAGGTAATTAATTGTTTAAGATTAATTATGCATGCGTATGTATGCCACTTGTGTGTAGTAATAAATATTTTACTTGTACTTTATTGTATAAGGTGTGGCTCTTGATGATGTCCCGACATAGGTTCGGGAGCCTAGGCTGACAAACATCTCGATTTGGAGTGATAGCCCGATTGTACGTAGACTTTTACATATTGTTATTTGTATTTTGTAACCAGGGTTGTTATGATGAAGTACATTTATATATAATTGACAATCTTTTTACTCTCATAGGTTACTCCCAGTGTGAGGGAGGGCCCACGAGAATCTTTCATATCTTTGTTGATCCAACCCACTATTTCAGAGGAGAGATTGGCGGATGTAAGTTTTAATTTTAGTTTAATCAATTTGTAATTTTATTATGCTATCATCCTATTTTGTAAATTTATTACTCTATGCTGCACCACTCTACTAATCTCATTATTGCAAATATATATTTATAGGTCGGAGTTGGTTATGGTGGCATTGTCCCTTCGCTACCAAAGACTTATGTTAGGACACCTGATCGTGGTAGGTGATCGAGATGCTAGGTACAAATGTTTGTATTCAGTTATAATTTTAATTAAATTAGTGTTTGAATTATGAATTATATATATATATATATATATATATATATATATATATATATATATATATATATATATATATATATATATGTATATATATATATATATATATATATATATGTATATATATATATATATATATATGTATATATATATGTATATATATATATATGTATATATATATATATATATATATATATATATATATGTATATATATATATGTATATATATATACAAATCATATAAATTAAGCAATCTAACTTGGGTTTGAACTCATTTTTGATGCATGATCAATCAGAGCCAAACACTCCTTCAAAGAGGCTACATTTTGATGATCCCCCAATGGCATAGGATGTAGTTTTAGTTTTGTGGTCATTTAGAGATGCCACTTGGCACATTTGGAGATGGCATATATGCCACATTGTACACCTTGAAATATTGATTTTGTAGACATTTTGAAATGACATGTGCCATATTTGTATATGGAGATACTTTTGATACATTTGATACTTTCTATATATAGAACATGTTCATTTTTATGTTATATTTGCGTCATCTTTTGTATACATATTTATTATTCATGTTTATAGAAGTGAATGGTGAAGTTATATCTTGACTATGATTATCATTATTATTTAAATTATATCTTGTTGAGGTTATATGTCAATTTGTTTGAATTTTTTATAATAGATGTAATAAATTGCCCTGATGTAATAATTTACGTAGGTGTAATAAATTAATAGATGTAATGGATTTGTTGTCCTTAGTCACATAGCTTGGGTCACTTGGGTCAAGCGTGGTCGCGAGCGTTCCAGTGACTCCGTGAGTGGAACAAGGTTGTCATTGGCTTTAATTCGGCCAACCATAGCCGATGGAGCAGATAGTTCAATGCCAGGACAAACGGTTTGAAAGATACACTGTAGAGCTACTTTCAACTAACCCTCACTGCAAGTTTTGGCATCGACTGAGATCACCTTGCCAAATGCAAACGAAGTTGAATCGCCCAAAATAGAGAGAGGTTATTGTAGACCTTGGAAACATGATCCCGTAGCCCCTAACGGTTTGTCGATACCTCTCACGAGGTCTGAGATACGAGCCTCAGAAGATTGCTGCCCAATCGTGCTTAGTGCACCTTGGGCTCACTTGGGTCGAGCGTGGTCGTGAGCATTCCAGTGACTCCGTGGGCAGAACGGGGTTGTCACTAGCGTTTACCTAGCCAACCAGAGCCGGTGGAGCAGACCGTTTGATTCCAGGACGGACGGTTTGAAAGATACATTGCGGAGCTACTTTCAACTGACCCTTACTGCAAGTTTTGGCATCAACTAAGATCGCCTTGCCAAATGCAAACAAAGTCGAATCGCCCAAAACTGAGAGAGGTTATTGTAGACCTCAAAAACATGATACCATAGCCCCTGATGGTTTGTCGATACCTCTCTCGAGGTCTGAGATATGAGCCTCGAAAGATCGCTGCCCAATCGTGCTTAGTGCACCTTGGGGTCACTTGGGTCAAGTGTGGTCGCGAGCATTCCACTGACTCCATGAGCAGAACAGGGTTGTCACTGGCATTTACCTGGCCAACCGAAGTCGATAGAGCAGACGGTTCAATGCTAGGACAGACGGTTTGAAAGATACACTGTAGAGCTACTTTCAACTGACCTTCACTGCAAGTTTTGGCATTGACTGAGATCGCCTTGCCAAATGCGAACGAAGTCGAATCGCTCAAAATTGAGAGATGTTATTGTAGACCTCAGAAATATGATCCTGTAGCCCTTGACGGTTTGTCGATACCTCTCACGAGGTCTAAGATACGAGCCTCAAAAGATCACTACCCAATCGTGCGTAGTGCACCTTGGGATCACTTGGGTCAAGCGTGGTCGCGAGCATTCTACTGACTCTGTGGACAGTGTATGTACCCTAAAACGGTCGCCTAGACTTTGGGCCCCCATTCAACAATTTATCAATTTTCTGAATCAACATCTTTAGCTCAATATCAGTTTTCCTTGATCAAATCCTAGTTCTATCATTTATTCAATTATTTTCTATGGGCTAACCATTTTATCCTAAAGTCTTTATTTATTAAAAGGAATTTCCTCCCTTTTTATTAAATAAAAAGCCCTCACCTTTTCCTCTTATCCTAAGTTGCACAAATAAAGCATTATTTTTATTTTATAAAAAGAAGAAAAGGTCTTTTTGTCTCATATGGACACAAAAGTCAACTCTTATTTTTTCATTGGAGGATATTTGTGCACATGAATTGCTCCTTTTTCAAGCTCCACCCTTGATTAAATCTTTTGCCTCTTAATCTTCATGGTCCATTCCTTTTCCATTCCTTTAAAATGAGAGATCTTTTCTCATTCTTAGACCCCAACTTTTTATGCTAATCTTATGCTACAAGATTTCTTGGAGACTTTGGAGCTTTTTGAAGATCATTCTTGCATTCTAGTTTCATTCTTGCATCATAGTGATCCAAAATGACTATGAGATAGCATGTTACCTAAATGCCCTTGAACCTGTAGTCTCTTCCACCAGCGAACCAACTACAAGCATGACAGAACCAGATATCAAGTACCTTAGTCACAAAATGAAAAGAAAAGAACAAAAGAATAAGAGTTCTGATGGCAAAAACCACTATGTGGTAGTGTCAAAACCTAAAAAAGTAAAAATAAAGGACGTATCTAAGGGTGAAAACCTCTCCGAGGCACCTAAGGATGAGGTACTTGATCATCTCACAAGTTACTTTCAGGATAGATCTTCAGTGCTTGTTGAGCCTACACAACTAGTCAATTTGAACACAGAAGAGGCTCCACAAATAGTGCATTTGGCTCAGTCTTTATCAATACAAGAAAAAGAAGCATATACCAAATTCCTACAGAGCAAGAAAATTAATTTTTCTTGGACTTACTCAGACATGCCAGGATTGAACACTAATCTCATTATGCATCACTTGTCCATAGCTCTAGGTATCAAACTAGTAAAACAAAAGTTGAGGAAAATGCATCCTCACATAGCTCTTCTTGTCAAAGCTGAACTAGAAAAACTCTCCAATGCAGGATTTATAAGAACCATTGATTATGCCAAATGGATATCCAATATAGTACCAGTTTCAAAACATGACAAGTCCATTCGCATTTGCATAGATTTTAGAGATATTAATAAAGCATGCCCAAAGGATGATTTTCCACTCCCAAACATAGATATGATAGTGGACATGACCGCGGGTTATGAGATCTATTCATTGATGGATGGTTTTTCTGGGTATAATCTTGAATCAAGATAGCTCCTGAAGACCAGAAAAAGACTACATTCACTTGCGCATGGGGAACCTATTGCTGGAACATCATGACATTTGGATTAAAAAATGCAGGAGCTACTTACCAAAGAGCTATGAATACTATCTTCCATGACATGATGCATAAAAATATGGAAGATTATGTGGATGACACCTTGGAAAAATCCAAAAAAAAGGATACACACCTAGGAGATTTAGAAGTCATTCTAGATCGTATGGAATAGTTTCAATTAAGATTAAATCCCAAAAAGTGTGCATTTGGAGTCACTTCTGGAAAACTCTTAGGATTTATCATTTCAGCCAAAGGAATAGAGGTGGACCTAGAGAAAGTTCAAACAATATTGGATATGCTGCCTCCCAAAAACATCAGCCAAATGAGGAGTCTTCAGGGATGCCTTCAATCTATAAGGAGGTTCATTTCACAACTAGCCGATAGAGCTCAACCCTTTAATAAGACTTTACACAAAGCGGTTAAATGTGTCTGGAATGAAGATTGTCAGCAAAGCATAGACCAAATCAAGCAATACTTGGCCAATCCTCCAATCTTAATGCCTCCTATCCCAGGAAAACCACTCATATTGTATGTGTCAGCAACAGAATCTTCCCTGGAGGCATTATTGGCTCAACTTGATGATACTGGAAAATAAAGGGCTATATATTACATCACTCATACTCTTGTGTCATATGAGGTCAACTACACTAGTATTGAAAAATCTTGCCTAGCGGTGGTGTTTGCTTCCCAAAAGTTGCGACATTACATGCTTGCACATACAATACACCTCATTGCAAAAATTGATCCTCTCAAATATTTTCTTGGTAAGTCTTCTCTCACAGGTAGACTTGCTAAGTGGATGATGATCCTATCATAATTTGACATAGAGTATGTTGAGCATAAGGCTATAAAAGGACAAGCCATTGCAGACCAATTAGCTAATTTTCTAATTCGAAATAAAGCACCAATTCAAGTTGAATTCCATATGAGCACATAATGTACATGATTGCAAGAACATGGAAGATGTTCTTTGATGGCTCTTTCATGCAAAATGGTTTAGGAGCAGGAGTGTTATTTGTTTCTCCTCATGGGTACAGAATCCCTAAGTCCTACAAACTTTTATTCCCATGTACAAATAACATTGCTGAGTATGAGGCCTTGACATATGGATTAAAAATGGCTATAGAGTGGAGAATCACAGAGCTGCATATTTATGGGGATTCACAATTAATAGTCAACCAAGTTAATGAAGAATACCAAACAAAAGATGAAAAACTGGTACCCTACAAGAAAATGGTTGATTCATTGCGACAATATTTCACCTTTGTTACATTTCAACAAATCCCTAGAGCAAAGAACAAAGTAGCTGATGCTATGGCTATATTGGCTTCACTTCTTTAGCTAGAACAACATGAGTCTAGATTTGAATTCCTGGTGGAAGAGCTACGCTACCCTATTTATGACTCCCAAGAAAGCCAAGTTGTTTGTACCCTTGTTGGCCACGAGTCATCCCGCTATGGTGCCATTTACTCATACCTCCGTGATGACACTATTCCCGAAACCTTCAACCGCTCCGAACGAAGAAACTTAATCTGAAATGCCTCTCGCCACACCCTTATCTCTGGTGATCTGTATAGGAGGGGTTTAGATGGGACACTTCTTAGGTGTTTAGGAAAGGATGAGTCCAACCAAGCGTTAGCTGACATTCACGAGGGCATTTGTGGAGGACATTCCAATGGTCTTGCCATGGCTTGAAGGTTTCTTAGGGTGGGGCACTATTGGCCTACCATGCAGATAGATGTAGTAGCTTTTGCTAAATCTTGTGAAAAGTGTCAGAAACACGGTAACCTGATACATGCTCTAGGCAGGGAGCTTATTCCTTCTATTTCTCATTGGCCATTTCAGCGTTGGGCCTTTGACCTTGTTGGGAAGATTCATCCCAACTCATCAGGTGGACACAAATTCTTTATCACTGCTACTGATTACTTTACCAAATGGGTAGAAGCTGTCCCACTTTCTGTTGCCTCAGGCAAGATAGTTTCTCTGTTTATTTTGAACCATATCATCTGTCGGTATGGAGTGCCTTATGAAATAATCACTGACAATGGAGGTCAATTTAAAAACAAGGACCTTAAACATCTCTACAAAAATTTCAAGACAAAACAACATTGGTCCTCCATTTACTTCCCACAAGGAAATGGACAAGCAGAGGCTTCGAATAAGACCATTCTCAAAATCCTCCATAGAACAGTTCACAAGAATGGTAGAGATTGACATCTATAGATAAATCCGGCCTTGTGGGACTATAGAACGAGTATTTGTACTCCAACAAGGGCTACTCCTTTTGCCCTCACTTATGGTGCTGAAGCAGTGTTACCTTTAGAGGTGGAGATTCCTTCACTTAGAGTCTCTCTCAAAGGTCTAGTTACCGATGAAGACTACCGTGCCATGAGGCTCCAAGACCTAGAACTTCTAGATGAAAAGTGTAAAGCATCATTTGATCACATGAGAGTCTACCAAAAGCGTATGTCTAAAGCATTCAACAAGAAGGTTTGCCCTAGAGAATTTCAAGTGGGGGATCTTGTCTTGTGAGAAAACCCTAAGAACCAACAACATAGAGAGAAAAAGGGCAAATTCAAACCTAATTGGCTTGGACCATACATTATTAATGCTACTTTTGGAACATGTGCTTATTTACTATCTGATCCAGAGAGAGAACAACTCCCTGATCCTATTAATGTGTTGCACCTCAAGAAGTTCTATCCATGATGCCTATTATATCTGGGGGCATCCTTGTACATATTTATTGATTCTGAAAAATTCCAAAAAAATTCATATATGATGTTGAAAAAATCCTAAAAAGCATATAAAGTCTTGAAAAAAATATAAAAAAATAAAAAATACAGAAAATTCAAAAAAAAAGAAAAAGTGCCTTGGTGAAAACTTGGAAACAGGCGTCTTGGTAGCAAAAATACAAAAAAATTGAAAAAATAAAAAAATCTCCAAGTGGTGAAAACCTGGAAACAGGCACTACTTGAGGCCTTTGCACCCTTGTTTCTTAGCATGCGTCTTCGACACTTAGCCTTTCTCCATCTTGCCTTGACCTTGTTGCCTTGGTTTGGAATTGGTCTTTGTCTTTGTCTAGGGGGCATAACTGTCTTAGCTTTGGTCTCTAGGATGCGTTGGTCTTTAGGACATCTTGCAAACGATGTTTTTCAACACCACCCCAAACAATATTTTTCAACACTATCTTAGCGTCAAGTGTTTCTCAACACTTATCAGATATCTTACCCGTAGTCTAGCATGATATGATATTCCCTTACTGGCAGATGTGATACTCAAAGTTTGACTCTATGACCTACACACACGCACTTAAACACTCGACTCACTGAGACTTGTTTGACTTTATTTCTTGGTGTCCTGTCTATGATGATTTCTTTGATGAGTGTTCTCTCTCTAATAGTTTTCAATGATGCCAAGCTAGAAGACTGGGGGCATGAGGACATGTTTTATCACTTTTTCTACTTGTGGGTATATTTTGTTGGTCCTAACTATCATTAGCATTTATGCTTGTTCCAATTGACATTGGGGTCTACAAGGTATTATCCTTGACTATTTTCGTGAGTGCATGCTTATAGTCATCTTGACTTTCTTGTGTCTCGATACAAGCATAATCTTGCTATATCAAACTTAGGAAATCTCATTTCACTAGTCATCTTGACTTATATGTCTTTGATGCCTAGGTGGGATTCCCACATATCTATCTGATATAGATCATATTCAGATTCACATAGTCATATTAGTGTGTATTGTATGATCTTGTGACGCTACCAATAAAGCTCTATGATGAATATTAGTCTAAAAGCTTTGTGACCTTGCAAGTAAACCACTTTTCATAGTTGCTTGCATTCTTAGGTTCATATTAGATTAGTTTTACATCTTGCATATGGAGAGAGCTCTCCTTTTCATCTTTCGTGGACCTGTCGGTCAACTGCGCTCATCTTTCCTGTTCTCGATCATGTCTTTCGCTCCTTGTCTTTTTCATCATGTCCTTTTCCTGTCATCACAAGGGGTTAATTTTATCATCATATCTGTATCCTAAAAAGATCATTTTCAGAAACATGAGCCTATATCATAAACATGAGAACTAAACATACACCTATGAGAGAGATTATACATGAGCATATATAACATACATTTTGAGCAATATGACAAGATAATATAAAAATTGAAACATCCATCACAAGTGGGACAAGTACACAAGATTTATCACAAATCCAGTAAATCTCATATATATAAATGACATGATACAAGTACAATGTGAGATCCAAAATTTGGATAATGTCCCAGGGTTGTAATACCCCAAAAATGGGCTATAAGTTCATTAACCTCCTACATCAACAAATCGAACAAAATCAACTTCGAAGTCCTAACCTAAGGCACATCTGAACATCATCAAATCTAATTGATTATCTTAAATTCTGCATCGGAGAATATTCTTAGTAATATTCCTAATTTTCACATATGGTATTGAAAGTTTAAGTGTGATATATCATTGGAAAGCTCTTTCCAAGCCAAATCCAAGCATGTTGGTTTCATTTTCAAATTTTGCCATTTGATCACAGAATTTGCATATTTGTACTTTTAGATTATTGATTTCTAACGCTTACAGTTTGCTGTTGATTTGTCTTGGTTTTGTACTTTCGGACGTGTGCTAAATTCTGGATTGCAGAACGTTGGATCTAAGGTATTCTTCTTAAGCTAATAATATTTCAATTTGGATCCTAAAACAAATCTCTTATGTGTCTGGCTTGTGTGCATCTTTTCATGCTTTGATCTATTTCTACATACTTGCATAATTGATACTAGGTTGTGACCCCTTAAGGATTCATTAAGTAGTCTTAGATACTTGTGATTGATCTTGATTGCTATCTTGGGTTATTGGACTCGCTAATCCGCCGGCCCCTCATTTCCGCCCCGTGGTTGCAATCTCAGCGCCATAAAGGGGAGGGGTCAATAGGACAAAAGCGTTAAGTGTTCCACTTGGCAACCCTTTTGTGCTTTTAGGAACTCACTTATTTTCTAAGTTGGGGACTCATTTTTAGCTTGTGTGAGGTGTTAAGTGTTCCACCTTGTGGACTCATCTCATATTTTCTTTAAGCGTTAAGTGTTCCTCTTTCTACTTTTTGGATGCTTTTGGTAGATTTGCTTTCGGGAATATATTTGTGCTCACATAGTAATTAGGCCCTATGAACACTATTCGTGATTCTTGAGAGATTGGATTCCCAGCGAAATCCTTCTTGATGACAGAATCCTTGTAGGTAGGGAGGATACTTAGTGCGTTTCACATTCAACTTGGTTAGTGAGTCTTCTCTTATTGATCGACACATTCTCTCTCTAGAGAGGTTGATAGATCACGTGGGGTTGATATCATGAGCTTTGGTGAATCAAAATTGGTTAGTGCATCTTCTCTTATTGATTGATACATTCTCTCCCCGGAGAGGTTGATAGATCACGTGGAGTTGATATCACAGACCTTGGTGGAACAAAACTTTGTCTTAGCGTGTCAGATTAATCTACTTGCTTTGTTTGGGTTAAAAGTGAAGAGGTGTCAAAACCTTGAATCTGGAGCCAAGTCCCCTTGTGGTATAAATCTGCGAGTCACCTTTAGAGAGGGTTAACCATAGCGGACAATCCCTTCACAGGGCAAACTGCGTTGACGGAACCTCAAGCGGTCATAGCCATTTTCGCCGTGGTAGTGATAGCCGCTATATAAATGTCCTTGTGGAAAAAATCTCCATGGGTATGGTTCATTGTTGGGTTGTCAGATCTCCCTAGTAGCTCTTGAAGATTAAGTTCTCGGACTGTGTCAAAACCCTGGTGCGCCGGGATTGGAGTTCACCCCTTTGAATCATAAAAGTTGCAGAGTCAAACCATTACTAAAAACCCTAGAGAGGCCAATTTTTTTTCATTCTCAGGTATATGTGTGTTATTGCAAAACTTTTCAAAACATACACAATTAGTACTCTCAGGGATTAGCACAATTTGGTCACTTGATTGTTCATGCGCAAGGTTGCTTTTGCCCTTGTTCATTGTTTTCAGACGTGCTTGGAATAACTTGCTTGCTGTTCTGCGTGTTTGTTTATCTACTTGGCTATTTAAAATGATCAAATCTAGTATAACCTTCAAAATCTGGACAGTACAATTTGCAAACAATCCAGAACTGAAAACCTTAAATTTTGCAAAAATTGATGTAAAATCTTTCTGGAGTCAAAAGTCATTTCAAGAAGTCAAAAGTCGTACGAGTTTAACAACTGTCATTTCATTGCTACCCAACTGTCGTACGAGTTTAGCAACTATCGTTTCATAGGCTACCCAGTGTCGTACGAGTCTGCAGAGTGTTGTTTGGAAAAATTTGAGAGAGTTGTCAGAAATTGTCAAATCGCAAGATATCTAATATTTCCAGCCTAGTTCCAGAATCTGTCAAAAATATCATTGTGTCAAGAACAAATCAGTAGCTATTGAAAATCAGTACACATGTCTCAAAGAATCAGTACACATGAGGAAGAAATTCTGATCGCCGCTATGATGAAGCAGCTGCAAGCTATGCAAGTCCAGCTTGACAAACTTGAGAAAGAAAAGGAACCTCTATACTCTTTTCCATTTGATAAAGACTTGTACATGTCACCATGCCCGCGAAAAAAATTTGAGCAATATGATACCTCTTCCACGGAGAGTGACACATCTAGCTTTGGAGACTATGATGACTATGACGACAGACAATGTAATGATACCTATGACACCTCTGTTCCTAAGAGTCCTCCTCATCGTTCATTCCTGCTTACTACAAATGGGCCGTCACATTGGATAGATCGTGATGGTGATCCATATGATTCTAATTTTGAAAGAGATTTTGATGGCTTTTGTGGACAATACCTTGATGATGATCCATCTACTACTGCTGAGGACTATAAAATACATCATGCTAGCTTAAAACGTCAATACTATAAGGATCTCTCCTCTAAGAACTCTCAGGCTGAAAATAAAGACTACACTCTCAAGCAAGATCATGTTAATGCTGAACCTGTCTAGTGATGGTTCCCTTCCATCCCCTACTTCCTCCAATACCCATACATTTCCTAAAGCTTCCGAGTCTTTCACATCTTTCACAGAACCTTCATCCGATACAAGCCCTGTTAATTTTCATGTGGTTCCCTATAGTTATCCTCTAGGGCTACCTCTTAAAGATACTCAAGCTAACCTTCACTTGGCTGCAAATACTTTCAGTAATGATAAACCTAAAGAACCTAAGCCTTCATATGCTATAATCCCTACTTCAGCTAGTCCTCCACCATATCTGCAATAGTCTTCCATACAATCCCAACATGCTTCCTTGTCCTTAGAAGTGGCTCCATGTCAAGAGGACTCTAAAAATGATGAAGAAAAGAACATAAAGAAAGATCAAGATCAAGAACCCTCCATGTCATCCACTCCTTTTCACGATGTCTCTTATCTGCCTCAGGGTTCTTTTGATCCTGTACCCCCTTTTTCATGCATTCCACCATGTCTTAAGTCTTTGCCTAAGCAAGATCAAGCTACTACTTACACTGTTGAGCTTATTGACAATCAAAATGACCTTACTACACTTGCGCTTTCCAAAGATGATACTTCCATTAAGGTTGGTAAAAATAGTGTTGTTACTTCCAATGTTAAGCCTATTGAAAATCAAGAGACAAATTATGCGCTGGTGCTATCCAAAGATCCTTGTCAAGATCAAAGTCTTCCATCTTCTTATTCTACCACTCCATGTTCACTTCCACTTTCTACTCTTCCTAAGTCTTTGCAAGCTTTGAACAATCCTATCAAAGAAGGTGCTCATATTCAAGATGTCCATGATTCTATTGAAAATTCTAATGCTCACTCTAAAGATGCTGATATCCTTGGTTGTCATATAGATGCTGATGAACTTATTGATTATCCTTTTGCGTCTTCCACTTCCATCCTTGGACCTCTTCCACCACTACTAAGGGCTTCATACCTTCCTTCCATCTTGGGTCCTTATGTCCCTTCACTCTCCCCTCCTAACTCTCCTAATTTGCCATCCATCTTGGGTCCTTACATACCTCCATCTCCCATCTTTCCTCAAGATCAACATAGATGCATACCCTTGAATCCTTTTCATCCACCCACCCATTTAAACTAGTCATATCCTCCTTCTTCCACAAGTCCCAAGTCTTTTGGAAGTAACTTGAATGTTCAATACAAGAAAAAGAAGCAATACAAGAATCCATCAAAAAAAGAAGATCACCATGTCTCCTCTAATAGACATGGAAACATAAAGTCAAAAGAGATATCTAAGAAAAAAATTACAAGACAAGTATGGGTTCCAAAATCCATCATTGAAGATATTCTCTCTAGATCATCAAAAGGAAATAAAAAGCCTATGGCTATATGGATTCCAAAGTCTCTCTTGAAAGAGTCTCATGTTGAGAAAAAAGTGAAATTGACATTCAAGCTTCCAAAGGCTTCCACTTCATCTCCCTCCAAAAATATTCTTCCATTTCATGTGCCTAAACCACAACATCTGCTATCCATTCACCATATTCCTTCACGTATTCCTTCATTCACGATTCCTCCATTCTCTCACCACCTTTCAAGGTATGTGTTGATGTTGAACTTGCCTTCCTTTTCATCTACCCTTTCACAATCCTTCCATTCATTATCCTTCTACCTCCTATCATTTTTCCTCACTTGCCTATTCCTCCTATCTTCTAACCTCACTCGCTTTATATAAAACTTTATCCTCCATTTTTCTCATCCATCTCCCTTTCCCTATCAACATCTTTGAGCATATCATTTTGAATCCTTGGCATATCATGGTTTATCCTTTCAAGGAGCATTATCTAAAAAGCTTGCCTTCTTCCAAAATAAAAATAAAAATAAAATAAAATTGAAAATGTGCCTTGGTGAAAACCTGGAAACAGGCACCTTGGTAGCAAAAGTAAAGAGAAATAAATTCATCCTATGGTGAAAACCACTTCCTTGTGGCACCTTGGATAAGTACCATGATGAAAACCTGGCAATCAGGCATCATGCGTAGTTCTTCTACATATTTCATCCATTCCATCTTCTCTCTTTGATCTTGACAATGTTGATCTATACATGAATATTTGGCTATTTTGTGAGCTATCTTACGGTGATCTTGCTTTCATTCCTTCCATGTTTAGCCTTCATATCCATCTTCCTCCATTCATTTTCGCCTATCGCTATCCTTTTCCCCTTTGGTCTTGATCTAATAAAAAAAAAAAGAAAAAGTAAAACACAGTGCTATGAAGCCTCTTGACATGTCTACTCTTTTGGACTACATCCTTTCCTGCTCTTGCATCACGCTTTTGTGACTTATCCTATGCTAGCCTTTCATTACTTGTCTAAATGCGCTTTACATGACAATTTTTCTCTAGCTTGGGTATTCTTGAGGAGTTTGCCCTTGAGGATTTCTTCCCTTCATTCTCCTTCATTCTCTTGTCTTCCATTTCTTCCACCAGCTTGCTAATCCCTCTTGTTCTCCACCTTGCTAAACATTGGGACTACATGATATGATCTTGCTTGGGAGTTTGCAAATAGAAAAAGATGCTATCAAGTATACCAAGTATCAGAACCAGTATCAGAACAATTATCAGAACAAGTATCACAACCAGTATCAAAACAAGTATCACAACCAGTATCAAAACAAGCATCAGAACTAGTATCAAAATAATTATCAGAATCAGTATCAGAATCAGTATCAGAATCAGTATCAGAATCAGTATCAGAACTAGTATCAGAACAATTATCAGAATTAGTATCAGAATCAGTATCAGAACCAGTATCAGAACCAGTATCAGAACAAGTATCAGAATGGGCCTACAGAACAAGTATCAGAACACCTACTAGGGCTACACCATTCACTTTAGTTTATGGGTCTGAAGCAGTACTACCTATTGAGGTTGAAATCCCATCACTTAGAATCAGAATGCATGGACTTGTCACCGATGATGACTACAGAGTGTCTAGGTTGCAAGAACTTGAACTACTAGATGAGCGCAGACAAGCAGCATATGATCATCTCAGAGTGTATCAGAAAAGAATGTCTAGAGGCTACAATAAGAAATTCAGACACAGAGAATTTCAGGTTGGTGATCTAGTCTTGAGAGAAAATCCTAAAAATCAATCCCATCGAGAACGCAAGGGGAAGTTCGAACCCAACTGGCTGGGTCCCTTTGTCATCACTGCTACTTTTGGCTCTGGTGCCTATCAACTCTCAACGACTGAAGGCGAACAGCTTTGAGAACCAACCAACGTTCTCCATCTGAAGAAATTCTATGCCTAAGGCATTCAGTCTATGGTAAAATGTCCTGAAAAAATCTTAAAAATCAGAAAAAGTCCTAAAAAAATGAACATCTTGGTGAAAACCTAGCAATAGGCGCCTTGATGATTCACAAAAAAAATTAAAAAATATCAAAAATTCAAAAAAATCAAAAAATATCAAAAATTTAAAAAAATAAAAAAATATCAAAAATACAAAAAAAAAGAAAAAAAAAAGAAAAAAGTGCCTTGGTGAAAACCTGGAAACAGGCGCCTTGGTAGCAAAAATAGAATCTCTACCAAGATGGTGAAAACCCGGCAAACGGGCGCCACTTGTTCCAAATGCTCCATCTATTAGCACAATCTTGGTCTTTCCTAGCTTTCAGTCTTGCTTTAGTTTGTACATATCTCCCGGTTTGTTTCTGCATTTCTAGTTTTTCAATAAGTCCGTTTGTACACCAATCTGCTCAAGTGTCTGTATCCTATCAATGTTCCAACTTGGAAGCAATCAATGTTATATCCTATGGCCTCCAGTGTATCTTAGACATATCATATCCAGTCAGAGTCCTTTGAAGCTTCATTTGAGTCAGTCAAGTCTGTCTTATCTCCAGAAAGGATTTTGCATCTACAACAACAATCAACCATCAAAACAAACTGAAAACAATCTATGCTTTTACATGCTTTTATCTCCTTGTATGCTTACTGATTCGCATTGAGATTTTTGCATATTGTGTCCCTTCGAGCTCTTCGATGATGTCCTTTATAGGATTTAGAGAGTGATGACTGGGGGCATAATCTTTTCTTTGTTTTCTGCTTGTATGTGAAATCTAATAACTTTAGAAATTCTGGATTGAAATGGTGTCCGACTGTAAGAGCCTCTATCTCGAATTGGATGGCCATGCGTACCTCGACCATTGATACCCGAAAAATTCAAGGAAGTTTGATCTAACTATTATCTTTTTGAAGTAAATTCTTTCTCCTACTGTGAAACGCGATCTTGCCTAAGGAGGTGAACGATAAAGGGTCATTACGGGTAATTCACACTGGATTTAGAATGATCTTTTGATTGTTTGATGTGTATGTTAAACGCAAGGCATACTCAGGTCATCACGACGTTTATGTTTTGATGCTTGTACAAATTGCTATATCAAAATGGACATGATATTCAGGTCATCCTAGTGTTTGTGCCTTGGTGCTTATATCTCATCTGACATTCCGAAAACAAAATCAATATTCATATGCCCATGGCTGTATAACTAGTGGGTGTTGTATTGATTCTTGTGCATACAAATCGATATTCATATATCTATGGTTTCATGGCTAGTGGGCATTGTATTGATTTATCCGGTTACCTAAAAGTTCAATGATGATAACAAATCGACACATGATCAATGACTAGGTCCTAGGTCTTAGGTTGCATTTCATTTTGCATGTCTCATTTCATTTTGCATGTTGCATGATCTCACAATGGCTAAACGAACTTCAATGCTTAAATGATTCTTCAATCACATCTTCAAATCTAACAAGAGCTGAATCCCACACGAAGGTTCCTCCAATGAAATAGCAAGTAGAATCCTTTTTCGGGATCAAAATCAAAATCTAAAATCATTCATATTATTAACTACTTGCATAATCAACCTTCAATCATCATAGAAATCTAGTATTCAACTTAACTGATTATCTAATATCAAACTATCAAAATTTTAACTTGGTCAACCATGGTCAACTTATAGTTTCACCTAGTCAAATTCGGTCTCCAGGACCTCCAAACAATGCAGAATGCGTTCTCGGACGTGTTTAACCACTTCTCAAATCAATTAACATGCTTCTAAACTATCAGCGCTGACTTTTCTTGTCAGATTTCAATTTTAATCCCGAAGGGGGCATGGTATTGCACATCATTCAAAGTCTGTCAATCAAATCTATCAATATCTTTCATTAGTAATCAAGACAAACAATCACGTCTAGTTACTGATTCATCAAAAAAAAAGACCTCATCGCTCAAGGCAAATCTATCATCACTTGGGGCATATCAGATTCATCGATCCATATCAATCTGGTATTCTCTTAATCTTTTAATCCGTATCAGTTTTTGCAACCATTAGATCATAGTGTTCTTTCCTTGGTTCTTCAGCAACTGAAGGGTTTACATGTGATACTTGCTAGTTCTGCTAAGACAATCGAGTCTAGAACGGGTCACTCACTTCTTTGCAATCCTAAGGTTTGGAATCAGACATTTTGGACACTTTTTCACAATCATAGGTTCATTTGCTGCTATAGTGAACATTATCTTTGGTCATTCAGGACCTATTATCTTCATATCAAATTCAATATCAATCAACTCCTATCTCAATATCTTTCAATCGGTTTCTATCTTGAGATCGGTTTATCTTTTGAATCAGTTTCATATCTTTATCAAACACAGACTATCTTTGAACCACAGTGCTTCGCACAGTAATTCAAAGAGGGGCAAAATGTAATACCCCAAAAATGGGCTATAAGTTCATTAACCTCCTACATCGACAAATCGAACAAAATCGACATCGAAGTCCTAACCTAAGGCACATCTGAACATCATCAAATCTAATTGATTATCTTAAATTCTGCATCGGAGAATATTCCTAGTAATATTCCTAATTATCATAATTATCTTTAATTTTATAATTATTTGGCAATAAATCACATTTATCCTAAAGTTTGATTAATTGAATATTTTCATATTTAATTAATTAGATTTAATATTTGCCACTTAATTGTTTAATTAAATTTAATTGTATCTATTATTAATTATATTATTTAATTTTGACAATAAATCAAAATTCTTATCTTTAATTGATTAAATTCTTATTTAATTAATTAAAGCATGTTGTCATTATTTAATAATATAATTTTTAATAAAAGTTTGATAAAATAGTTAATTAACCCATTAATTAATTATTTTATTTCAAAATCAGTTAAGTTGAGCATAAATCACTTTATTATTAAATTAATTCATAATTAAAACATGCACAATCATAAAAGCAGACAACTGTCAATTATCAATTAAAGCTAAACTCTATTTTGAGTTAAAACTTAGCTTTTGCATGTTTTTGTGACTTGATTATCTGTTATTATCAAATAACTCAAAAATCAACCTGAGTTATTTGAGTGATTTATGGCTTTTTTTCATGCACCTCCAAAGCCTTGGATTTCTATAAAAACAAGGCTCAGCTCTTCATAATTCATCTCTCAATCATCTCTCAAATTTGCATCCACAGGATCTCATATTTTGCACAATCACGCTGGAGAATTGGAGGCTGAGGAAATCAACTTGCGAATTCAAAGCTTTGTGAGATCAATTTCAATTGCATAGTTTTTATATCTTAGCATAGAATTTCATAGTTTTCATATCATTGTTAGAATCTTCATTGTTAGATCATTTAGCATCCATAGCATATCAGTTTATCATTCTTATTGCATAGAAAATATCAAAAAAAAAAGCTTAATTGCATTCAATTTCATATCCATCTTTTGCATTCAAATCCTTCATTTAGGTGTCGTCTAGGTCATTGATCTCGATTACAATCTGAGAACATTAATCTCGCACCTATTAGAAGACAGTAAATCGCTTGGTTAGATTAGATTTCAATTTTGCACGATTTTGATTATAGCTAACCTCTAATGTTTTACTGAAGTGTTGTGTCTACATATCAGGTACAATTTTCACACACAAAAAAATCAAAAATAAAAAAATATCAAAAAATATAAAAAATCAAAAAATATCAAAAAATATCAAAAAATATAAAAAATTCAAAAAAAAATAAAAAATAAAAAAAAATACAAAAAAATGAGAAAAAAAGAAAAAGTGCCTTGGTGAAAACCTGGAAACAGGCGCCTTGGTAGCAAAAATAGAATCTCTACCAAGATGGTGAAAACTCGGCAAACGGGCGCCACTTGTTCCAAACACTCCATCTATCAGCACAATCTTGGTCTTTCCCAGCTTTCAGTCTTGCTTTAGTTGTACATATCTCCCGGTTTGTTTCTGCATTTTCAGTTTTCAATAAGTCGATCTATACACCAATCAGCTTGCGCGTCTGTATCCTATCAATGTTCAAACTTGGGGGCAATCAATGTCATATCCTATGGCGTCCAATGTATCTTAGACGTATCCTATCCAGTCAGAGTCCTTTGAAGCTTCAAGTTGAGTCAGTATGTCTGTCTCGTCTCCAGAAAGGATTTTGCATCTACAACAATGCAATCAAACATCAAAACTCAACTGAAAACAATCTGTGCTTCATGCTTTTATCTCCTTGTATACTTACTGATTCGCATTGAGATTTTTGCATATTGTGTCCCTTCGAGCTCCTCAATGATGTCCTTTACAGGATTTAGAGAGTGATGACTGGGGGCATAATCTTTTCTTTGTCTTCTACTTGTATGTGAAAATCTAACAACTTTGGAAATTCCGGATTGAAATGGTGTTCGACTATAAGAGCCTCTATCTCGAATTGGATGGCCATGCGTACCTCGACCATTGATACCCAGACAATTCAAGGAAGTTTGATCTAACTATTGTCTTTTTGAGTAAGTTCTTTCTCTTACTGTGGAATGCAATCTTGCCTAAGGATGTGAATGATAAAGGGTCACTACGGGTAATTCACATTGGATTTAGAATGATCTCTTGACTGTTTGATGTGTTTGCAACGCAAGGCGTACTCAGGTCATCACGACGTGTATGTTTTGATAATGTCCTAGGGTATGTCTCTATACATCTATCATCCTAAACCTAGGTTTGACTAGCACCATCATGTGGAGGTGGTGGTGGTGGAGGTGGTGCTGTTGCCTTGTCAGGTACCATATCTGATCTCCCAGCCCTCTTAGAGTAGAGTGATGCTCTCTGGCCCTCGGGTACAACCTGTATGTAGACTCCATGATAATATGCAGCTCGTGTTGCCTCTCACCGAATCTCTGCTGCATCGACCTGTGCCGCCCTCTCCCGTCGCTCTATCTTGACTCTCAAGTCAGTCAGCTATTGGTCTCTCATGACTATAGTGATCCATAGTTGTTGCATCTTTGTGTCTAACACCTAGATCCTCGCTCTGAGATCCTCTCCCCCTGTAGGCTGATCCTGCCCAGCATCCACCCATCGGTGAGATGGTCTCGTTGTGTCATCCCCCTCATCTACAGAACCCTATCTCTGTGACCATTTCTGGCCACCTGATCTAGAGCTCCATCCCCTCCTCCATCCCCTCTGTCTCCATCTCTATCATCTCCTTGTGCTACTGGCTGTGCATCAGGTATAGTAAATCTAGGGAAGGGCTATCTCCTGTGCTCTGCCCTATACGTCGCATCTGCCCTTGCATCTACCATGTCTGGGAGATAGTCCCATAGATCCCTGCAGATAGTTGTTGTGTCATGTACTACCTACTGGTAGTCCAGGATCAGTAGCCATCCTTGTGCCTCCTCATCTCTAACCTGAGCATAGGCGGTGGTCTTGGTAGGCACCCTCTATTGTAGCCCAAACTGTCTGCAGACCCGGGTGATCACAAAGTGATCTACTATATCAAAGTGCCAACCTATCAATGGCTGACTGCATAGCATGTACCCTAACTTGTGCTCCCGATCACCCCACTGCTCACATGCCCTGTATGGTCTCCACTGAAATGAGGTGAGCTCATTCAGTAACCTGCGGTAATAGGTCATGTCCCCACTATGTGGCTGATTGATGAAACTTGTATATCTATATATAGGGGTGTCTCCGCTCCCTCAGCTGCACATGTGGGTGCACAACGACGATGTGCTCCCATGCCCAAATCTATGCTAGGACAGCACCACACGCCCAAGTCCTGCTCTCTCGGCATACGATCTCGTGGAGCTCATGGTACATGTCAGCTAGGATGGCTGGGCCCCATGCCATCCATTGTGGGTGTGCTATTGGATCCGCAACCAACCAACCCCAGCCCAATGGGAACCCTCTCTGGCTCCTGTCAGTAATGAGAGCCTGTGCCACTATGGAACATACTATGCATGGCACCGGGAAGTCCCTGTCGTACTCCTCCATCAACCTATCCCAGCTCAGATGCCTATCAATGAAGGTGACATCCTAGAACATGTCCTGCATGATCTATCATCCCTCAGTCGGATCCTGATCATAATACTCCTATTCCAACAAACAATCATGTTAGTTTCTATCATATGAAAACTTTACATCTATAACTATCTATAAACATGATTATACTCACAGGATCTCCGTGGCTAGGAACTCGCAAGATCCGATAGACATCTTCCAGGCTAATAGTAGCCTCTCCGGTAGGAAAGTGAAAGGTGTTATGCTCACTGTGCCACCTCTCAACCAATGCTTTCAGTAGACCATGATCCACCCAAATGTGGGGCATTTGCAGCAAATAACCAAAACCCATCTCCCCCAAGTCTGCTCATCCTAGATCATCAAGATCTTGGTCGCATCGTAACCCGGTCACTCTCGACGCTCTAATGAGGAGCATAGGAAAGTGCTCTTGAAAGCCATAAACCCAAACCGGATGTTAGAAAAAATCATGATGGATGTATAAAATCAGTACAAAACATCTTAAAAAGTAAAAAATTATCTGGACCCATGTCATTTTGCTCAAAAACATTAAAACATGTCATTTTTCTACACTGTGTGACACTGTTTTCTAATAAAATATTATGCGATATTTTCTTTAGTACCAGTGCGATAGTATCTTTGCTTGCGATATTTCACATAGTATCGCATGATGTTTCATCTAGTATTGTGCGATACTGGATCAAACACCTGTGCGATACTATTTTGACCCACAAAGTATCGCACGACAAACATTCTCAAAGGGTGTGATACTTAAAACCTATCATATGATATTTCGCATGGCTACAAATTGAAAATTTTTAAAAACATTAAAAATGTGTTTTAATATGAAATAAATGCTCATGAAGGACCTACAAGGCAAGTTTTTTTGAAAACATACTGGGGCACCATACTGCGGAGGCCGATTGTGCAACCGTGCGTGCTCGAATCGATGCCTGTGAACTGAAATCACTGCTTGCTGGGCCATTTTCTCTCTCGCTGAGCTCTCAAAATTCTCAAATCACTATAAGACAAATGATTTTTAAAATGACCTTTTTACCCTCTTTTATAGCATTTTGACTTTTTGACCAATTTTCAAAAGACCTCGAAATTGGGTGAAAATAATACTCCTACCTAATTTCGACATCCTGGATCTGTTTTCGGGATCAAAATCAAAATCTGAGTTCATCTTGATAGTCAAAATTGCATTTCAAACCTTTTCTCCTTCTTCTGTGTAGTTGGCTAACCGTTTGAGGCCTGATCCTTCGATCTTTGTTGGGGCATCTTCATTTCTTCACCCCCATCTCTTTCAACCTTCTAGTCTTTCACTCATTTTCATTCCCTTCATCTCTCTGAGGTTTGACTTCATTTTTATCCTATATCTTTCTCAGTCAAACCTAGTCAAATTGGGGCATATCTTCACTGCTGGATGGTTATCCTATCACCTTTTCCCTTCGATTGTGATTTCTAGTGACTTGATCAAGTTTATCAATTTTTTGTTCTCCTCTACTTGATTTCAATTTCAATTTTGAGGGGGCAGTACCTATTAGCTTTAATCCTTGATTCAACTTTATCAATCAGCTCAGCTTGAGATTCTTATCTCTTATTTAAGACTTGATTATCACCTAGCTATACAGGTGTTGGTCTTGTCTTTCAGCTTATCTTTGTCAGCTTATGCTTATGCTTGTCCCAATGTGTTTCCATTCATCGAACACAAATCTAGGTTGTTTTGTAATCCCAAATCAATCTCACATTTCAATTCCATTCTTTGACTGCATGTGATCCCAAATTGATCTCACATTAGTCAAAGAGGGGCAAATGTATGCACCCTAAAATGGTCGCCTAGACCTTGGAGCCCCATTCAACAATTTATCAATTTCTTGAATCAGCATCTTCAGCTCAATATCAGTTTTCCTTGATCAAATCCTAGTTCTATCATTTATTTGATTATTTTCTATGGGCTAACCATTTTATCCTAAAGTCTTTATTTATTAAAAGGAATTTCCCCCCCTTTTATTAAATAAAAAGCCCTCACCTTTTCCTCTTATCCTAAGTTGCATAAAGCATTATTCTTATTTTATAAAAAGAAGAAAATACCTTTTTGTCTCATATGGACACAAAAGTCAACTCTTATTTTCTCATTGGAGGATATTTGTGCACATGGATTGCTCCTCTTTCAAGCTCCACCCTTGATTAAATCTTTTGCCTCTTAATCTCCATGGTCTATTCCTTTTCAATTCCTTTAAAAGGAGAGCTCTTTTCTCATTCTTAGACCCCAACTTTTTATGCTAATCTTATGCTGCAGGATTTCTTGGAGACTTTGGAGCTTTTTGGAGATCATTCTTGCATTCTAGTTTCATTCTTGCATCATAATTTCATGTTTTATGCTTTCTAGCTAGTTTCCTTTATGCTTTAGATTAGCTCACATAGTTTAATTAGCAAGGATTTTTAATACTTTCTTTTCATAGCTTAGCTTGCATCTTCATTTTAGCATAGCTGCATTTCATTTTCATTGTTGATTCTTGAGGATATTGACATTCTTGCCCTTGTCTTTTTGAATCTCCCATTGTGTGGTTTACTAGCAAGGTTGCATGCTTCAATAGCTCTAGCTGAGAGCACCATCAACATCCTTGTGACTCCATGCCTAGGGAGCTCTAGGTTGCTTTCTCAAGGTTTCCCATTCAAGGATTCTCTTGGAAGTAATGACTTAGAGAAGTGCACTATTTAGTGTGTACAGGTGGAATGGGGTTGTCACTGGTGTTTACCCAGCCAACTGGAGCCGATGGAGCAGACAGTTCAATGTCAGGACGGATGGTTTGAAAGATACATTGCAGAGCTACTTTCAACTAACCCTCACTACAAGTTTTGGCATCGACTGAGATCACCTTGCCAAATGTAAACGAAGTCAGATCGCCCAAAACTGAGAGAGGTTATTGTAGACCTCAAAAACATGATCCTGTAGCCCCTGATAGTTTGTCGATACCTCTCACAAGATCTGAGATACGAGCCTCAGAAGATCACTACCCAATCGTGCTTAGTGCACCTTGGGGTCACTTGGGTCCACCCACTCACTTGACTCACAATGATCCCAATCATACAGAAAACACATGGGGCAAAAACAAGTCAACTCTCATGTCCAAATGGTCCATGTACTACTATTGGAGCTTCGGAATGAATGCATTTTTGAAGAGTCTTTCACTGTTTGAAAATCTAATTTATCTTGTATAGTTCCCTCCTCAACCAACCAAAAGAATCTACGCACTGTAGAATCAATAGCCCCCCCTGTGACAATGCTAAAGTACACCAATCAATAATAGAATGAGCATCAAAAAGTACAACACCTGGAATCCTCAATTTCTCCTTAACTAGAGCTCTCTTCACACATGCACCTGCTACATCATGCTCCCCTTTCCCATGCCCTGACTCAAAAAAACTCCAAATATGAGGTACACCTCTCTCCACATGCATTCTACACAACCAATAAAACATTCTGGCATTCTTAAATTGACCGGTGCAATTATCTGACCAAATGAGATGCCTATCCATATCAATACCATTTTCTTGCAAGAAGTCAAAATAGTTCTGAAAATAATGTTGAACAAACTCATGAGAGATACCTATCGTCGCTCATATAAAAATGGTACTCTCTGATTATCTTTCACTCATCTTTTGTGCTATCAAGGGAATGTCTATATGTGATGTGTACATAAATAGCAACCTGAATGGAATTGTAATATTGAGCTTGAGTCTCATTTTTAGGCTACAATGTATAGTTCTCCGCAAAGTATACAAAGTCTACATACCTTCTCTCCTTCTTCGGTGATTTTCCCTATCTTTTTCCCTTTATGCTTGAATTTCATCATCCGTCACCTTCCTCTTCTATTTAGCCTTTCGACGACTGCTACTTCCCATGGTGAGACCACAAGTTGAAAAAAAACAAAAAATGGGCCCTAAATCACTTTTTTTTTCATGCAACCAGTGAAAAATATCTAAAATCTCGTGCTTCTCTAGTCTGTGGAGACAGGGAATATTTTGGTCAAAGTTACACCAGTCAATAATCGGGTACCCAATATTTCCAGGTACATGAAAAAATAACGGGAGTAAATGAAAAAATTGAACTTTTATATAAAACAAGAGGTATATAATTAATATATAATGTATATTATATATATACCAATGTATTATATACATTAGTATATATATATATACATAAATATATATATATATATATATATATATGTATATATATATATGTATATATATATATATATATATATATATATATACTAATGTATATAATATATATAATATATACTAATGTATTATATACTAATGTATATAATATATATATAATGTATTATACATATATATATATATATATATATATATATATATATATATATATATATATATATATATATATATATATATATATATAATGTATTTGAAAAAATACCTGTATAGTTGATTTCAAAAAAATACATGCACAGTTGATTTGATGACAGACAGTTTAAGCCCAAGTCCTCTTGAAAGTATCCAACACAGGATTTTTCTACAGACTCCTTGTAATTTTGATGGTCTGACTATACTGAATAAGTAGATGTCAATGGACTTCCCCTCGATTGAATACAATCAATTGATTTTTTAACTCTCAAAAAGAAATTTCACACAGATGTAGAACCACTGTACACTCATCATCTATTCTAGAAACTAACAGTGGCATAAAAATTGATGTAAGAACTTTTAAGGGGTCGTAGGACCCCTTAGGAACCCTTTTGAAATATTTAAATGCTCAAGTGTCTCTGAAGGGGTCATAGGACCCATTAGGACACACTTGAGCATTCCAATGTGTCCAAAGGGGTCATGGGGACTTCCTAGGGGTCCTAACGCGTGATAAGGCATACTAAGACCCCTAGAAAGTCCCATGACCCCTTTTGACACCTTTGAATGCTCAAGTGTGTTCGAAGGGGTTGTAGGACCACTTAGGACACACTTGAGCATTCCAATGTGTCAAAAGGGGTCATGGGTATATCCTAAGGGTCCTAACACGTGATAAGGTGTATTAGGACCCCTAAGAAGTCCCCATGACCCCTTTTGACACATTTGAATGCTCAAGTGTATCCGAAGGGATCGTAGGACCTCTTAGAACACACTTGAGGGTTCCAATGTGTCTATAGGGGTCATAGGGACATCTTAGGGGTCTTAACACATGATAAGGCATACTAGAACCCCTAGGAAGTCTCCATGATTCCTTTTGACACATTTGAATGCTCAAGTGTGTACGAAGGGGTCATAGGACCCCTTAGGACACACTTGAACATTCCAATGTGTCAAAAGGGGTCATGGGGACTTCCTAGGGGTCCTAACATGTGATAAGGCATATTAGGACCCCTAGGAAGTCCCCATGACCCCTTTTGACACATTTGAATGCTCAAGTGTGTTCAAAAAGGTTGTAAGACCCCTTAGGACACACTTGAGCATTCCAATGTGTCCATAGGGGTCATAAGGAGTTCTTAGGGATCCTAACGTGTGATAAGGCATACTAGGACCCCTAGAAAGTCCCCATGACCCCTTTTGACACATTTGAATGCTCAAGTGTGTCCAAAGGGGTCATAAGACCTCTTAGGACATACTTGAGCATTCCAATGTGTCAAAAGGGGCCATGGAGACTTCCTAGGGGTCCTAACACATGATAATGCATACTAGGACCTCTAGGAAGTCCTCATAACCCTTTTTGAAACATTTGAATGCTCAAGTGTGTCTAAAGGGGTCGTAAGACCCCTTAAGACACACTTGAGGGTTCCAATGTATCTATAGGGGTCATGGGGACTTCCTAAGGGTCCTAACGTGTGATAAGGCATACTAGGACCCCTAGGAAGTCCACATGACCCCCTTTGACACATTTGAATGCTCAAGTGTGTCCGAAGGGGTTGTAGGACCCCTTAGGACACACTTGAGCATTCCAATGTGTCCATAAGGGTCACGGGGACTTCCTAGGGGTCATAATGTGTGACAAGGTGTACTACAACCTTTAGGAAGTCCCCATGACCCCTTTTGACATGTTTGAATGCTCAAGTGTGTCCAAAGGGGTCATAGGACCCCTTAGGACACACTTGAGGGTTCCAATGTGTCCATATGGGTCATGGGGACTTCCTAGGGGTCCTAACGCATGATAAGGCATACTAGGACCCCTAAGAAGTCCCCATGACCCCTTTTGAAACATTTGAATGCTCAAGTGTGTCAGAAGGGGTTGTAGGACCCCTTAGGACACACTTGAGCATTCAAATGTGTGTATAGGGGTCATGGGGACTTCCTAGGGGTCCTAACATATGATAAGGTGTACTAGGACCCCTAGGAAGTCCCCATGACCCTTTTTGACACATTTGAATTTTCAAGTGTGTTTGAAGGGGTCGTAGGACCACTTAGGACACACTTGAGCATTCCAATGTGTCCATAGGGGTCATAAAGACTTCCTAGAGGTCCTAACACATGATAAGGCATACTAGGACCCCTAAGAAGTCTCCATGACCCCTTTTGAAACATTTAAATGCTCAAGTGTGTTTGAAGGGGTCTTAGGTCCCCTTAGGACACACTTGAGCATTCCAATGTGTCCATAGGGGTCATGGGGACTTCCTAGGGGTCCTAACATGTGATAAGGCGTACTAGGATCCCTAGGAAGTCCTCATGACCTCTTTTGACATATTTGAATGCTCAAGTGTGTTTGAAGGGGTTGTAGGACCCTTAGGCCACACTTGAGCATTCCAATGTGTCGATAGGGGTCATGGGGACTTCCTAGGGGTCCTAACATGTGATAAGGCATACTAGGACCCCTAGGAAGTCCCCATGACCCTTTTTGACACATTTGAATGCTCAAGTTTGTTCGAAGGGGTCGTAGGACCCCTTAGGACACACTTGAGCATTCTAGTGTGTCCATAGGGGTCATGGGGACTTCCTAGGCAGTTAACGCGTGATAAGGCATACTAGGACCCCTAGGAAGTCCCCATGACTAGGACCCCTTAGGACACACTTGAGAGTTCTAGCGTGTCCATAGGGGTCATGGGGACTTCCTAGGGGTCCTAATGCATGATAAGGCATACTAAGACCCCTAGGAAGTCGCCATGACCCCTTTTGAAACATTTAAATGCTCAAGATTGTCTAAAAGGGTCATAGGACCCCTTAGAACACACTTGAGCATTCCAATATGCCAAAAGGGGTTATGGGGACTTCCTAGGGGTCCTAACATGTGATAAGGCATACTAGGACCCCTAGGAAGTCCCCATGACCCCTATGGACACATTAGAATTCTCAAGTGTGTCCTAAGGGGTCGTAGGACTGCTTAGGACACACTTGAGAATTCCAATGTGTCCATAGGGGTCATGGGGACTTCCTAGGGGTCCTAACGTGTGATAAGACATAGTAGGACCCCTAGGAAGTCCCCATGACCCCTTTTAACATATTTGAATGCTCAAGTGTTTTTTAAGGGGTCGTAGGACCCCTTAGGACACACTTGAGCATTCCAATGTGTGCATAGGGGTCATAGGGACTTCCTAGGGGTCCTAACATGTGATAAGGAATTCTAGGACCCCTTGGAAGTCCCCATGACCCTTTTAACACATTTGAATGCTCAAGTGTGTCTGAAGGGGTTGTAGGACCCCATAGGACACACTTGAGCATTCCAATGTGTCCATAGGGGTCATGGAGTCTTCCTAGGGGTCCTAATGCATGATAAGGTGTACTAGGACCCCTAGGAAGTCCCCATGACCCCTTAGAACACACTTGAGCATTCCAATATGTCAAAAAGGGTCATGGGGACTTCATAGGAGTCCTAACACATGATAAGGTGTACTAGGACCCCTAGGAAGTCCCCATGACCCCTTTTGAAATATTTGAATGGTCAAGTGTGTCTGAAAGGGTCATAAGACCCATTAGGACACACTTGAGCATTCCAATGTGTCCATAGGGATCATGGGGACTTCCTAGGGGTCCTAACATGTGATAAGGTAGACTAGGACCCCTAGGAAGTCTCCATGACCCCTTTTGACACATTTGAATTCTCAAGTCTGTCTGAAGGGGTCGTAGGACCCCTTAGGACACACTTGAGCATTCCAATGTGTCAAAAGGGGTCATGGGGACTTCCTAGGGGTCCTAACGCATGATAAGGCATACTAGGACCCCTAGGAAGTTCCCATGACCCCTTTTGACACATTTGAATGCTCAAGTGTGTTTGAAGGGGTCATAGGACCCCTTAGGACACACTTGAGGGTTCCAATATGTCGAAAGGGGTCATGGGGACTTCCTAGGGGTCCAATGTGTCGAAAGGGCTCTCTCAATTTAGTCCTCTCCCTCTCCACTACACTCAACTTAGCCATCCTTACCTACTCTTTAACAAAGATTCTCCAAAAATTTTATACAAAGGCATCCTACAAGAAAAAATGAAAATTTTCCCAGAGAATATCTACAATTCGTATACAAAAGGATCATACAGGAAAAATGACAAAAAACTAATAGCTAAAAGGTAAAATTTATCATTAATGCCGGTAGTACTAAGGTCATACCCACTGTCAAATCCTGGCCTATGATGTGTAAAATGAGCAAAGCAAGTGAAATGAAAGGGAACACTTGTAAATTTTACCCAATTTTTCAACGAGGATTAGTCAAATTTTTGATACCCATTGGTCAAACAGATGACCAAAACTATTGTCAAACTTTTCTTCATTGATTATACGATAGGAAAAATGGTCATCATTTTGACCTCCTTAGTGGTTGAATTATTGACCAAATTACTTGGAAGAATTGTAGATCAAATTGTTTATTTGTGCGACCAATGTTCATCAAAATTGTGACCAAACATGGTCCATAATGTTGTTGGAATCGACGTCGAACACATGGCATTCTCGTCAAAACACAAAACACAATTTGTCTCTTTTGCAACGACATGTGATCAGAATTGATGTCAGACACATAGCATTCTCATCGAAATAACTATTATTAAAATGTCAAAAAAGCGACCAATAATAATTTTTGGTTATATATATATATATTATTGATGGGTTTCTAATCGATTTCTCTATAACAACAACATATACTAAAGTTGCATTGTCATTGGTTCCCAAGTATTTGTCTCTTTGACATTTGTTTCTCCATCTTTATACATTATATTACCATGAATCTCTATTCTTCATTCAATAGTCATTTGATTATTAACTTAATGTATGGCTACATCTAATATATTAACCTAGCGGGGTGCTTGTATCTACCTTCCCTATCCATACTTCATTCCTTAAGACTTAGTAACCATACATGAGAGAAGAAAGACAATAGGTTTGCTTGAAGATATCTCACACTAAGCCCAAGAGAAGAAATTTGGGGTCCTTACCTAGTGGGGTGCTTGTGTCTGCATTCCCTATCCAAGCTTCATTTCATAAGTCTCAGTAACCATTATTATGGAATTGGCGAGATGGTCGTAATAGAGGATCTTTGATTGTCCTATCTAAGCCCAAGAGTGGAACTTTGGCCCCAGTGGCAAGCAACATGGACATCCATTTGGGGTCCCTACCTAGATGGAAATCCTTGTGACATCTGAGTTGTCCTTTGGAAGCCCTTCAAATTCGTCCCCATCTATGGATATGGATATAGTTATCCCACCTCCACATCTTCAACCTAGACTTCTTTGTGATGTCCCCTTTTACCATGTTCTCTCAAGCCTCCTTACTTGAGGTTGATTCAGTAGCCATTTCTAAGCTAAGAATGATAAAGAAAGAAATGAGAGTAATGACCAGCAAGAGCATGGGTCTTGTGATAATAGGGAATAATAAGGGGCAGTAAACAAGTAATCAGTACATAGTCCTTAAGACCACAATACAAAAATCTCAAAGTAGCAGTCTTAATGCTAACACATTCTATTATGATAGAAGTCAATGGGCCAATCATGATGAATAAAAGGAGTCCATGAATAGGACAGAGATGTATAGGCCAATCTTGACAAATTAAAAGAGAAAGAGAGTAAAATGTTGATGAAACTTTTATAAAGCACACATAAAAACCTTATACATAGTAAAATTGAATGCAGGATAGTCTTTCAAAGGACAAACATATATGAAAATATTCAAATTACATGTGAATACCCTCCTAAGTTGGGCTTTATAGAGATAATGTGTCCCAGAGAGAAGAGTTGTATAATGCATCATCCCATATCATAGGTTTGGGTGTTGGCATACATTGTATTGACAAAGAAAAAGTAGAAGCTTCAGGTATGCTAGGTAACATGGTAATATGTCTACATCTTTGCCCCTATAGAATGTTGTGCTGAGGGTTACAAAAAGCAAGTTAGCTTGCAAAATTGAATTTGGAGAGAAGCCACATAGTGTCTCTGCCCATTAGAAGTTGCAGAAGGTTGCCAGGTCAGTAGAGAATGAAGTATCATTAAGTGTTCAACGTAGGAAAGACTTAAATGAAGAAGGAAGTTTATGAAGCCTTAAAGAAGACCTCTTTCCATGCCTCAAAGAGACCTAACTTACCTTGAACTCAATAGGAAGATAGCCTATATGCAGGCAAGTGACTATATTAAGGAAATAATGAGGAGTTAAGAGACAGAGATCAATCTATGACACGTGTAGTAGATAGTTTTGAATAGTTCCAACCATTTAGGAGAATGGAGGCAGCATCTTGGAGCCTTTATAGGAGCTAACACATGAAAAATAGATTGAAAAGTATACAATCCATTTGTCAAACCCTACAATAGAATGGAAGATTTTTCAATTTTGAATTTGTAAAATATTTCATATCACAAAAAACTAACCAAAGATAGATTATTAAATTGTTCATACCTGTGAATAATTATTCCTCATGTCTAAAATTCTCTTAGACATTGCTAGCTTTCCTTTTGGATAGGTCTTTTGGTTCCACATCCTAGGTTCGGTCACCCTTATTGTCAAAGTTGGTTTTAAGTCCTTAGATGTTACCCTTTCTATTATCCCTACCTTGGACTTATTTTGTGTGAAATTAGGACAACCTTGGCTCAATGGCATGAAAGCTATTCCTTCTATCATCAATAAGTGTTTAAATTTTCCCCACAACGAGCAAGTTATAACACTAAATCAGTCTCTTTAGCCCTTAACTAAAAGGGTGGTAGACCCGCCTGATGAAGAGACCAACCTCAGTTCGTGAAGGAGCCATAATATCTGCAATAGTTAGAAAATGTTGGTGAGTTGGTTTAGTGATTACCAAGGATAGTATTGATGTTGTTGATGTTCTCATCATTGATATATCACAGGATTATAAATCTCTTTCAGGAACCATACAATTAGCTGTCACAATGAAACCTATGATGAATGAAAGTTTAGATTGTTAAGTCTAATTGGGCTTATTCACCTTCGGTTGTCAAGCTCTACATCACTCCAAGTCTCAATTAACACTATGAATTATGATCTATGATACCACTTATAAATGTTAAGCTTATCCAATTGATAAGATATATATGATAATATCATTGCTATCTCTAATTTGACAATTGGATTTATGCAAGGTGATTAGGTCTATATATAGGTAATGCTAAGATTATCTAGATTAATATGTATAATCTACAAATAATAATGTGGATATGATATTAAATCACTATTGTATTTGATGACTTTAGGAACTATGCAAAGTTAAGATATTCCAATTGGTAGATATTCATAGAGATCTCTGCTCTTCCTAAAGTATTGATATAAGCTATACAATGAACCTCCCTCTCATGATAGTAATGATATATAGTGTTGTGTCTGATATGTTGATATAACCTTGCAATTATGAATATGAGGCTCTACTTGATATGGAAATATCATAGTACAAGCATGAAATACCCAAGTTGTGCTTTTGGCATTGAAATACGAGCATGACAAGACTTCACAAACAGAATGAATTGGAAACTTAAGACAGATCATGTAATGCAATGAACCTTTGGAAATATAAAATAAGAAACTAAGTGTTGATATTAAAAGGGCATACATACCAGTAACAACAATTGCCCTCACATCATTTCTTCTCATTGCCTCATCATACTTTTCCCCAAGTGCACCAAGGACTGCAAAGAAACAAGATAAATAAATCACGAGCATATAGTGATGTTAGAATAGTAAAACAATAATTTGACATAAGAAAAAAACTACACAATATTAAAACATGACATTGTGCTTAAAAAAATAAAAAGGTAATAATACGAGACCATTCATTAATTAGCTGTTTAAATTTTCATTAGTTGAGAATTGATAGTCATTGTCAAAAGGACAAGAAACTCATCAATGTCCTCATCATTCCCATGCTTCAATGTCTAAAGGAAAGTGACATATACAAACAAATCAATGTTTATAGATGGATTGACAATGAACAAAGAGGTTTCAAAAAATATTGGTGTGTACACTATCAAAGAACATTGTGGTATTCACAATCAAAGAACAAAGATGTGCTCAAGGTTATAAAATAGTGATTTGTTTTAGAATGTGAAGAGTGCAGTAAGAACAGTAGTAAGGGTGAACCCACAATAGTGGGTTACACTTTTTTGCCTGAACGGACACTGAACTCTACATTTTGAAAAAAAAAATCATATTAGGATGCATATTGTCGTTAAACCGTTTGAAATCAAAAGATGAAGTAAATTAGAGTCTTTTAGGATTTTTTGTCTAGATTCTAAATATATTTTTTACTTTTATTTTTGAATTGATTTGAATTTTTTTTTATTTCTCCCACGAAAATTGGTATGTTACTGAAAACGTCATTTTCAAAGAGTTACATTGTTTTCATACAACATAACTTTTTTTCTAAAATAGATATCAATGTGATTCTTTCAAATTTAGTTTTTTTAACATCCATACGGAGGGCATGCAATTGGTTTGATGAAATTATTATAATTATTTCATATTTTATTAATGTTTGAAGTTGACTAAACCGTAATTTTGACATACCTTGACTACATAGCTTATAACTTGTTGTGTATTTGTCCAATTTCATTTTTTTTTTGATAGAAAGATAACTTCAATACCTAGGGTATAGATATTTTTTAGAATTTTTTTTCTCTCATTTGCTATTTTTCCATAAGTACCAAACATAGAGGTAGACATACGGTGAAATATCTATGTTTAGTAAAACTAAAAATACAAAGTCATAATAAAATTAATATATATTAACATTATAATCATTGGAAAGATTTTTCTCAGTAGTACCTTACTACATAGATAGCTTTTTCAAATGGATTCATTTGATTTTCCAAAAGATAAATTCAAAGTGATTTTTTGTCAGCATTTTAATAGGTGTGAAGGAGACTCCATTATAGGTATGAATGAAGAGTATAGATGTTATATCTATGTTTTTTTTAATCTAAGAGACTTTGAGCTATCCATTTGTAATTACATCCTGCAAATAGAACTCCTCAAAGCTTAAATCATCATATTTTATCAAAAATCTATTATTTCAGCAAAAATCAACATCTCTAAAAAAGTGTAACCCACTATTGTGGGGTCACCCATACGTAATGTTGCAATAACAACGAATGCAGGACAAAGATGTAATGGAAGTGAAAAAATAGTGACTGTTCAAGGGTTTTGCTATACAAAGTCAATGGTGAACAAACATTGATACAAAACAATGAAATGACAGGATCCATGAGGAAGATGAGTTGTTCACCATTCTTGATGTAGCAAAGTCAACAAGATTGGTCGAAGGCCATAAAAAAAATCAATCACAATTATCTAGGAACTATTTTAAAGCACTGTCCCAATAAATGATGAAGGCATGTTTTCAAGAACAAAGATGGAGTCTTTGTTTTGATAGAGGGGTCACGTTTTAGAGAGGGATGACAAGAACCATAATACAGAGGTGTCATTTTATTATTTTTTCATCATGAATATATAGCATGGTGAGTTTGTAAATGATTGTCATAAAGAGCAAAAAAAGATACCTAATAGGAACACAGTAAAGTATCATATGGGGAAAATTAGAGGCCAAAAGGACATCAAGTGACAATCACAAGAACCTTATTGAAAAAATAATGGTCAAGTGGGCTTAAAGACAATGTTGCTATAATGCATTAGCAATACATAACAGTGATTAGTAAAGTGTACAAAAAACTAGTGATAAAGTGTTAATATGCATAGAGGCCATAACAGTAATAAATGTTTATAACAGTGCTTTTAATAATGCTCCAAACATTGAGAATGTAAGATACCTGTAACAATGAACTTCATTTTTTCTTGCTAATTAGCTATCACTATTAACTCTAAGCTTATCTTTAAAGTTTGAGCTTCACTTGGTTTCAAGAATAGTTTAATATTCTCTACTTAACAAGGCCAACCACATGAAGGTGTAAGCTTATTTGGCCCCTCCCCCCCCTAACATCACTCTAAATTCCCCATTAACATCTAATAACATTCATTCATTCATCCATTTTTGAAATATAACATTTAATCATTATAATCACATGATAACATTCATTAACACATAAAATTCATTAACACACAACATTCATGAATAATTCATTAACACATCATTCATCAACTTACTAGTACACAATTACATCCATTAAGACAACATTCTTTCATTACCAAAAAATGTTAATTATAATAATTTCTTTTTGGGTTTCTTGTTGTTTTTTTTCATGTAATTTCTAAGAGGAAGATCAATGTCCTCATCATTCCCCTCCTCTACTGTTTCTAATGGCAACGCATGTCTCCTCCTCATTTGTTTAGGAATAGAAGGCCGCTACGCCAAAGGGGAGTCTACTGCAATAACAACTATGTCATGAGTTAAATTCACACATAATTAATTTAAAAGAACAAAAAATAGATTTTCTTTACCTGAATGTGCCACATGATCTACATGGTGATCAGTTTGAACATCCTCTGGCACTCATTCAACATGACATTCTGTATCCTCTAAAATATACACAAAAAAGGTTACACCAAATTCAATTTAAGATGTTAAATTGTATTAATAATTACATAATTAATTTTAAATAGCAAAAGAGCACCTCCATTGATACTACGATGCACATCGGGGGCTTCATCATGCGGCATATGATCTATGTTATGATTAAGAGGTTGTATTGCAATGTCATGCACATTATTATCAAATAGATTGTTGCTCAAGTATTCAATTTCTAATATATTTTTTGGCATATTTACCTGTTCACATGATGCAGGAGACTCTTGGGTTGGGCCAGTGAAAGCTTGGTGTATGCGTTCAGCGACGGCTTGATAGCCTTCCTTGAAGGCAATTTTTTTGTGTTTTGTCATGGCCTCTAAATTAAATTCAGAGCCTTGCATTTTTCTATTAAACAAAATTATTTGCATTTTATAAATAATTTTTCTCTGCAATTCATTTACTACTACTTACAATTCATGCTTTAATTTTAGAATATCCACCAGAGCCAAGTCTATGCTGCCCAATCTTTTGCAGCCTGGCCTTTGTTGGCTTTGATGTGTCTTGCAACCTATGAAAAGTTTAAAATATGTTAGATGATATAGATATAAAGATCACTAATTAGTGCATTATTACATTGTACTAGTAGTTAATACTACTGCATACCTTCTTCTCTCATTTGGTGGTGTAATTCCTCTTTGAGCATCCCCTTTCTCCTTTGCATCCAAAATGGACTCATTCCAATCCCTCATTGGAATAAAGGGAGGACGCTTGTACTTTGGGTTCTAGACAAGACTCTTTCTATATGAGTCCCTCACAGTCTTAAGATGTTTGCAAGATTTTTATAAAATTTTCTTCTCCTCAAAAAGATTACTACCAAACTCATGCTCTAAATCTTTAATGAGTTGATCTTTTAATTTTTTGTTTTGCAAGTTCCACCTTTTAAGAACAAACATAAATTTGTTAGATAGAAAAATTAACTAAAGTTGTGTACCTTGAATATAGTAAAAGAAAAGAACCAAATGAAAGGAAAAATATTGTACCAATTAATGATATGAAAAAAAAATAGTGGGATAGGATTAGTTCACTTATGATGTTCCACCTTGTACATATGGTGGGCCCGAATATCTTTAGTGCGAGGTCATAAAGCGTCTTATAAAATGAATCATTTCCTACAAAAAATGTCATGGGATAATCAATCCAAAACTTGTTATGAATAGGTAAATGCATATTACAATATAAAAAATAATAATTTTAAAGTACCTAGAAGCTTAGGACATTTTAAAGGCATCAATTCATTTGTTGGAAATATGGATGTAGTAACTGAGAGGGGGGGTGAATCAGTTAACCACAAAAATATTACCACAGATCTCTTAGATGTCTTAATAAATCATTTACTGCTGTCATACAGAGAAATGCTGAAACTCGGTAATTGCAGTGAGTATTAATTATAACTGTTCTTAAGCATTCATCAGTGATTAACATACATGAATAAAGAAAATATCATGAACACAAGAGACACCAGATTTAATGTGGAAACCCAATATGAGAAAAACCACCAATGTAACTAGTTACTGATTTTCACTCTTCTGAAGTGATGCCCTGTTAGGAGCCAACCCGGTAAAAGGTTACAAAACACACTGTTAGGTGTGACCTTGTTAGAGGATTTAATCACCCTGTTAGGAGTGGCCTTGTAAGAGGTTTTGAAATAATTCAATAGAATTGTCACCTTGTTAGAGGATTTACAAAATGGCTGTTAAACCAACTCGGTTAGGAGATTTTGAAATCACTACTACAATGGTAAGAAAGTAACAATGAAATGACCTGAATAGTGATGCAATTGAATTGCTGATTACAGATCTCTATTCTGCTTCACTAGATCCTTCCTGATCAAATATATCTCTGCTACTCTTCAAGGATATCTAATCATCCTTCAAAATTCGCTTACACTTTCCTTCTTTTTCACTTGCACACTTATAATTCACAACTTGACCTTCTATATATACCATTCAGATTGTCAAGTTGGCACTAATAACCATTACAAAACATTACTAATCATTACAACAGTCAGCTGGAATAAACAAACTTTATTTCTCAAATTAACAAAATCCTTTACTGGGCTGACCTTGCTCGGTAAACACTAATCCGAAAAGATTTCCTTTGGTGACCGAGAGAACTCGGTAAGCACTGCGAATTCTGCAACATCCTTTGGAGACCGAGTGAACTTAGTAAACACTAACTTTCCTTCAATAACCATGGAAGCTCAATTAACACTATTTTCTGCCATACTTTTCTTTGACACCCGAGATATCTTGGTAGACACTTGAAAACCGCCTGCTGACCGACTAAGCTCGATAAATACTGGGAACTGCTTTGCTGACCGACTGAGCTTGATAATTGATATGACATTTGTGTGACATCAAAGACAACACATAATTATTCCAAAAATCTCCTTTAGACAATTGTATCCAACAATCTCCCTCTTTGGCATTGATGGCAACACAATATGTCATAGCACAATGAAATTTCATAGAAAACATAGAGTAAGGAACATATCCTTAGCTTCATTTTGATTCTCATCTTCCTTTGTTAGCAAACTTCTCTCTTTGACTGAAAACTCTCCCTCTTTTCTTTTTAAATTCTCCTTCTTAAAAATTTCATGAAATGACAACAAACTCTCCCTCTTTGACAACACAGGCCAAAGATAACACACTTCCGGTGAATACCAATGTACCTTAAGTACTGATTCATATGCAATGATTCCTTGACTATGCTGCATCAACTGACTGATCTTCAACATGCTCTGGTTGATGCATTACTAAAACTCAATTTTTTGAGCCTCGGATAGGGGAATGACCCCTAACTTACCTCTTAGATACAAGAATGCATCCTTAGGTAGTGGCTTGGTGAAGATATCTGCAATTTGTTCTTTTGTATGAACATATTCCAATCTGATTTCCTTGTTCTGCACCAATTCTCTGACAAAGTGATACTTTATAGCAATGTGTTTGGTTTTGGAATGCATTATTGGATTCTTTGAAATATTTATTGCACTTGTATTATCACAAAACATAACAACTAGTTCTTTGATCTCAACTTTCATGCCTTCCAATAACTGTTTGAACCAAACAATATTAGAGCAGTTTACTGCTGCAACAACATATTCTGCTTTTGCTGTGGATTGGGATGTGCAATTTTTCTTTTTATTGGTCCAAGATACTAACCTTTTGCCAAGAAAGAATGCTCCACCACTTGTACTTTTTTTGTCATCAATGTTTCCTGCCCAATCAGCATTAGTAAACACTTTTAAGTCTAGATTACTTCCAAATTTATACCACAAGCCATAATCTTCAGTTCCTCTCAAGTACCTCAAGATTCTTTTGATTGCCATCACGTGATTTTCTCTAGGTTTTGCTAAGAATCTTGCTATTATACCAACTGCTAAGGCAATATCAGGCCTTGTATGCACTGCATACTATAATTTTCCAATCATTGATCTGTATAAGGTTTGATCTACTTCTTTTGAATCATCATCTTTTGTAAGCTTCAGTCCAGTACACATGGGGGTACCAACTGGTTTTGCATCTTCCATACCAAACTTCTTAAGTATTTCCTTGATGTATTTAGACCGAGTAATGTAGATACCGTTCTTGCTCTGCTGAATTTGAAGACCAACAAAAAACTTTATCTGACCAAACATAGACATTTCAAACTCTTTGTTCATTTGCTCTGAAAATTCTTTGCATTGATCATCATTCCCTGTAAACACAGTATCATCCACAAATATTTCTGGCAAAACAATTTTGTTATTCAGTCCTTCTTTGACGTACAAATTACTATTGTCATTAGCTCTTTTGAAATTAATCTGAATAAGATAGTTATGTAATCTTTCATACCATGCTCTAGGGGCTTGTTTCAGACCATACAGTGCTTTGTGTAACTTGCAGACCATATCCTTTTTGTCTGGATCAATAAAACCTTTAGGTTTCTCAATGTAGACTTCTTCATCAAGAATACCATTGAAAAATGTAGATTTTATATCCATCTGATATACCTTAAATCCTTTATGTTCTGCATATGCAAGTAGAGTCCTTACACCTTCTAATCTTGCAACAGGAGCAAAAGTCTCTCCATAATCTATACCTTCTTCTTGAGAATACCCTTTACACACTAATTTAGCTTTGTTTCTAGATACTTGACCATCTTCATTCAGCTTGTTTCTGAATACCCATTTAGTTCCAATTACATTTTTGTCTTTAGGCCTAGGTACAAGAGTCCATGTCTTGTTTTTCTCTATTTTTTCTATTTCTTCATTCATAGCCTCAATCCAACTTTCATTTTCCAATGCATTTAAAACATTTCTAGGTTCAAAATTAGCAAGTAAACATGTACCTTTCAGTTTACTTCTTGTCATAGTACCATTTGATTTGTTTCCAATAATCTGATCTAGTGTATGATGCTTCCTGACATACTTGGCCAATACAGGTTCCTTGCCTCTTGAATGAGTTACATTGTCATCTTCTTGAATTTCATCTTCAGGTTCAGTTTGCTTGGGCTCGGTAGATATTTGCTCGGTAGCTTCAGGCTGAGACTCGATTTCTTGTGACTCGGTTTGAACTTCTTCTTGTGACTTGGTTACTATACTGGGTTTGGTAGATGCATTTTCCTTATTGACAGATGTGTCTGACAATGTATCAGGTTCAATGTAAACAAATCTTTTGTAATCCTCTGGTTCCTTTTTGCTTTCTTCTTCAGTCTTTTTTGCAAACTCATCAACTTTCACATGTGCACTTTCTATGATTTTGTGAGTAGACAAATTTAGACATCTATATGCCTTACTTTTGCAAGAATATCCCAAAAATATTCCTTCATCACTTTTTACATCAAATTTTATTTTTCTAGATTCTTTTAAGATGTAACATTTACTACCAAATACTTTCAGGTAACTTACATTGGGTTTATAGCCATACCATAACTCATAAGGAGTTTTGAATGTGTCTTTCCTCAACTGTACTCGGTTCAAGGTATGAACTGCAGTTCTAATAGCTTCCTTCCAGTATTTCATAGCAATGTTCTTTTCAATCATTAGAGTCCTTGCACAATCCATGATAGATCTATTCCTCCTTTCAGCTATTCCATTCTGCTCAGGAGTTCTTGGAGCTGATACCTGTCTTTTGATTCCTCTTTCAATGCAGAAATTATTGAATTCATGGGAGATGAATTCACCACCTCTGTCTGATCTCAAGCACTTCATTTTTTTTCTTGTTTCCTTTTCTACTCTTTCCAAATACCATTTGAATTTCTCAAATGCTTCTGACTTTTCTCTTAAATACATAACAGTCATCATTCTAGAGTAATCATCAACAAAGAGAATAAAGAATTTTTCTCCAGTATAGCTTTCAATTCCAATAGGTCCACATAAGTCAGTATGCACAATATCCAAAATATCTTCAAATTGATAATTTTTACTTTTAAAGCTAGTCTTTCCCATTTTACCAATCTGACAATTCTTGCATAGACCAAAATCAGGTTTCTTCAAAGTAGGAATACCTCTTACTTTCTTGAATTTTCTTAATTTCACCATATTATCAAAATTTACATGACATAAACTTTTGTGCCATAACCAACTTTCTTCAATTTGAGCAATAAAACATGAGCATTCACCAAGATCAAGATAAAATAGGTTACCTTTGGTTTGTTTGCCTGAACCAATCAGTTTTCCTTTGTCATCCAGCGGTCTTGCTTTTCCATTCATGAATTCAACCTTGAATCCAATGTTAATTAGCTATGCTACACTTAGAAGATTATGTTTTAATCCTTCAACCCAATATGCATTATCACATACAAGTTCTTTAGTTAAAGAAATTCATCCTCTTCCTTTTATACAACAAGGTTCATTATTTCCAAACCTTACACTACCACCATCATAGTCTTCAAAATGTTCAAACTTAGTTTTGTCACCAGTCATATGATGTGAGCATCCACTATCTATAATCCATGTATCATTTTTGCTTATATGAGAGATAAGTGCCATCTCATCTTCATCATCATCAGATTCATCTTTTACAACAATGAAAACAATTTCTTCTTCACTATTATCAGAATCCTTAGCCAAAAAACATGTTTTCTTACCTTTATCCTTGAATGACTTGAAATTCTTCTTGCCATTGTACTTGTGACCTTTTTTCTCATCTTTGCTTTGCTTGTTTGGGCACCTAGCTGCAATATGACCAATTTCTTCACATGAAAAATAGATTAAGGGATTTTTACCTTTGTATTTACCTCTGCCTTTAGTATATTTCTTTGCAAGTAATGCTTCAATAACTTCAAAATCACTATCTAAACTTTCCTCTGATTCTTCTTCACTTTCTTTATGGATTTTCTTGCCCTTCTTAAGTGAAAGTTTGGCCTCAAATTCTGATTAAATATTTTTAGAAGTTGGAACATAGTTTTCATAGTTATCCAATTCAAAAGCTGTCAATCTTCCAACTAAGGCATCCAAAGTTATATTGTGATTTTGTTCACATCTTCTTTCTTGAATAGAAGATACTCTTATTGCATAGATAGGAAGCAATGTTCTAAGAACCTTACTTATAATAGTTTCATCATCAATTTTTCCTCCAGAAGCTCTAATTGCACTAACACTCTCCTTGATACTTTCAACATATTTTTCAATATTTTCATCTTCTTTCATCTTCATCTGATCAAACTATCCTCTTAGGCTTTCTGCTTTGGCTCTTTTCACATTGTCATCACCACCATAAATTTTCTTCAGCTTGTTCCACATTTCATAAGCAGTTGTGCAGTCTTTGATCTCATCAAATTCTTCATAGCTAAGAGCTGATGTAATGTCTATCATCATGGTGTTATGGTTCTTTTTCTCTGCAATGTCTTCAATAGTTAATGTGCCAGTAGGAATAGTATATTCTTGATCAATATATTTGCATCCTGAATCACCAATGGAAGCCAGATGAAGTCTCATGAGACCTTGCCATGCTGAAAAGTTATCTCTATTAAGCCTTGGAATTTCTCTCTTGTAAGACATCTTGATCTTTAGCTTAGGTCCTTGAAACCCTTCCTGCAAGCACCAAAAGCTCTAATACCAATTGTTGAAAATATGGATGTAGTAACTAAGAGGGGGGGTGAATCAGTTAACCACAAAAATATTACCACAGATCCCTTAGATGTCTTAATAAATCATTTACTACTGTCATACAGAGAAATGCTGAAACTCGGTAATTGCAGTGAGTATTAATTATAACTGTTCTTAAGCATTCATCAGTGATTAACATACATGAATAAAGAAAATATCATGAACACAAGAGACACCAGATTTAATGTGGAAACCCAATATGAGAAAAACCACCAATGTAACTAGTTACTGATTTTCACTCTTCTGAAGTGATGCCCTGTTAGGAGCCAACCCGGTAAAAGGTTACAAAACACACTGTTAGGTGTGACCTTGTTAGAGGATTTAATCACCCTGTTAGGAGTGGCCTTGTAAGAGGTCTTGAAATAATTCAATAGAACTATCACCTTGTTAGAGGATTTACAAAATGGCTGTTAAACCAACTCGGTTAGGAGATTTTGAAATCACTGCTACAATGGTAAGAAAGTAACAATGAAATGACCTGAATAGTGATGCAACTGAATTGCTGATTATAGATCTCTATTCTGCTTCACTAGATCCTTCTTGATCAAATATATCTCTGCTGCTCTTCAAGGATATCTAATCATCCTTCAAAATTTGCTCACACTTTCCTTCTTTTTCACTTGCACACTTATAATTCACAACTTGACCTTCTATATATACCATTCAAATTGTCAAGTCGGCACTAATAACCATTAAAAAATATTACTAATCATTACAACAGTTGGCTAGAATAAAAAAAAACTTTATTTCTCAAATTAACAAAATCTTTTACTGGGCTGACCTTGCTCGGTAAACACTAATCCAAAAAGATTTCCTTTGGTGACCGAGAGAACTTGGTAAGCACTGCGAATCCTGCAACATCCTTTGGAGACCGAGTGAACTCGGTAAACACTAACTTTCCTTCGATAACCATGGAAGCTCGGTTAACACTATTTTCTGCCATACTTTTCTTTGACACCCGAGATATCTTGGTAGACACTTGAAAACTGCCTGCTGACCAACTAAGCTCGATAAATACTGGGAACTGCTTTGCTGACCGACTGAGCTTGATAATTGATATGACATTTGTGTGACATCAAAGACAACACATAATTATTCCAACAATCTCCTTCAGACAATTGTATCCAACATTCATTATCATCAATCAACAATGACGTCTGCATAACTCCCATGCTAGAAAGACGGGTAGATCGAGGAAATGATGGTGAATTATCACCAATACATGTACTCTGATCGATATATGGTGTAGTAGATTACACCGGTGTATCTCCTACTCCACAAAATTAATCCACTATGTGATGCACCCAAGATTAAAGTATAAATTATCAAATCATAATTAACACAAAACCAAATATAGAAAAATAAGGATTTACCACGCATAGACCATGAAGGTGTCGATGTTTGCATGCTCCTTGTTGTCAACATTGCACTTGGCAATCTCTGATGGATGTCTGTTGATCTCCTAGGAGGAGTCACCTATACTTGATGACCTGAACAATACATTGTTAGCAAGGACATTCTAAAATAATAAAAGTAAGAGTTAACTTAAGAAGTTTTTGAATGTTCCAAAGAAAACATTTCTTGTAACTTGTTAACTAAAGGATTATTTTACCTGAGGCAACCGAAGCTCTACTACTACTGGCCTCATCGCATTGTCCTTGACCAGGTACTTGAGTTTCCAAAACATCCTATAACAAGAACACATATTACATATTTTACTTCACAACATAAAAGAGTATAAAATATAAACCTTTATTGAACTTTTGTAATAACTAAAGATTCATTACTGCTTACTTCATAATGATGTGCTTGTGCCATCAATTCAAATAGCCTCGACTTTAGCATCTCGGTTGGATTTGCTTCATCCAAAATGCTCATAATTTCTAAATTGATTTTTTTTAGTTTTTTCCTCAACATAATTGTTATATTAGGCATTACTACGATATCATCATCAAAAGGGGTAGCTATTGCCTCTATTGTTGTAGGTGCCTTTCCCCTATCCTGAACATCAAATTGTGACAGGAATATCAGTAAAACTATCATAAAAACTCCAAAACGCTAAATAAAATAACGTAATAATATAACATTTTTCAACTATCTAATTTGTACAATTTCAATAAGGCTTATCATTGCTGAAGAATGGGTGGGACGAGCATCCTCATGGCCTCTATCATGTGGGGGATCCATATTGTCTGGTGACAAAGATCAAATATAAAAACTTCAGTGAACTGAAAGCAATAGACTTAGCAAAAAAAACTTATTCATAAAATGGTATATAGTACTTACCACCCTCATGATAGTAACTTTGTTTGTATCTATGTGATTTAAATGGTAATCTATTAGCAGTTCTTCCCCTACACTTATTGATTTTATCGCACATACAAAAACTTGATTTCCCTCACGTGCCTCAAATATGCAATTGGATTTCTTATTAGTTGAGGAAGGTCGTGTACTATTTATAAAACCCACAATATTACCTATTTCTTTTGGTCTCCCATCAATGTACATTGCAAATCTTTTACTTTGATCATTTTCTTTCCATTGTATATAATTTGCTGATAGTGCATACCTATGCATAATTTTTTTATATTAAACAATCCGCACCCAATCATTGTAATTGTAAGATGGACCGACATACTTGAACAATTCAACAACTTTGTTGTAACATACCTTTATCCCATCCATGGAAAATAGGCCCAAACCATGTAATGAGGATGGAGCTATGCGATATATCCTCTCATTAACACAAAAAATAGTATTAATTGGAGGTAGCTCATTGGGTACCCATTCTTTCTCAATATGTGTGTACCGAAAGGGCACCTTGATGTCGCCTTTGGTCTCATCATCATAAGAACATGACTCCCCTTTAGTAAGGAAAAATCGCATGCATTAATCAAATTTTTTTTAATCTTTTGACCTCTAGTTGATCTCCCTATTTTAGTCGTACTACATGTAGAACTTTCATCTACCATTCCCTCATTTCCCTCACTCAATGTAGATAGATCTGACAAGTACCTATTTGGTGGGTCTTGCAATCCATCAAATGAGATATTGTCATGTCCCCACTTCAAATAGAATTTTGATAATATTTAAATAATATATATAGAATAATCAAGTCATGACCCATACGTACGGTTCTTCTTTGTCTATATGTGGGAGATATAAAATGTACTAAGTTGAAAGTGATTATATAATTATATGTCTATACGGTTCTTCTTTGTCTATATATACATTATATGATTATATAATATGTCTATTTATAACATACGTGCTCAGTGATAAACAAGAAGAATATAAAAAAATTATGTCTATTTATTGACTTATACCTGCTGATCCATGTCACTGTGCATGATCCACACCAAAGGGGTTAAATTTCCTACATATGTTAATCATTTATCTAAAGCTAGCTAAAAATTACATGATACTTATGCTACAAATAACTTAGAAGACAACATGAACAATATGCAACATCGTAAACAGGAACAAATTTACCTTATATATGGAATGCAAGATCGTCAACATAAGGGGTGACAATTTCTGTAGTCAATTGCTTGTTTGCAAAAAGGGTGATAATCAAACACAATATATACATGTATCAATAGTAATTAATTGAGCATTGTAAGCAAAACATTGGTAATTATAAATCACATATGTTGTAATCATTAGAATTGAACACAATAAATATGTAATCATTAGAATTGAAATCAATAAATCAATATTAAACATATATATATGTACTAATCAATATAAATATATATAAATAATTAAATCACCTATATACCTTGTACATTTCAATCATGTCATTGATCATCTTCTTCATCCATCTCATCATCATCATCATCATCATCACCACCACTATCATCATCGCCATCATCACCATCATCATCACCATCATCACCATCACCATCACCATCACCATCACCATCACCATCATCATCTTGATCTTCATCATCTGCTTCTTCACCATCTTCAATATTTTCTTCTTCCATAACATTATACTTTATCGGCCTTCCTCTTGTATCATGTCTAACAACAAATGACCAACCCTATTTATGTGGAACCTCTGAGTAAAACACTTGCTCACATTGGCTTGGAAGAACATAGGGCTCATCTCCAACTAGTTCAGATGACCTTGTATTAATCATTGTAAATCCATTATCATGTTGAATAACAGTTCTATCTGGATCATTTTGATTCAGTCGTAGCCTATACCATTTGATGAAGAATAGAACTACTTTGAAAGAGTTAAAGTCATAGTCAATTATATCATCCAAGATGCCATAGTATCAATTTTGAGATTGTTGAGGATGTATGTCATTTCTAGATGATATATTAGTGACCTTGAAAATTGTAGTTATCGCAGAATCACAAGTTTTCTTCGTGTCATCCAACTTTTTTATGCAAAATTTGTGGCCATGATAGTACATAGCTTTGTGGTGCTTGACCTGCAATTTTTCAAGTGTGTGAAAATTATTTTCATCGTGACTTGATACGAAACATGAGTCATGATTATTAATAAATTTGTACATACCTCTCTACCTCTTAAACCATATACTAGATCAATTACCATTGGCGTAACATTGGAATCTCCATTACGATGAGCTTCTCTAACCAATGAAGCAACACCTTTCCATGTTAATGAGCAACTATTTTGTTGACATCGTTCAATCCATACCATCATCCAATCAAGATTGTTCGCAATATACAAATGTATTGCATCTGACTCTCGACCAATTGTATAAAAAAAATACACCAATTATAAATAACTTATATTGAAGATTTATAAGAATTAATTAACTACAATAACATCTTATATTTACCTCTCACTTTTCTTGATCTACCTTTTCCCATCAAGTACTCCCCTTCAAATTTGTTAATGGAGTTGGGATCCCAAATACGATCTACATGGATCTTTGCTGCAAACTTAAGAAGATATTCACTAATGTACACCATGGTCTACTATACCATATATCCCTCCACCATAGAACCCTCGGGATGTGCTCTCTATCAAATCAAGCCTTTCAAAAATTTCAAGTGCCTCTCAACCATCCACATTGACCTAGTTGGTATAGGTCCACACAATTCAATCTCCTCAACTTGATGTATGAGGTAGTGTTCTTGTGCATTGAAAAAAGTTAAAGGGAGACACTTTTGCATTTCATACATAAGAAGATGAATTTTTCTCTTCCAATATTTTATATCTTCTTTTTTTATTTCTTTTGATGACAACCACCTCATGTATTTTCCAAGTTCATATATAACTTGTTTGACACTGTTGGCGAAGTGGTGTGGGAGAGATAGAGGTAGAACGTACTGCAATATTTGTAAAATGATCTTATCAATATTTTATAAAACATTGCAATGAAAACTAGATGCAGTATACAAATATATAGTGAATACAAAATAACATGAATTACCTTAATAAATGTATGCCAATCATGTGTTTTCATCCCTGACCCAAATTCACTTTTCTTTGATATGAGATCATTTATGTTCGTAGCAAATCTTGTGGGAAATCGTATTTTTTTTTATGACTTCTTTTATAGCATTGCTCTGTTGCTCCGAAAATAACCAGGGGAACTTGTATCAATATGGTCTCCATTGTTATTTGTTCAAATGACATTTTTCATTGCATGGTTAGATTCTTCAATGTCACTACAAATTTTGATAATTTTGTCTTTGTCATGCCTTCCATCCAAGATTTTCCATAGTGTCTCTATTACATTCTTTCCAATATGCATAGGATCAAACAAATGCATGATTGGGAGTTGCTCATAGTATGACAACCTACTAAATTGCGTAGGATAACTTTTTAGTCCTTTTGGAAGTTGCTCATTAATGCCTTGACGACCTTCATGAGCATCAATTACATCATCAGTAAAAAAAACACAATATCAAAATATAAATTTCAAACAAAAACCATCAAATGGAATGACATTACCTCGACGATTTATTTTATTGTATTCCAACTTCCATAGGCGAGGTGTCATTCTCCGTGGCTTTGCTGTAGTCTCTTCTTTCCCATTGAAAAGATATTTTTCGGTAATTTGGTACTTATGGTTTCTGTGGAGAAAGTGTCTATTCTCATCGAACACCTACTTTCCTAAACTTTTTGAATGATGAGATTTCATCTTTGGACCACAAACAGGATATGCAAATTTTTCCTTTGTCTGAAGACCTGCAAAATTATGTATAATTTGATTAAATATGTTAACTTTGTGTTAGCACTATAACATACCAAAAAAGAGGTGTTAAGAAGAGAACATACCACAAAAATGTGTTAGCCCAGGGGCATCATGTATTGTCCATACAAGCATTGCATGAAATTGAAATTATCTTTGTCCTATTGGTCTAGAGATGTCATACATAGTGACCCCATTCCATAACACCATCAACTCGTCGATAAGAGGCTCAGTATATACATTGATATATTTAACTTGGTACTTACCTAGTTGAATGAAAAAAAACATTACATAATTATTATGACCATTTTGATGGATTATTTATAATAAATTAATTTAGATGACTATTAAATAAAAAAATACCTGGAACAATCAGTGCCAACATTATGTGCTCCCTCTTTATGGATATCCAAGGAGGAATGTTATTGTTGATAACAAAAATAGGCCACACCGAGTAAGTAGATCTCATCTCTCCAAATGGATTGACACCATCTGTTGCCAATGAAAGCTTGAGATTATGAGGTTCTTTAAAGTGTGGCCATTTTTCCTCTATTTCCTTAAATGCTGAACCATCTGCATGCATTCGCATAATGTCATCTTGACTTCTATTGCATGCATGGTAATCCATAAATTGTGCCAAGCTATTGCACCTAAATAATCATTGTAGATGTGGAATAATGAGAATAAATCGAAGAACCTTGCGAGGCACCTTTTTTGTTATTCAATCTGATCGATATCTACTAATATGAAAAAAAGGACATTTTGTTGCAAATTCATGTTGTTTATGATATATAATATGATCATTCAGACATGCATGTATTGTTTGATACTCCATTCCAATATCTTTCATAATGGAAGACAATTCTCGGTACGAATGAGGTAGAATGTTTGATGGTGGTAACAAACACTCACCTATCAACCTACGACCAAAAATATAATTTGTTAATTTAAAGAATATTAATTGCTACACGATTCACCCAATGTTAATTGTAAGGGAATTACGACTAAAATAATGAAAAAAGATGACATACCTTAACATACGTGTCATTGCTACGTTGGATAAACCATTCATAACCTTCAAGTTCACCAACAACAATACAACGACAAGACGAGTTGTTTGGGAGCCTTCATATAGGGGCTTGTGTGCCTTCTCAAGTATAGGTACATCAAGGTCCGCGTCAACATCATCATCATCATGATCATCTTGATCATCATGATCATCTTGATCATTTTGATCTTCTTCATCATCATGGTCTTCTTCCATTGGATCATTACCTTCTACTTCTATATTCACACCTCCATGTTCCCTCATTTGGAAATCCACATTCTCTAGATTGTCATGGTCCATAACATGAAACCCATGGGTCATATGAAAATGATGACCTTATATTAACCATGACCATGATGTCATCATCAAATCATGTCTTATGTATTTTATAAATTATTAAAATACATACCAATGCACGAAATTAGTTTCCCCCTTCAATGTGACCATGCTACCTACAATGTTCCTCAACTGTTTTGATTAGATATCTTCGAGTCTTTAAGCCCTTAACAATTTTGCAAGGACAATAACATTTTCCATCACCTTTTCTTTTTAAGTTAGACCACAATCTAGCAATTGTCTCCCTATTTTTTTGTGCGTTGATATCGTCAGACATGATCTTTCTTGAATGGAATGACTCGTTGGTGGAAGAAGTATGATTTTTTTGCAACCTGCAGATACAAATCATTATTGAACAACCATTTTCTCAACTATAATTTTCTCAATGCAAAGAGACATTTATCATACCAAATCAAAGTTTAGAAATGGATGGTTGATGCTTTTCCATTACAATAATTGAGCATTCATCATTTGGTATTGTGTATTCCATTTAAGTGTGTCAACAATGTTCAAAATGCTATCACCAAGTATAGACATAGGAAATAAAAAGGGACAAAAGACAAGAAATAAGAAAAATCATTACGACTATAGAAAATCTGCATGTTCACAATACTACATGTGCATATAAGAGTCGATCAGAGAAGGTATATGCACAGGTGAAAAACATGTAGATTTATCGACCAAGCATTACTAGGAGCTTGACGCTGCAACAAATGGACTTGTGATGATATTTCACAATAGTACATGTGTTGCAGGGTAAGCTCCCAGTAGTGCTTATACAAATATGCATGTTCATAACCTGTGCATATGAAATAGCTCTAATGGTTACTTGAAAGAGTCACTTAATATAAACAAAATGGTTACAAAGATGAGAATATGTCATTATAATAATGGCAAAGAGAAACAATATAAAAATACTACTATAATCCTTTAAAAGATCAGCATAAAAATACCACTATAATCATTTCATTTCACAAAGGCAAAGAGAAATTTTAGTTAATACCACCGACTTGCAAGGATAAAGATAAGATAATAAGAGAGGCTATGCATTTGGAAAAAGGGTTTTACCATCATGACTCCATGTTGTGTGCATCTAGAATGGATATTTAACTAACAATGCATGGTCTAATGATTTATTACTTCTCCCATCAATGATCTTGCATTCACTATGTTGAAACATATATTCACACTTCTGATAGAGGCATCAGTTATTTAGTGTTATGATTTTCTTTAAGATATTGCATCTGTTGTCTTCAAGGGATTATTCATGGTTTTGAGGTTCACAAGGAGATACATCTTTTGTTTTGTGAAAATAAAATCTCTACTATTTTGAGGAGGGTTTCTAAGAGTTTTGAATACTTAGATCTTTGGTAGTCATGGTAAGTGACAAAAGCACTCTTGTGAAGAACAGTGATAGTCACTGTAAAAGAGAAGAGCAGGCAATGATACTATGTAGAACACATGATCCACCATGGAATGAAGAGCATGAGGCTATCATCACATCAATCCTTATAATTTGTGAGATAAAAAAAGATTGAAGGCATTAGATTGAAGGCATGAGAAATCATGGTGACTGTGTATAAAGGAGTAGCGGTGGTAAAGGGAACAATTAGAGAAGTGATTTAATGGTCAATATAAGATATAGAGATGTTTTCAAGAGGAGAGGCAATGATATGTATTTTGTTTCTAATGATGTGTTCACTACTACAAGACAATTTTGCAATCATGGATAATACAACTCTGAATTGACCCTAACATGCATGAATTTAATGCTTAAGGTGGATTGACATGGTATGGAATGAATTGGATTGTGACTGTAATTCAACCTTAAGACAAGATAGTCACTACCTTGAGACTTAATGGCCTATGTAAATGCAATTTCCATTACTGTGATTTGGTTCCAAGGGACCTTGATCAACTTAAAGATATATGTATCCTTGTTTCAATACCTAACAATCATTTTTTAACTGATTTTGCGTGCTTGCTACAGTGACAGAGGTAACTTGGATCAGTCAGTTCATTTTGAAAAGAAATATCATAGATAGATCCCAATCATTTTTTTTAATACGAAGTCTTCTACTCCACCATGAGAATGCATCAGTTGTAAGAATGAAGAACTACTACTCAACAAAGGATTGTCCTAACTTGGACTGACTGATATTGTGACTGGGAATGATAGTAGACTAAGATAGTATTATTTGGGACTGGCAAAACAAAAATAAGCATGTACAGAGTTTTCTTTCATTATTTGTTTATGTACAATGAAATTATATAAATAGTACAGTGTTACTTTTAAATAGAATGTTTTTTAAGTGATGGGTTACATGAAAAAAACCTACTTAAAATAGGCTTATTCCCAGACAATTTGACCAATTTGTTTGTTCTCAAGGTTGTTGCAACTTTCCTAGCTCTGCAGTCGAAAATGCAGATTCATTATCATATAATAAAGAATGAACATGGATCAAATGTTTTTGTGGGTTCTTCACTGCTTGATTTGTATAAGAAATGTTTCCACAACTTGGTGAATAGAAAAATAATATGGACTGCAATGATTTGTGGATATGCCCAAAATGGACATGTAGGTTGTTCAATCACACTATTTTATCAATTGTTACAAGAGGGTATGAATTCTGATTCAGTTACTGTGGTTAGCATTCTAAAATGTGGGTATTTATGAGCTTTGCAATAGGGAAAATAAATTCATGCTAATGTATCAAGAAATGAATTTGAGCTGCAAGTTTTTGTGAGAAACCTACTAGTACATATATATCCCAAATGTGGAAGTGTAGAAGTTGCACGCTCAAATTCCACATGTTCAAAATAAAAAAAAATAATTACTAGAGATTTTAGACAGGTATTGTGAAATTCCTCCTATGTAAAAATAAATTTCCATTTTAGACTTCCAAACAGTTTCACAACTCCCTTTTAACCATGGACATTTCCTTCTTACTCACAACTCCTTGAAGTTATAAATTATCAAGCCAAAACAAAAATTTCAATGCAAGTAGCATATCATTGAAGGAAAACTCTGTATAGAAGTACAAAGGTTATCAATGACAAAAACAACCATCCCTTTAAAAAGAAACTTTAATTGCTTAATAATCAACATGAATTGAAGTTTAGAAAAAGAAAGGGTAAGGAAAGATTTTATTAGAATATTTTCATTTTTTTTAATCATACATCCATGGCATTCTAAGCAAAGTAGGTTCCAACCAATCTATCAAATTCCTCATTTGTTTCTCTTAAAGACTTAGTTCATAAGACAAAGAACCTTAGCCAAACTTGTGGGCAATGAAAATCAGGTAATGACAGAAAGTGAGCAAGAGATGAAGCAATGGATTCTTTCACCTATCCTCGCTTAGGAATATGCCTTCCATTATAAGGAGGAATGAAATTAGCTTGTCAGGAATGCATTTGATCTCCCTAAGAAAACATAAATTGGTATTCTAACAATACTGATGAACAATGAACAAGGGTTTCTAACAATACTGTCAATACCCCTTAACTCTGAATAACTTCAGCAATAGAGTAGTGTTTCTACGTTCTAACTATTAATTCCCTTGAATGATAGTTACCAAAATCTTTAAATAACACTGCTTTTTCCTCTGTCAAGTATCAACAGGATACTCTTCTTAAACTAACTTCTAACAAGCACTAAAATCTTGTGGCACTTCATTGGTTAAACCTCAACAACTGTCAATAGGTCATTAACATCTATTTTTTTCCCTTCAGATTATAACTTTACTCATTTATAGAATGTTCATAAATATTAAGTTGCAGACAACATTTGGATTCTACCAATTCTTGCAACAATGGTCTTTCATTCATTTAATTACTCAATAGGTACTGAGACCAATTTCGGTATAGACTGTTCTAGTTTCTAGGATGTTCCACTGAATCCTTTATGCAATTATAATCACTTTACTCCAGCAATGTCGACTATCATAGAGACACTAAATCTAAGTGATCAGGTTAGATTAGGTCAATTCGGAATGGACGGACATTGGGTACACAAAATGGATACAATCCCAAAAGTCTTCAATGTTCCTGTGAACCTCAAATCTTTGGTTATTACACTATTTCAAACATTTCTTTGCTTCACTGGTTAAACTCATAACATACGCCTAACTAGGGCATTGACCATTGAAGCAATTTTAACAACCCACTCAGTTCTGAGTGTTTAGAATATACACAAACATTACCCCAACTTTTCTTTCAATCCATGACATTGGAAATCTCATGGTGAAGTTACAAGTTAGGACCGAGACTTCATGACAAAGCCGAGGATATTGGTTATGCTTCAGTCTATTAGAGAGTCACTGTTATTTGATGGAACTAAAATGAAACTTTGAACAAATGCAATATGATAATGGAACTATATAACCTGAATTGTAACAATAGACTGTTATTCCTTCACATGACATAATATGTATGTATAAACAAACTAGTGAACTAGTGAAAATAAATATAAGATTAGTGGTAAACTAATCTTGGATTACAGAAAGGAGTCCCTGGTTCAATTCAAAGAAGACAAGATAAATTGTTTTAATTGAATCAACTCGTAGTCAACAACCAAACCTTCTTCAAAGATGGAAATCCTTCACACGCTGCAGTCCTCCTTCACACGCTGCAACCCTTGATCTAATTTTCCCATAAAAATGAAATGAGAAATGAAATCTTTTTTTTAAAAGTTATGCCCGTGTTCGTCTCTATTTTGACCTACATGGTATTGGTCAAAATTTCGACCAACATGCGCATGGATTTAAAAAAAAGAAAGTCTTCCTTCTATAATCTGACCAACCTAAACTTGTTTAATTGATGGTCAAAAATTTTGGTAGAAAAATAAGGGCAAATGTACTAGTGGAAGTATGGATCAAATAGCGAAGGTGCATCAAATCAAATCAATATAATAATAAATGCACAAAATATTGTTACAGACAAAAATATTTGCATATTAATGGGAAAGAGTGGGAAGAGCTTCTTGGACCCATGATAGAAGTTACAAATAAAGAGGAAGAGCTAGGAAGGGGAAGGCAGAAAAGGAAAGAAGTAAGATATGCCTGTGAGCCTATGTCAGATGATGATGATGAGTACTCACCATCTACTAGTAGCTCAATTGGTGACAGAAGCTCTTCAATGCACATGTACACTAACACAAAAACTTCAGATAGAGAAGTAACAAGTGTTGTGGAATTATCCACATAGCAATATGAAATGAAGCCTCAAATTGGTTCATTAGCAGACAAAGAATTTGGTCATGCACTTCATTCTAGCACCACAAATATTTCTATTAGAAATTCCTATTCATCAATGGCCTTGCATTTACGAGACTTGGGAAACCAGGTTACTCATGTTGGGCATTATCCCTCAAATGTAAGTTCATCACCACCTTTGGCAATGCAGTCTCAATCCTCATTTTACAACAAAGGGCAGCCATCTATGGTCCAAGGTTTTAATTCAGCTTGAAAGTGGAGAGCTTCTCAAGGTACTGATCTCTTTCATAGAGAAGTTCCTAATTCATCTCAAGGTTCTCGTTCAGGTGACCAACTCCTTGGAGGTCCACAAATAGACCCATTGATTTCCCAAATTGGTAAAAGGGTAGATGCAATTTTGGAAAGAGTATCCCAATTGAAGAGAAATGGAAATTCCAGTGAGCATAAAGTTATTGCAGATCTAATGGGTGTATCTCCACCACTAAAAAATATAATTGCTTCCAGAGACTTGAGTTTAAATGGAGACTGTCTGTTCCCAAACATGCCCCAGTCGAGCAAATGAACCAGATGTTGCTTGAGTAAAGAGGATAGTGGTTGATTAAAGCATCTGCATTATCCCACTTGCTATCAGTTACTACTTTTTGAGTAGCTTGTCAGCTGCTTCTGTGCAGGATTTCTATAATATATAATGTCCTCATGCAAGTACATGCCAATTTTTGTAAACATTTGTTGTTGTAAAGGGTTAGTGAGAAATATCAAAGAAAAGGTTCTTGCATGTATTATTTAGACACATCAATTAGGAAACCATTTTTCTCCCATTACATGACAGAAATGCCTAGATTCACTTTGTCGGTATCAATAGGTAGTAAGATGAGGGAAGAAATATTTGTGAAGAGGAAGTACAAATGTTACTGTCCAAAACCATTTGGAGAGTAATATTCTTCTCCTGATTGTAATAAGAAACTCTAAATGTAGAAGACAACAAATAGCTAGGGCATTTATTTCCTATGACCTATGTCAATTTCAGTTCAATTCCTATTGATGATATTCTCAATGTGTAAAAATAAACTGATGTGTTATTTTAAAATGGTGTTGACTGAAATTTATGAGCATATGTCAAATATCCATTTTTTCCAAAATTTGAAATAGAACCAGTGGTAATATAATCTAATTTGTGAATTTCACATCCAATCATTGGATGTTAATCAAAAGTACAACATAGTAATATTTTTGAGCCGATAAACAATCTTAGTATTACTTCAAACCTACTCACTCCCCTTCCCCTTCCCCTTCCCCTTCCCCTTCTCTCTCTCTCTCTCTCTCTCTCTCTCCTACTCTCTCTCCTTCCCCTTCTCTCTCTCTCCTACTCTCTCTCCCCTTCCCCTTATCTCTATCTCTCCTACTCTCTCCCCTTCCCCTTCTCTCTCTACTACTCTCTCCCCATCCCCTTCTCTCTCTCTCTCTCTCTCTCTCTCTCTCTCTCTCTCTCTCAGTCCCCACCACCTTCTCACTCTCTCTCTTCCTCAATGGCCGCCCATGAATTTTTTAAATAGCTGATTGATTTCCTTTGCTTCTTTCAATGGCCATCCATGATTTTTCTGAAATCTTCCAACCTTTCGTACATAGTTGTAAAATACATATTAATATATTATACATATAAAATAATATATAATATATGATATATAATGTAACATTTAATACTAATATATATTAAATAATATTTAATGTAAAATGTATATTATATAATATTTAATACATATAATATATAATCTTATATATATATATATATATAATATAGTTTTTGATATATAATATATCATAAGAAGGATGGAGAAATGGGAGGGAAAAGTGAAAAATCAAAATTCTGGCGGCATTTTTGGGTACTCAATTAGGCTCGGTATTGCTTTGTGCACCAAACCTACGTGGTCAACTATTGAAATGTCTCAAAAATGTGTTTTCCCCTATTTCTCTGAGTTCTTGACTTTGACCATGTAGATGATGACTTTTTTTCCACCTGAATTTGATGAAACAAAAAGGGTATCTTAAGGAGATTATCAACTTTCTATCGATATAATTGCTGTCAAATTTTGAATTCGATAAGTAATTATTAGTTATTTTCTAATTGATTTACCTCTAAAGTGCTGATTTATATACTGATTGAAAAATGACTATAACTTTCAGACGGTATAACATTTTTGAATTTTGAAAAATGTGTCACATTCTATGTTTTGCCTACTATAAGGAATTTGTTTTTTGAATTTGGTAAAGTTGTGAATGAGTTAAGGTGGTCAGACACGAGAGATTTTTATTCTGAAAATGTTGTAGAAGAAAATTCATAATTAACTATTTTTTTGGAATAAAATTACAAAAAAATATGCGTCACATTTGGGCACGAGTCTACTACTTATATATAAAATCTTATAGTAAAATATTATCATTTGATTATGATTAAGGTGGTTAGACATACACCTACTTATTTTTTTCCAGAAAGTTTTGTACTACTGCATTGAAATCTATACTTTTCACCAATCATACTAACTTTTTCTCAAAAAAGTCGTAGTAGTTTAGAAACTACATTCAATTTTCTACAGATTCTATTCTTACAACTTTTTGATATTAGGTTGATAGCTAGTTGAAATTTTCACGTCAAGTTGACTAACCCTGATTTGCTGATTTTTCATTGCCACTTAAGGGCACAGTTTGGCCCCTCATGATCTTGCACATACCCTAAAGCTCAACAAAAAAAAAATTGTGAACTAAAGCCACCAAAGAAAAAAGCTAACAGAAACAAAGAAAAAGTCAACACAAAACTAGAAGCTAGACAAAGACCAACATAAGGGCACCGACATAAAACTTGCACAAGAGAGGGCTAGGCAAAGCTTTTAAGAAGCTATGCGGCTTCCAAAGCCATTTGATGCACATTTGTAACAACACTCTTCAAATCTTCTATGTCATTGTTGGCCTTGAGTGCTTTCTTCCTCGTACTTGCTCAAGTCCTTTTCCTTGGTCCAAAAAACTCTTAAGGTTTAGTTTCCTTGTCACCCTCCACCTCAACGATAACTTTTTCCTGATTGATCTGCTCAAGTTTCCCCATAAGAATTTTCAGGAGCTCCACAGAGGCTTTGAGAATTTTATAGCTCTGATCCCCAATTTTGTTTAAGGTGGACTTTAGGCTGGAGACTCTAGTGACAATGGCCCTAAATTTTTTGTCAAATTCAGAGGTCATAACTTCAACATCAGTCACAGCTTAAGTAAGATCTTTCACATTATCAACAAATGTATTATCCTTTCCCACGCCAAGCACTTCCAAGGACTCCAAATTATTGGTAAAAGCAATTTTCTTGATTTTGATTTCTTTAACCTCCTGGAAGACCTATCTAATGATTATGTAGAAGTCTAGGGCTCCATCTTTGGTAATCTGTAGAACCCTAATGGACTCTTCTATGATGTAACTATCCAATTCACTAAAATTAACATTGAATTTCTTCCCTCCCACATCAAACTCCTCCTCACTAACAAGAGAGATAGGGACATCCTCGTCAAATGTGACATTCTTTAGTTTTTTGTCTCCATGAGTAGGCTTACTAGCCATTTTGGAAGCCGGAGGGGGAGAAGGGGAAGGGGACTTACCAAATACTTTCCCATACTTTGAACAGGGAAAAACTAGTCTTCTTCTTAAGGGGGGCTTCTTCCACTTCAGTGTCCCAACCATCCTCATCCTCTTCCCCATCATCAGACCACTCTTCTTACTCAGCATAGCTATGCTTGTTGTCTCCAGAGACATGGGATTTTCCACCTTTCTTAGTGGCCATAGAAGGCATGGGAACATAGGGTTTTCCTTTACCCTTTCTTTATCTCTTAGTGTTCTTGGTAAGGGTGGAAGAATCTAGTTCCTCCTCCACTTTAGTATTTGAGACTTCCTCATCATCTTCCCCCTCTTCAGGAACTTCTTACTTTGAGTTAGTATTATCAAGAACATGGCTCTCAACAATAGAAACTTTGAAATAATCATAAATCAAAACCATAAGACCCTCATGGAGAGCATGGTTACCTCCAGGGTTGGACCTAGTGTCCTTTATGCTAGCATTCATAGAGAAGAGAAGGTAAAAATGAAAGAATACCTTATCATCATGTCAAAAATAATTCAAGAGCATTAAGTGATAGCTATAGACCCTAGTATACCTTCCATCAAGAGCGATATATTGCATAACAACAAAAAGAACCCACATCCACACCTTCTTGATGGCTTTCAATGAGTAATAGGTCTTGTTAATTTTCACCAACTTCTTCTTCTCATCTTCCTCTTTAAGATAATACTTAACCACTGAATCAGTAAGTTTGCTATCCTTATAAAATTTATTCCCTTCCAATGGATGACCGGTAACTTCAATGATGACACCTTCGTCCACCTTCACAGTCCTCCCAAAAATGGTGAGCTTACCATTACGCCAATCCTTCTTGAACATATTGGTGACAACAAGGTTACAACCATGAAGCCTGTCTATAAAATCAGTAATTTCCCCTTTATTCAAGAGACCCAAAACCTTAGGTTTTCTTTTCCAACCATCGCAAGTGAGTGGTGCCATTCTTTTCCTATGCCCTCCTATCTTCCTCTTCTCAACACACCACAAGATCTCCCAGAGGCTAGTTCTCTGCAAGAAAATTAAGGTATTTTTTCCCTAGAAAATGGTGATCAAAAGAAAAATTAAGGCCTTCTACATCCACAATACATGTGAGATTTTGTAATAGTTACAATCTAGATTGTTGATCAAAAAACTTCCATCACATTCCATTATTAAACTTTTTGTTCTTGCTCGCATTGTAATCAATAGAAATAACTCTCACTTTTTTGTGGGTGCGATCAAAGTTTAAAATGGATTTTTCATCATGGCAAAAAACCCCCTCACCCTACCACATAATCAGAGAGTCATGTTTCACCCCCTTATTGGCTAACCAATCAACCATTGTGTTAATCTCTTGAAAACCATGGGAGATATAACATCTATCAAAGGTATTTATGATATCTCTTGATGAAGAAATTATATTATGGATGTTACAAGAAGGTTTACTTAGCCCCTTCAAGAACATAATAATATTATTTGAATCCCCCTCAATCCAAACATTACGAAAATTTAACCGCTTAGCTAGGATCAAGGTCTGATATGCTCCCATCGCTTTGACAAGGTGCTTGGTTTGGATTCCCAAGGAGAGTGCCACCACTGACATACATAGGCCCTTATCATATCTTATCACTCCCCCACACCCAACCAAACCAAGGTTTCCTTTATCCTCCCGATCAAAGTTGATTTTAACCCAATCACTAGGAGGGTAGTTTCAAGTGCAACCATCTCTAGCTTTTCTGATCATGCCTTTGGAGCCTGGGGCAGGTGATAATTTCCATTGTTGTATAATGCTATGGTCATATAGACATCTTGGGAGTGAGGAATATCCCAAAATTTAGATGTTCTCCCTGAAAAATCTATGAATTTTCTCATAGACAATGTCAGGGGAAAGGGCCACATCTTTGAAAATACAATTGGTCCTCTCCTTCCAGATTCCCCATAGGAGGTGGGGTAGGATAAAAGACCATAGAGGTCTGATGATTTTGTTAGAAGAGGGACAACACCATTGCTTGAAAAGGTCTTGTGTAGTCTGAGGATAAACCCAACACATATTGAGATTCTGCAGGAATCTGTTCCAAATATGGGAAGAATAGGGATAATGAAGAGAAATATGATTGAAAAATTCTTCATCTTCCATGCAAAGATAACACATGTTAGGGAAATGAAAATATCTATGACACAAATTATCAATAGTTAAGATTTTTTTTTGGAGGATCTAGAAGAACATATACCTTGGGTATGAGCTCATGAATCCAAGCATTATACCAACAAGGAGGAGGATCTTGGGAACTAGACAACATGAGGACATCAAATGCAACAAAAAAAGATCCTAAAGGGTTACCCTTCTAGATCTGTGTCTTTAGCATCAGGAACTCATAGATTGGAGAAGAGAGCTATTTGTAGGGGAAGGAGGACATTACTCACACATTTCAAATCAACCCATTGCTTATCTTGCTAGTAATCAGCCACAAGCACACCATATCTATCTTTACACTCCTACATGTAAGGGAAAAAATAATCAAGTTTTCCAAGAGAGGCCATTTATCTTCCCTGAATATAACATTTCTCCCATTTACAACTCTCCAAGTTGTCCCAAGGGAAGTAGTCTTCTTAACACATGGCTCCATATCAAGGATCCTATAGGGATATCTTGATATTGAAAGAGACTGTCCATAGTGGGGGAAAGATGAAGGTATTTACTTTTCCATATTGAGCTCCATTCCGCGTTTTGATTATAAATCCTCTAGATTTATTTGTCAAGAAGGGCTTTATTAAGAGTTCTAATACTCTTTATGCCAATACCACTAAAACATTTAGGTTTGCAAACACTTTCCCAAGCTATAAGAGACATACATTTCTTATCCTCCACCCTGGCCATAAGAATATTTTTTGAATCCTTTCAATGGCATCTGCATACTTGGAAGGGATTCTGAAGAGACTCAGAATTTACCAAAAGGATTTGGAGAGAGGAATTCAAAAGATGAACTTTACTTGCTTGACTTAACAAAGTATATTTCCAGCTTGCCAATTTCTTATTAAATTTATCCACCAGAGAGCTCTAGAAAGAGTCCATAGGATTCAGGCACAAGGGGAGACAAGATAGGAGGAGGAAAAGTGACTTATTTGACAACCCAAGATATTGGAAATACGGTGCTATCTCTCTTTAGGGGTATTAATAAAGAAAAGAGAGCTTTTGGATCACTTAATCAACTAACCCAAAGCCTGGCTGTAGAAAATCAAAGCGTTCTTTAGAATTCTAGCTTCCTTTATAGAGGAAGATCCCATGAAAATTGTATTGTCAACAAACTATTGATGAGAGTAAACAATGTTAGAAGAAGATGGATTTACACCTTTTATTTTTCCTTCTTGAACTATCTTATTGATGTATCTCCCAATGCATTCAACCATAATCATAAAAAGGATCGGAGAGATAGGATCTCCCTGTTTGAGCCCTCTTGATAGTCTGAAGAAAGGAGTAGGAGTACCATTAACAAGAACAGAGAGAGAAGGCGTGGAGACTAGTTGGTCTATGAGTTGCAAAACCTTGTTGCTGAATCCAAATGCCTTGAGAATTCTAAGAAGGAACATTTCATCAACCCTATCATAAGTATTGGAAAGATCCAATTTCATAAGGATTCCTTTTTTTTAAAAACTTCCTACAAATGAATATTCTCATGGATAGTAATAATAGAATCCAAAATCTATCTCCTGAGAACAAAGCCATTCTATTAAGGAGAAATTAGTTTGGGAAGGAGGACAAGGATCTTAGAATTGAGAACCTTAGATATGATCTTATAGAAATAATTCCACAAGTTTATGGGACATAAGTTGTTCATAGAATCAACTTCAACAGTCTAGGAAGGAGAGAAAGAAAGGTGGTGTTAAGTTCCTTAAGTATCTTTCTAGCACCAAATAACTCTTTGACTCTAATAACAACATCTGGTTCCACAATATGCCAAAAAAATTGAAAGAAAAATATAGGAAAACCATCAGGGCTAGGGGCTTTATTACCTTCAAAGGAAAAGATGATGAATTTCACTTCATCCTTAGAAGGGATAGTTGAAATAAACCCATTTTGCTCCTCCCCTACAACTAGAGAAATAGAGTCCAAAAAGATGTCTCAAGTTTCAACATTTAGTTTCTTTTCTACTGTGAGAAGGGAAGGGAAGAAACGAGAGGCTTTCTTCCTAACTTTATCCTCCACTTTTGACATTTTACCATTAATAACAAGGTGAGAGATCCTATTAGTTGCTTTGTGTTAGGAATAGTCCCAAGAGATAACTGAGAGGGGGGGGGGTGAATCACTTATCTACAAGATTCAATTCTTTATCCAATTAAGTATACTTAAACATAAAGCATAAACACAATAAAGTATCCTTTACCTTGTTAGGAGTAGCTTTACAATATATTAAGTATAGTAGACCTGGTCAAGGGTCAGACCCTGTTAGGAGTATTTTACAATTGTCCTTGTTAGGGGAGAGGATGCACTGTCCGAGAGCTCACTGCTGAAATGGGCGAAGGCTACAACCTTCTGAATAACAGATACACACTATATCTGGATCTTGGTGAACTACACTTTGACTTGCTGTTTGGATTAGTTCCAATGAATAGCACAAGTACTATACTTGGTCACATATACCTTCTTCTGATGGCTCAACACTTCACACAATCTGCTATGCTCTGCTTAATCAACTATGAACCACACTTTAGTAATCACAAATGATTGCCTATAAATATCTTTCCTCTAAATGATATAATCAAGTCAGCCTATTAGAACCATCTTGAAATCATATTAGAGAAACCATAACAAACTCCAACAAACATTCTGTTGGCTCTACTATGCACGCAACACAATCTGGGACCTATCTAATAAGATAATTATAGATGCACGCTACACACTATCGACTCTACCAAAACAACTGGAACTTTCTCTATAAGCTGAATTAACTCATGTGCTCTTAAATAAACATCAATAACACTTCTCCAGGCTTAACTCCAAGGTCACATACCCTAAAGATAGGCACAACTCAAGAACCAATAAAATCTCTTTTGACTCTTTTGAATAAACATAGGAAACTACTACTGGCGAATAGTGACTACATAACTTCACTTCTACTCATCAACAGACTATGCATCCATAACTAAAACATCACTAACATGTCTTCAACATAAATCTAAGCACACAAGGCTCCATGATAACTCTATAGACAACCATACACAGAACACTGCCTGTTACTCTGTTAGGAACACTACTGACACCAACTTCTATATAACTATCTGTACTAATAGTTGACCTCTATGCCCATGATATCATGCTGATATCATGTCCATGCTTCATATACAAAAAAATTATTGCATAAGACTTCCATGCATGCTACTTTCCATATGTTTTCATCAATGAAAAACATACAGTCAGTACCGGCTTGCTGGCAAATCTCCAACAATATCCCCCTTTGGCATTGATGGCAACATGTGGAATGAAAAACCACCACCAACCCAAATGAACATTTCTTCCATAAAATTCTCCATTTCCTCTTCAAAACTCCCCCAAAGATGAATCCTCCATCTACTGCAATATTTTCTAATATTCTCCATTTCCTTAACTGAACTGTTGTTATATCTGAATGCTGCTCCCCCTTAGTATATTACTCCTTTTACTACTATTTTTCATGACTCTATATATACTCCCCCTTTGACATCAATGGCAAAGGGCACCATTCATTTTAAGCACTGGTACTACTCCTGAGGTAGAGTAGTCAACCTTCCACTAGTCCTTGAGGACTGATGCCTTTCCTTCTTTCTTCTAAGCAGAATCAGGGAAGGGACTGACTCCCAACTTCTCCCTGAGATACTCAAAAGTATCCTTAGGTAAGGGTTTTGTGAATATATCTACCAATTGATCTTTAGTACTCAAATATTCCAACTTGACTTCTTTCTCTGCCACTTTCTCTCTTAAGAAGTGATACCTGATCTCAATGTGCTTTGTCTTTGCATGCATCACGAGGTTTTTTGACATATTGATAGTGCTAGCATTATCACAATGAATAACAATAGGATAATCAATCTGAATTCCAAAATCCTTTATCATCTACTTAATCAAAACAATTATAGAACAATTCAAGGCTTTTGCAACATATTCCACTTCTGTTGTTGATTGAGAAATATAATTTTGTTTCTTGCTTGTCCAAGTGACAAGTCTATCACCAAGAAACACTGCTTCACTTGAAGTACTCTTTCTATCATCAGCACATCCTATCCAATCTACATCAGTGTACACATGAAGCTCAACATTTTCTAAATTAGGATACCATAGACCATAATCTATAGTGCCCTATAAGTATTTGAATATTATTTTTACTACCATGAGGTGACTTTGTTTAGGTTTTGTTGCAAATCTTCCAACTATGCCAATTGCATTGGAAATGTCAGGTCTAGTCTGAGTAAGATATATGAGTTTACCAATCATAGACTTATACAATGTTATATCTACTACTGGTGAGTCATCTTCTTTTGTAAGCTTGCATCCAGTGATCATAGGAGTTCCTACTAGCTTGCAATCATCCATCTTGAATTTCTTCAGTATCTCTTTCACATATTTTGACTGATTGATAAAAATACCTTTTTCTATTTGCTGCTTATTTAGTCCCAAAAAGTATTTGATAGGACCAATCATACTCATCTCAAATTCATTCTACATTTCTTTGGCAAATTTTGCACTAAGCTTGTCATTACCTCCAAAGATAATGTCATCAACAAATATAGCTACAAGTAGTAAACCTTCAGATGTCTCTCTAATGAATAGATTACAATCTGTTGCACCTTTCTTGAATCCAATCTTTGTTAAGTATCCATCTAGTATCTCATACCATGCTCTAGGGGCTTGCTTAAGTCCATAGAGGGCCTTCTTCAATATGCATACCATATCAGGTTTGTCTGATCAAGTGAATCCTTCTGGCTACTCAATGTATACTTCTTCTTTCAAATCTCCATTTAGGAATGCTGAGTTGACATCCATCTGATGAACTTTGAAGTTTTTGACTTTAGCATAAGCTAGAAACAACTTAATAGCTTCTAATCTACTCACAGGTGTAAATGTGTCAGAATAATCAATGCCTTCTCTTTGCACATATCCTTTACATACTAATCTTGCTTTGTTTCTTATTACTATACCATCTTTATTCATCTTATTTCTAAATATCCACTTTGTTCCAATCACATTCTTATCACTAGGTCTTGGGACCAGTTTCCAAGTGTCATTCTTAACAATCTGATCAAGTTCTTCTTTCATAGCATCATGCCAATCTAAATCATTACAAGCATCTTCAACACTTAAAGGTTCAATCTGAGATAGTAAACATACCGCTTCACTACTAGCTGAGTTCTTTGCTTGGGACCTTGTTAAGACTTTTGTGCTCTGATCTCCAATGATGTCTCTCTTGGAATGATTTCTTGATGTAAACTTTGGAACTTTAGGTGATGTTGACTTATCAACCTTAGGAGTTTCTTCTTCACCCATCTCACGGTCATTGAATAAAACATGAATACTGTCAAAAATTTCTTCAATAACTTTCTCACTAGTAGAGGGTCTAGGTTCTTCCTCAATCATGGGTGAGTAATCATGATATCTTTCTTGAATCATAAAATTTTCATCAATCTTTACATGGGAACTTTCAATGATCTTTTTCAATGTTAAATTGAAACATCTATAAGCTTTACTTTTAGTAGAGTAACCAAGAAAAATACCTTCATCACTTCTTGCATCAAACTTGCCTACTGATTCATCCCTCTTGATGTAGCACTTGCTTCCAAAGATTCTAAAGTATTTTACTGTGGGAACATTACCAAACCATACTCATAAGGAGTTTTGTTAGTGCTTGGCCTTAGTTGAATTCTATTGGTGGTATAGACTGCTGTATTGACCGCATCTCTCCAATAGGTGTGTGTAACTTTTCCTTCTATCATAATGGTGCACGCTGAATCAAGAATGATCCTATTCCTTCTTTTTGCAATTCCATTCCATTGAGGGGTTCTAGGTGCACTTAACTATCTCTTTATGCCATGTTCTTCGTAGTACTCATAGAATCTGTCAAAGGTGAATTCTCCTCCTCTATCCAATCTCAAACATTTTATCTTTAGTCCAAATTCATTCTCAACCTTAGCTTTGAATATTTTGAACTTCTCAAAAGCTTCTGACTTATCTTTCAAGACCGCAACCCAAATCATTCTAGTATAATCATCAACAAACAAAATAAAGTACCTTTCACCATAGTATGATCTTGTTTGAATTGGACTACATAGGTCTATATGAATCAGATCCAACTTGTTCTCTACTAAATTCTACTTGCTCCTGAATGAATTTATCACATGCTTTCCCATCACACATTCCCTGCATATAGTATCAACTAGCTTTGCTATGCTAGGTAGATCTCTTACTACCTTTACATTTCTTATCTTCACTATGTTATGAAAATTGATATGACATAGTCTTTTATGCCATAACCAATTGTCATCAACTTTAGCAACAAAACAACTTGCTTCTAAATTGAGTTGAAAAACATTACCTCTTGTCTTTGAGTCTGATGCAATCATAACAACATCTTTGTTGTTAATGATGCATTTTTCATCTTTGAATTGCAACTGATAGCCTTTTCCAAGTAATTGTCCAACACTGAGAAGGTTATGTTTCAAACCCTCAACAAAAAGAACATCATCAGTACTATTCTTTCCATCCAAAGTGATAGCTCCTCTACCAACTATTGGTTTAGGAGTGTTGTCTCCAAATCTGACCATACCTCCATTGTATTTTTCCAAATGAACAAACTTGCATTTATCACCTATCATGTGATGTGAACAACCACTGTCTATAATCCAGTCTATCCTTATGTCAGTTTGTGAAATCAATGCAAGCTCTTGATTTTGTTTCTTATCTTCATGAGCTATCTTATTATTCATTTTGTCTATAATAGCAATGAATCCAATTTCTTCTTCACCAGATTCATTATCTGATAGTCCATCTCCAACATAGTAGCATTTTTTAGAATATTTAGGCTTGTAATCCTTCTTGAACTTTCTTTCTCTAGTGGGACACTTAGATGCAAAGTGCCGATCTTATTACACAAAAAGCACTTAAATGGTAATTGACCTTCATATTTTCCTTTCCTTTCTTTTCTCTTTCAGAAATCATAGCAATAAAATCATCTAATGTTTTCTCTTCATCGTCATCATCAAAATTACCAGAAGTGTTTATAGATTTCTTACCATGGACTGTTGCTTTGAAATCTGTCTCACTCTTAGGTTCTATCTTCAATCTTGAAATCTCAAAAGCTAAGATCTTGCTGATCAAGGTTTCTCTCTTGAAATTAGATGTAAGCTGCATGGTCTCATCAAGGATGTTGATCTTGCTTTCATATTCAAGAGTAAGAGTAGTCATCAATTTATCCATAATGTCCTCCTCTGAAATCTCTCCACCACTATTCCTGATTCCAACAACTGCTTCATTTATTCTTTTATTGTAAGCTCTGATGTTTTCTTCAGATAGCATCTCTAAAGCATTGTATCTTTTCTTTCATGTCTTTTTTCATGCATCCTCTTCTTGTTTGTCTCCTTCAAATATGTCTTCTAGGTGCTTCCATATTTTATGGGCTATATCTACCTTTTTTACTTTTGAAAATTCACCATCAGATAGGGCACTGATAAGGGCTTCTTTAGCAATAACATTATGATGAAACAGTTCCTTTTGTATGTCAGTAGCATCATCTTTTGCAAGGTCTTCTAAAGTAGAAATCTTGTTTGCTTTGATAGTTACATTAAAAAATTCAAAAGAAATGCATTGCAAATGAGTCACCATCTTGTTCTTCCAATCAAGATAACTCTCTCCATCGAACTCAGGACTTTCTTTCCTAAAGTATGCCATCTGATCAACCTCAAGTTGTTAAACTTTCTCTCCGAGGCACTTGACTCTGATACCAATTGCTAGGAATAGTCCCCATAGATAACTGAGAGGGGGGGGGGGGTGAATCAATTATCTAAAAGATTCAATTATTTATCCAATTAAGTATACTTAAACATAAAGCATAAACAAAATGAAAGAACACAAGAACACAACACTAATCTTTTGGTTATGGGGAAACCCAAATAGGTAAAAATCCCATTGGGACTTGATACCCACTAATATTCTATACTAGTGTATAATGATCCTTGTTAGAAGATCCTTTACCTTGTTAGGAGTAGCTTTACAATATATTAAGTACAATAGACCTAGTCTAGGGTCAGACCCTATTAGGATTCTTTTACAATTGTCCCTGTTAGGGGAGAGGACGCACTGTCCGAGAGCTCACTGCTCAAATGGGCAAAGGCTACAACCTTTTGAATAATAGATACACACTATATCTGGATCTTGGTGAAATGTGCTTTGACCTTCTGTCTAGATCAGTTCCAATGAATAGAAAAAGTACTTTACTTGGTCACATAGACCTTCTTCTGATGGCTCAACACTTTGCACACTTTGCTATGCTCTTCTTAATCAACTATGAAACACACTTCAACAATAAAAAATGACTGCCTTTAAATATCTTTCCTCTAAATGATACAATCAAGTCGACCTACCATCTTTAAATCATATTAGAGAAACCATAACAAACTCCAATAAACATTCTATCATCTCTACTATGCATGCAACACAATCTAGGACTTGTCTAATAAGATAATTGTAGACGCATGCTACACACTACTAGCTCTACCAAAACAACTGGAACTTTCTTTGTAAGCTGAATTAACTCATGTACTCTTAACAAAACATCAATAACACTTCTCCAAGCTTAAATCCAAGGGTGCATACCCTAAAGATAGGATCAACTCAAGAACCAATAAAATCTCTGTCGGATCTTTTGAATAAACAAAGGAAACTGTTGCTGGTGAATAGCGACTGCATAACTTCACTTCTACTCATCAACAAACTATGCATCCATAATTGAAATATCACTAACATGTCTTCAACATAAATCCAAGTGTGTAAGGCTCCATGATAACTGTATGAACAACCATACACAGAACACTGCTTATTACTCTATTAGGAACACTGCTGACACCAGCTACTATATAAATGTCTATACTAATAGTTAACCTCTACGGCCATGATATCATGCTAATATCATGTCAATGCTTCATATACAAAAAAATTACTAGATAAGACTTCCACGCATGCTACTTTCCATATGTTGTCATCAATGACTAACATACAGTCAGTACTGGCCTACTAGAAAATCTCCAACACTTTATGCTTCATTACAGTCATACAGAAGAATATGGCATTCTTATCACCAATAAATAGCCAGAGAGAGTGGGACCTATGTTTCTAGAACTCCCCCTTAGTGATAATGTTGTGACATCTCACTAAAATTTTATTTTATGAAGCTATAGAAATGTTGTTGTATCCTTCAGCCTATATCCTATCCATAACCTTCTTTAGCTCCTGTTGGATGACAAATTTGGAAGCAAAAATATCCTCAAAAGCCTCTGTATTCCACCTCTTGACTTTATCTTTAACAAACCTGAGTTTTTTAGAAACCTTAAACATAGCGGATCCTTCCACATAACTATTCCACCAGTCTCTGTTCCAAGCATCAAGCTTAGAATGGACAATCCACATTTTCTCAAATCTAAAGGGGAAATTATGCTTCCAATATATATGCCACAAACGAGGTAGGGAAGTGATTAGAACTAATTCTAGAGAGGGAAGTCAGAGTGTAGTGATAATGTCCAAACCAATCATTAGAAATGACAGCTCTATCAAGGTGAACCTAAATAAGATCATTACTAGATCTCCTATTATTCCAAGTATAAATTTCACCCTAAAGATCCATGTCATGGAGAGCTTGATTGTTAATGAAGTCCATGTGATCAAGTCTACTTTCTAACTGGGTTGGGACACCCCCAAATTTCTCCTTATCCCATAGAAGTGTATTGAAATCCCCCATGACTAGAAAGATGTCTCTATTAAAGTGGTTTAGATATAGGCTTCCATTTTTTCTAGAACTTACTTCTACCCATTCTAGTGTTAGGAGCATATATGTTTGACATAACCTAGGAGGCACCATTCTTGGTATGGTGGAATCTGACAGAAGCTATATTATCTTCCAAAATGACATGCTCATCTTTGATGTGGTTAAGGTTACAAAAAATCATAATGCCTCTAGAGGTTACATTAGATCTTCCCCCTAAAACACCACAGTGTTTAAAAAATTTGATCTTTTCAACTTTCTCCTTAGGCATTTTTATTTCTTGGATCAAAATAATGTTTGGTTTATGACCCCTAACTAAGTTCCTAAGAACGTCCTATTTGTGAGGCCCATTGAGCCCCTGTATGTTCCATGATATTATTTTCAATTTTTACTGGGAGAGCATACCTCATTGATGGTCTTTTGGGTACCATCAGAAATGTTCTTACAAGCTTCCTGCTCCCTTTTCTTTCTAGTAGATTTTCTACTTGGTGGAGATTTCTGCTTTCCCATATCAACTTTCACTCTATTCAAGGTATTTATTGCTAGATGAGGGTTGGACTTTGTTTTAGGAGTGGAATTTATCATTGTTCCTTTTTTACCCTTCTTTCTTTCCAATACAGTTGTAAATGGAATCTCCTCCTCGTAGATTGAGGTTGAGCTACCCTATCCAACTTGGCAATGATTGATAGATCTGTCACTTCTCTCTTCATCTCCCCACTTGGTGCTGATTTTCAAGATAGAGATAGGGGAGATTCAACCTTAGAAGGGTGGTTTTCACTATCTCCTCAGATCTTTGAGTAGAAGACTGCATTGTGGGACTATATCCCAAGATATTACAGGGTTGAAAATCCTCAATCCTTGAAGGATCTCCTTCATTGTTTTAGGCTCAATTTACCAAGTTAGAGTCCTCTCCATTATTTGACTTACCTTCCTGGATCTCAACTTCCTCCATCTCAGATGTAGGTTAGAACTAGGGGGATCCACCCTCTTGGAATATCCTTCTCCTTTCTGCCCATTCTCCTTTTGGGAGACCAAAGGTTGGTTTTTCTCCCCATCTACAACCCCTCCAGGAGGGCCAGCACTGAAGACATTAGCAGTCAGATCCAAAGTATTTGGAATGAACACATCAGGCTTTTCCAATAGTGGAACATCCATGGAGCCTACTTGAATAACACTCAAGTTGTCTCCTTAACCTTTTCTGCATCCTTCACTTTCCATTGCTTCTTCTTGGCAATATTCTTCTTGGCTTTATCCTTTTTAGCTTGCAGAGGGCATCTCTTTGCCTAGTGGCCCACTTTTTTGAAGTGAAAATAGGTAAAGGGGATGTTTTTAAATTCTACCTACCTGATCCATCTTCCAAGCTTAGAGACTATCCCTATGGTGGATGAAATATCAACATCTTGTCCAATCCCTACACATATTCTTGCATATGTTAATCTTCTTATGGTTGTTTTCATAGGATCAATAGATAGTAACTCCTCGAATGAGCTAGCCAGGCCACTAAAGATTTCTTCAAACCAATATTCCATGGGTAGACCTGAGAGTCTAACCCACACTAGTGCTTGAACAAAGAATGAATCATTTAAATCCAATTTTGGGGACCAATATTTTTGGAGAGCAAGAGAAGATTTACCCACCATCCATGAACCTCCACACATAATGTTAGCATGATCTTCCTCACAAGAAAAGGTGAAGGAGAAGAAACCTTTGGAAATTATAGTGATCTCAACCTTCCCTTTTAGACACCATTTATTTTCAACATAAGCCCTAACCACATCAATATTAGGCTTAGGGACCATAAATTTCCCAACCAGTGAAAGGGCCATGAGGGAGGTGTTTTGGTCAATAAAAGGGTTTGAGAAAAAGATCACAAATTTCCCTTGAGTTGGGTCACAAATATTATGAACCTGAGGGAAAGAAGAATTTCCTTTTGGTTTGACTCCAAACAATGAAGATCACAGGTATAACTTGCCCTTTTAGCATTGCAATGATCTCAACTTGCCCTTTTAGACACTACTCAATATTAGGCCTAGGGGGCATAAATTTCCCAACTAGTGAAAGGGCTACGAGGGAAATGTTATCGTCAATAACTGGGTTCAAGACATAGATCACAAATTTCCCTTGAGCTGGGTCAGAAATGTTATGAACATGAGGGAAAGAAGACTTGCTGCTTGGTTTGACTCCAAATAGTTTGAAAACCATAGACATAGATTATAGTTAATATTATGATTAGGATCATGATTTACATCACCATTAAAATTATCATTAGGGTTAGGGTTCATGGTTAAGATCATAGTTTAGGGTTTAGGATTAGGACTATGGTTATGGTTATGGTTATGGTTATGGTTAGGGTTATGGTTAGGTTTATGGTTTACATCATGGTTAAAATTATTCTTAGCATTAGGGTCTAGGGCTAGTGTTAGGAGGAGGGTTTATGTTTATGCCATGGTTAGGGTCAGGTGAGGGTTTGGGTTATGTTTTAATTTAAGATCAAGATTTTTTTAGGATTAGATTTTAATGTTTGGGTTTTGGTTTAGGGTTTATATTATGGCCAGGATTATGTCAAGGTTAGGATTTATATAATGGTTAGTATTATGGTTATGGTTTAGGGATAGGATTAGTAGTAGGGTTAAAGTTAGGGTAAGGATTATCATTAGGGTAATAATTTATATAATGGTTAGTACTTTGGTTATAATTTGGGTTTTGATTAGGGTTAGGATATATGGTTACAATTACGATTAGAGCTTAGGAATTTTATTAGTATAATTATCATTAGGGTTAGGTTTTACATCATGGTTAGTATTATGGTTGGAGTTAGGGTTTTGATTTGGGTTTGAAGTTTAAGATTAGGATTACGATTAGGGTTAACATAATGTTTAGAATTTATGGTTACAACTAGGGTTTTGATTAGGTTTAGGGCTAGTGTTATGATTTATATTTATGGTATAGGATTAGGGTTGTACATTATGGTTAATATTATAATTAGGGTTAGGGATGGGCATTAGGATCAAGTTTTAGGGTTTATATAATGGGTTAAATTATGCTTAAGATTAGAGTTTTGATTAGGGTTACAATTTAATATTATAGTTAGGATAAGGGTTTAGGTTCACACCATGGTTAGGGCTAGGGTTGGGTTAAGGATTTATTTTACGATCTTATTTAGCATTATAATTATGGTGAGGGTCAGGGTTTAGGGTTATGGTTGGTATTAGGGTTTAGTGTTAGGATTAAATTTAGGGTTAGAGTTTACATCATTGGTCAGGGTTAGGGTTAGGATCTATGATAAGGGTTACAATTAGGGTTTAGGTAATGATTTGGATTATGGTTTGGTTTTGGGTTACATAATATTTTAGGTTAGGGATATAGTTAAGCTTAGGATTATGGATAAGGTCATGGTTATGATTAGAATTAAATAGTTGGGGTTAGGCTTTACATCATGGTTAAGATTAGAGTTTCCATTAAGGTTATGGTTAGAGTTATCGTTAGGGATAGTTTTAGGGTTTACATCATAGTTAGAGTTCAAGTTTGATCTATTATTAGGGCTAGTGTCAAGATTATAGTGATGGTTAGTGTTATGGTTAGAGTTATCTTTTAGTTAAAAAATATAGTTATGTTTAGGGCCACAATAAGATTAGGCTTAGTGTTAGGTTTAAGATAGAGATAATATTAGAGACAAAATAATAATCATGATAGAGTTTAGACAAAGATTACAATTAGAGTAAGTATTTTATATTATATAATATAATATTTCAATATTATTACTATTACATTATATTAATATTATATATATATATATATACACATATATATATATATATATATATATATATATATATATGTATATATATATATATATATATATATATATATGTATATATATGTATATATATATATATATATGTATATATATATATATATATATTTAATTTAATGATTTTAAAATTTTGATCATTATAATATATAATAATTATCTTAATGATTTTATTATTATAAAATATACTATATATCAAAGTATATTAATAGTTGATAATATTATATTATTAATTATATTTTTAAATTATTGTTAAACATTATATCATTATAATATGATTACATATTATATTAATATTTAATAGTATTATATATTATTATATTATGTTATAATATTATATATATATATATATATATACACATGTGTATATATATATATAGATACATGTAGATACATGTATATATATATATATATATATATATATATATATATATATATAGATACATATATATATATATATAGATACAGTATATATATATATATATATATATATATATATATATATATATATATATATATATATATATATATATATATATATATATATATGTATCTATACATACATATATATATATATATATATCTATATATATATATATACACGTATATATATATAGATACATATATATATATATCTATATATATATACACACGTATATATATATATATACACGTATATATATATATATATATATACATGTATATATATATACATGTATATATATATATACATGTATATATATATATATGTATGTATATATATATATATATATATATGTATATATATATATATATATATGTATATATATATATATATATATATAATATATATATATATATATATATATATATATATATATATTATATATATATATATATATATAGATACATATATATATATATATACACATATATATATATATAGATACATACATATATATATAGATACATATATATATATAGATACATATGTATGTATACATGTATATATATACATGTATATATATACACACATGTATATATACATACATGTGTGTGTATATATATATATATATATATATATATATATATATATATATATATATATATATATATATATATATATATAATTTAGTGTTACATAATTTTATTATATTGTGTTGTTTTATCATTTTATTATATTATATAATTATACTATTTTTTTTTATTTTCAAACAAATTTATAATTTTTTTGTAAGAAAATAATGGTTAAAGTTAGATTCAACGAGGATTATTTTGTTTCCTTTTAGATGTGAAATAAAAAATCTTCCTAAAAAATACTAATTTCAATCTTACAAAATTTTATTCATGTTTTAAATTAAACACAATATGACTTTAAACTTAGTCATTTTTATTTTATTTTTGTAAGTTTTATTAATACATTACATATAATGTTATGTGTACATAAAAATGGGATGAGGTATTAAATAAAATTTTATCATTACAAAATTATTTATGTATAATACTTTGCCTAGTATATTATTTTAAAAATCCCAAATATTTCCCCTATAGGAGAGTCGTCTTTTTGAGTTGAAGCTACTAAACAAGTTGCAAAATATATTACAAAACCCGACATGCCTTTCTCAGTCTTCAAATTCATAATGCAAATGTTTTAAACTTGTATAGGCTTTTAAAAATCCCGACTTAACTATTTTCAGGCTCTTTTCCATACAATACAAGTATTTTCAACTTGTAATAAACGTCATAAAAGCTGATACATGCCCGAAAAGTGACTAGGGTTCTAAAACTCAAATGGGGAGCTCCATGAATTTTCAAGCTTGTATCATGGTGAATGAAGACCATAACTAGAGTTTTTTTATGTGATTTTGTCTTTCAAACTTTACCATCCGTCTAGATGCATTTGTAACAGGAAGATGCATTCATGGATGGAGTTTCCTTTCTCACTTGATTTTGAATTCTTCCATTGGCCTTCTTAAAGCTTGCGCGAAAAAATTCCTCATTATTTGAAGAGTTTAGGGCGGTATTTTATGCATTTGGAGGTGGTTTTATCAGTCTTTGTAATTTATTTATCTTCTACAAGAAAAATGACACTTACCAGGTATGTTTTTTTGCATTCTGTTGCTTCTTTTCTCCATTCTTGTGGTCATTTTTTCTTTCTATTGGTCATATTGACTTGAAAAAATGATTATATCTACAAGTTTTATCAATGTTTTTAAGTTTTTACTCCATATTTTCCGTGTCTAGTGTTTTAGGGTGTATTTTTATTAAAAAATGGGTGGCTATTGCTTCTTATTGTGCATTTTTGAGGTTGTATTTGGGGTTTTCACTTTTGTTTATCTTCTCTGAATCAGATTGGATTTTCAATGTAATTATGATCCATGTGTAAATTTTTGATAAACTATGCTCATTTTACCTAGACATAGAAGTCAATACTTTTGAAAAATACCAGTCACCACTCAAAAATTAGACTTCCCATTCACTTCCATGCTATAGTTCTACTATATTCAACTGCAGCTAAAAGATCTTCTTAAAGTGCTCAAAATATGCTCATGTCAAAAATTCATAATAATGTTCCAAAGTTTTAAAACATAGAACCATATTACAAGTTTTCAAAAGCTATTTGAAATGCAAATATGTAAACCAAACTGCAAATCTTCAAATGTGCTATTCTAAAAAAAGGTTGCAAATTGATTTTATTTACAACACATTGCAAGTGTGCTAAATTTGTGATAATAAACAATTCCCCTCACTTGAAAGCTTCTATGAATAAGTTCTTCCCTTAAAATGTTGCAATTTTGGTTTGCTAGTTGGTATCATGCTGAAGTTCTTCCCATTTCATATTCTTATGTGATTAGCGCAAGCTAATGATCTTCCTAAAGTTTGGATCTTCCCATAATGCATATTTTAGATTCCCATGGCATGTATAAACTTCCCATATGGTTGCAAGGAGAAAAGTGATCTTCCCATACATTTGAGAGAAGGAAAGATCTTCCCAGCCATGTCCTTTCCTTGATAACAATATCTTTCCATGTTTTTCTCCTTAAGGCTGCAATTGTAAGATGAAGATGCTAAAGTTCTTCCTATTTCATATTCTCATGTGATTAGTGAAAGCTAATGATCTTCCCAATTTTGGTCCTTATGGCATATGAGTTCTTCGCATGATTTTCTAATTTGTGTTATTTCTTCTATGACCTGAATTATGCATCATATTCATAATCTCGGGTTTTAGAGACATTCTTGCATATTCAACACATGTAATAGAATGATCTTCCCATGTTCTTCCCAAATTTACAATGGATCTTCCAAGACCAGAAATTGGCCTTAAGAGGCATATTTTACACTTATAAAATATAAAGTACTTCCCAATACCTATAGTTGATCTTCCAAAACCTGATTTTGGATTAAAATGCACTGAAAAGCCACTTAAAATTAGGTCTCTGAGACATGATTGCAAGTGCGAGGAAAAGTGCTTCTCATATGTATGCAAAGTACAATAAAATCTTTCCATTGATAGAAGTTGTTCCCATATTTTTCCTAATTTGCAATGTACTTCCCAAAATTTGGAATTCACTGTTGGTATCATTTTGAAGTCCTCCCCTTGCTTTTTATTCCAATATTATACTTCCCAAGTTCTTCCCAACCGTGGCTTATATGCTTTGTAAATTTCTTCATTTGAAGAAGGTTCCATGGCATCCCCTGTAGAACAAAATAATCTTATAATATTTTGGAATTTTTATTGCAACCTTGTAACTAATTGTTCTATAGTAGAAGATATAGTGTCTCCCTCCAAGAAGAAAATAAAATTCAAATATGAAAAATACCAGAACACAATTGCATAGATAGTCAAGTTACTTCTGTTACAAAGACAAAAAAATTGGACATGATGATATGTTTAATTTTTTTGAGAGAACAATTACTAAAGTAGAGGATGATGACATGCATTTATTATTACAAAGTCATATACACTTAGGGCCCGTTTGGACGCAGGCATACAGAATGCCGGATATAGTCAATTTTGGAATATGCTGCAATTCTGGAATATCATATCCTCAAAATGATATCCGGAATATGTGTTCGACCCGTTTGGATGCACCTGGAAGATGACCGAGAAGATGTATTTTCCACGTTTGGGTGCCGCATTTTGGAATTGGAATATGCACTGAATGAGAATTTGTTTTTAATTTCTTTATAACAATTTGTGATTTTTTCAAATGTTATGATGTTTTTCACATTTTGTTCATGTTTTTGAATATTTATTTTATTTTTGCAATAAAATAATATTATAATATTTTATTTTGTTTTTGAATATTTATTTTATTTTTGCAATAAAATAATATTATAATATTTTATTTTGTTTTTGAATACTTATTTTATTTTATTTTATTTCATTTGTATGTGATTTTGAATATTTATAATATTTTGAAATAAAATTATGTTTATAAGTTTATAAAATTTTTAACATTTTGTATAACTTTTTTATAAAAAAAAAAAATCCTATACAAATTTATAAAATATGTAGACCCAAAATACACAAATTTATAAACAAGTCATTTATTTTATTATTTATTTTTTACAAAATGTTTCCAACCTAGCTCAATATGAGCACCAGTAGGAAAGAGCCGGGTGGAGAAAACCTCCGGTCTAGCCCCACAAAGTCATGAGTTGATATAAAATTACAACTTGAATGAGGCATTCCTCATTTTACATAATGCAGATACAGTGTTACAACTTGAATGAGGCATTCCTCATTTTACATAATGCAGATACAATGTTACAACTTGAATGAGGCATTCCTCATTTTACATAATGCATATACAATGTTATAATTTAGTCTGATGAGTCTTTGACACTCTGTCATGCCCGAACTCTTATTTTTGTCTCTAGGCACTGCATACATAGAACATACAACTACTTTGTGCTTTTGTTAGTACACCAATGAAGGACATTCAGTTGCTCACTTTTGTATGAGTTTTTTTTTTTAAATCTTATTAATTATTATTACCTTCTATGACCTCCTTTGATTCTTACCTGAATGATCCACGTTTGTCAAGATCAAAACATGACCAATTAAATGAGTTTATACATGATATATCTTTGTTAACCTCAAAATTCCTCTACAAACCTAGGTTAGAATTCTACAAAGCAATAACCACGAAAACAACATTAAATCATGTGACTGATAGTAGATTTGGGCTCACCTAAGCCATAAACATGAAAAATTATTGTGAAAAAATATGTGGACCATATATATGCGCACTTGGGGCAAAGAGGAGTTACGCTATATCCATATTAAAATATTTAGTTACAATATCAAAATACAAAACTGACTAATTCCTGAGCTCATCTCCGCATATTACAATATCAAAATACAAAATTGACTAATTCTTGAGCTCATCTCCGCATATGGTCACAAAAAAGATATGTGATTACAATACAGAGAAAGCATCGTAAAAATATAATTTCATTTGCCCTAGCTTGACAACTTTTGCACTCAAATCTTGGATTGTGGATGAGTGGAGATGGGCGGATGTCTGGATTGTGGATGACTGGAGATGGGTGGATAGATGTAGATGGGTTGTCATCGACCCACCTAAAGTATCCACAATCATGATAGCCCTGTGATGCCCAATCTACATTAGTTTTTATAATATAATGAATAGTATTTACATTACAAACATTAAATATAATAAATAGTATTTACATTACAAACATTAAATATATACACATTAGCAACCTTTTTTCTATTTGGACAACACCAATATTATCATCCAGGGTTGTCCACTGTCCATGAAATCTTCAACTGGCACTACCCACCACCACATGGATAGCTTGGCACATTGAGAAGAGCCATCAAACCGATATCAATAATGCACCTATATCAACAATCCCAAAATTAAACAAAATTCATTGAGAAAAACAAAAAGTTGCAAGGCTGAATCAACCATAATGAGTTATGACATATTGTAGTGTTGTCGTGTTATATTTAATGTTGTCATGTTATATGTAATATTGTCATGTCAACAGTGCGTTATGACAAAAGAAGTGGGCAACATGGATCCTCCCAATAAAATGTATATTCTGAAATTTAATATGCATCAGCAAGAGAAGAAATCGATACAACATTACAATAATGCATACAAACAGCTGCTATTCCACCGATCCTCTTGATACCTACTATTGGAAATGATCTAAAACATTTACAAGGCATGTAATACAATTGATCACTTATTTATGACAGAACAAAAAAGAGATCACTGATTGGAATAAAAACACAATGGATCATTGATTTATGACAGAACAGTGGTCAAAACAAGACTCAAAACTCCTTTCCTTGCATTCCAATACTATAGAAGGTTTCAATGACCATTGCCAAACATCCTCAATCCCTTTACAACATCATGAGATCAAGTTTTCAACAACTAAATGCGTGAATCCATCAAACTGCACTGTTATTCATTGTGATTAGTACTGCAGTCCTAGGGCCTACTCAAAACCATAGCAAATCAAGTCCATTTAACCCATAGTAGAGAATATAAATTAATCCAAAGTAGAGAACTCAAAACTATATTCTATGCAGCCATTTAATCCACAATAGAGAATACAAATTATTTATAACCTAATGTGTAAATGATCCTGAAATAGTTAACAATCGGTAATTACATACAAAAATAATAAAGGCACTTCAAGCATTGCCCAAAAAAGTGAAATGGTATCAAAAAGCAACATTTCACAAATGAGATTATAAATGGCAGATTTTACAAACTGTTTAGCAACATTGAGATTGTAACCGTAGATTTCACAATCTGTTTAGCAACATGGCAGATTTCACAAACTGTTAAGAAACATTAGTTAGTTTTGATTTTAAACATTAGTTTTGATTTTAAACAGAAGACCTAATAAACATCGATCAACTAAAGTCCAAACTTCAATATCATATATTGGATTCTCTCCCCTTCATCCATTGTCAAGAACAATGCGGCTGATTGTGGATAAGTATTAAAAAACAAGTATTATAAAACAAAACAAAATATTATAATATTATTTTATTGCAAAAATAAAATAAATATTCAAAAACAAAATAAAATATTATAATATTATTTTATTGCAAAAATAAAATAAATATTAAAAAACATGAACAAAATGTGAAAAACATCATAACATTTGAAAAAATCACAAATTGTTATAAAGAAATTAAAAACAAATTCTCATTCAATGCATATTCCAATTCCAAAATGCGGCACCCAAACATGGAAAATACATCTTCTCGGTCATCTTCCAGGTGCATCCAAACGGGTCAAACACATATTCCGAATATCATTTTGAGGATATGATATTCTAGAATTGCAACATATTCCAGAATTGACTATATCTAGCATTCCGTATGCCTGCGTCCAAACGGGCCCTTAGTGTCCATCTTCCCGGTGGCTATCCTAGAACCTGAATTTGTTCTATCTTGTGCATATCACTTTGACAAGAAGTCAATAACTACCAAGGATGTAGAGTGAAAGATCATTATACAGCTAGATGTAGAAACTATAGATAAAATATTCAAAGTTCCTGTTGCCCTGATATATACAGACATAACTATGGAGAAGGCTCTTGACCACTATAATAAGAAAACCAAAGAATGCATGACACATCAATGAGAAGTGGGTTTTTCAAAAGAGAACATGTCAATCCCGATGGCCCAAGTTGTTCTGCGCTAATTTCATAGAGGAAATTAATAACATAATTACCCTCTTAAGTTGAATAATGGCCGTTAGAGAATCTAATGTGTTTTAAACATGGATGTATAAATATATTATGATGATAAGATAAAAGTGACAACATATCTTTTGGGTGGAGGTGATTGGTGATTCTTTCAATGAGCAACTTTCACAAGTTCCCTACACTCTCACATTCTATATGAAATCCTACATGGTGTACATAGAAACATCACTAAGGCCATTTCCAAGTCTTACTACTAGGGGTGGTAGATCATGAGTGCTAGAATGAGAATATTACCAACAACTAGCTTTGAGGCCAAGATGGATTCATTACAGCAAGTGCAAGATACTTTATTTGGATGTTTTATGTGTTCATTTGAAAAAGAAAAAAATAAGAATGTATGATGTATATCTTGGAATAAGGTAAATGAATATGGGTGTTTCTATTTGCGGTTTCCCACCTTCACCTATATGAGATTTGGTTTTTATGATGTCCAACCTTACATGCTTCCTTGGTATCCTACTAACATGATTGTTCTCATGGAGTTGAAAAGATAATGAATACAAAGGTTGCAGTCAATAGGGTAGGAATCATCAAGACACCTTTCATAATGTGCTCCTAAAGTTATGCCTTCTTCCTCCAAAATCCCCTCTTGAACTTGGTGCTTGTTCTTAAGATATGTTTGACTCACCTTGATCTCATTGCAGTTGTCCTCTATCATCATATGAACCTCATCCTCTGAAAGTCCTTCCCATACGTCTATTTTTTTCCTCTTGCTTCCTTTTCAACTTTTCTTCAACCTTTAAAGCTTGTTGATAATACTCTTCAAGTGTCTTGAGGCTTGTAAGCCTCAACTCATTTTGTATGCAAAATTTCAGTCCAGTAAGATATCATGCAACCTTATCAATATCATCCTCTATATAATATGATTTGATGCTCAATTTATAGAACTCTTAAATGTATTCATTCAAACTTATGTCCTTTTGTTTGAATTATTCTTTTCCTATATAATTGAGTGGTGTAGTATCTAGGCAATAATTTTCCTTTCAATTTGGAAACCATACTATACTTAGAAGTAATCTTGGATTTGACCATCTTCTTTGTTTCATCTTGCACATAATCCCTCTATAGCGATGTATGGAATTTCAACTTGGTTCTGGCTAACTTCACCTAATTCTCTGCAAGCACCTCTTTAAGCTAAAAATACATGTCTAACTGCCCTATCTAATTAAGGATTTCATCATTCAAAGTGCCTTCATATAATAGTCTTTGAATTGATGTGTGAGAAACACATTGATTCAAAGAATAGATTGAAAATAAGGAACCAACTCCAAACTTGATCAAATGAAGATCGATGAGATATATTAGTTCTAGACTTGATTGAGCAAAGACTAATGAGAGAGACCAAAGTATCCAACCTGATATGAAGTGATGAGACTTTATAACTATCAAAAATCTTGAGATGAATGTTTCAACAAAAAATTTGAGGAAGCCAATCACCTGATTGAGAGACAATACCATATTGATATAGGTCTTGATGAACTTGATATGCCCAAAGAGATGTCTATTTGAGTGACTTGATGTAAAGTGATGAGATCACTCTTTCAGAGAGGATGTAGATAATATCAACGTAATATGACCTGAGTGATGATGATTTAGACACCTATTGACTTGATCAATAAAGATTTAGTTCAATTGCTAGATTTGTAGATTAGGAGATTTGATTGATGAAGAAGATTTTCTATATTGTCATGCCCCCTCAGGATCAAAATTGGAAAGGAAGAAAGGTGGGAGTGAGTAGGAAATGATAGCATCAAAGGTCAACTGCATCTGGCTAAGAAGGGTTGAATTTTTAATTTGACTAGGTAAATGATTTTGGATTCCAATCTTGGTCATATAAATGGATTCAGGATGGAAGAGTCGGATGAAGCTTATGCGAATTTAGCACTTGGTGCCCCTAGTAGGGAATTGATCTTGAGAAGGATAAATACAATGGACCACTTCAGCAGGGAGATGGAAAGAAAGCATAGCTTAAGTGAGATAAAAAATGCAGAACTATATGCAACCCTAGAATGAAATGTAACCTAAGACATGAATCAAGTCACTGATTCTTGTAGCCATTTGTTTTATCATAATTTGAGCATTTGGGATATCAGAGGTCATTACAACCTTCACTAGTGTGAGGGAGACCATGAAGATATGAGTATGACCTTATCAAATGAGATGTGAAAAACACATTTAAGCATTAAGACATGAATGTTGACATGACCAGGACATGGTTTCTAGTTTTTTGTTGTAAGATAATACCTGCACTGAGGCACAAGCTGCCAAGATAACCAAGAGTATTATCTTATGTGCTACAAACAAGCAATAGACAAGGAGATAATTCCAACCTCACCTAAGTGTCCAGATAAAGAGGGTCAAGGTATGTCCAATGTTCCAATTGTGATGGAGGATCTTACCACATATATCTAGTTTATTAGACTACCTAATTAGGATCATTGAAATCACACCACAAGAAGAAATCAAAGAAAACATGTTATGCTCCTAGTCATGAATCTCTAGTCAAGTAGACATCGTTGAGCGACCTTAGAAGACATAACAAGTGAAAATCAATGATAACATACAACACATAAGAAAATAGTTCAACATAGCTCAATCATTTTCAATTTTCTTGGATGTAAGTTGTGCTGTGTGTTAAGGAACACCTTTGTGCTAGTGTCAAGATGTGGGTATGTGAATGTGGAGGATCCAATATATGTTGAGAAACATAGTGATGTCCAGATTGGCAGTGTTAAGAAACACTGTAGGATTGGGGTGTTGAGAAACACCAAGTAGTGTCAACGATACATTACTCATCGGGAAGGACTAATAAACTAACTCAGATTAAGCTCTAGAGGTTGATCAAGTGATAAATCACTGCCAACTCAGATAGGCATATGATTTTCCCCCAGATGAAAGATAAGAATTGAGGACAAGACTAAGACTAGCTCCAGCCCATGGCAAGACAAGGGAGATGGAAAGAGGGAGTACAAAAGTAGATTAGGATGATAAAAGAGTGAGTTCTGCCACACGTTGATAGATGGAGCCCTGATTACAATTGATGCATTTTTTCTAGGTTTTCACCACTTGGGGACTATTTTAGTTTTGCTACCAAGGTGACTATTTCTAGGTTTTTGTCTTTTTCTAATTTTTTTTGTTCTTTTTCATTGTTTTTCTTGTTTGTATTTTTTTTATACTTGTTTTTTTTTGTATTTTTGATATTTTGATTTTTATGGGATATATCAAGTTGCCTATTTCAAGGTTTTCACCAAGATGATCATTTTTTTCAGGACTTTTTATGCTTTTAAAGATTTTTTCAAGAACATTATATTCTTTTTAGAATTTTCTTAGTACTTTTATATGCTTTTTAGAATTTTTTCAGGATCAATTTTCACTTTTTGAATTTTTAGAGATTACCCGTTCTCAAGAAAGATGACATTGGTTTCCCCCCAATGTCTAGAAAGCTATACGAAATGATGGATGGATTGGCAAGTTGGTGGATGAAGAAGAAAGATAGCGAGGGATGAAGAAAGTGAATGAAACACTCAAGGAAAATCTCCTCAAGATTATCCAAGATAGGGAAAGATAAAATAGCAATGTAGGCTCATCTAAGTAGTGTTGGACAACACATAGGATAATGACTTGGTGTCACAAAGGAGTATGGTCCAAAAGAGTGGACATGTCAAGAGACACCTGTTAACAAATTTTACATTTTTTTCATTCTTCATTTTGATCAAGACCAAGGGGATGATTTAGATAAGATAGTGATAGGATAACACAATTAGGATAAAGGGTGATGGAAGCTATGAGATAATGGGAAGGATGCTTAAGAATAGTGATGGCCAATTTTGGATACGAGAGATCATGAGAGGATAGCAAGGATGGAAGCAAGTGAGTCAGCTAAAGGAAAGAATAGTAGATGGCAGGATATATGTTGCTAGTGAATAGTTCAACCTTATTAGGGTCAAAGATGAAAGGAGAAGTATGGTTGTACATGAAAGAGCTAGTGTGGATGAATCTTGCCCCTAAGTATAGAGTGCAAGATGGAGGAACTACACATGACATAGGTTTTCAAAATTTTCATCATGGTACTTGCCCAAGGTGCCACAAGTAGCGGTTTTCACCATAGGATGAATTAATTTTTCTAGATTTTTTCTACCAAGGTGCTTGTTTCTAGATTTTCACCAAGGCACTTTTTTTTGTGATTCTTAGATTTTTTTGGAGGAACTCAATCCTAATGTTCTTTGGACAATGCTCCTTTGGAAGGATACACTACGATAAGCCAAGGCCGTTGAGAGGTATGCTCAAAGATGTTGATAAGGTGACGATAGAGTAAATATATAGAGGATAAGGTAGATGATGACTAAGGATTTATGTGATGGATTGGATGCAAGGGATAGATGAATAGGGAAAGGGAGCATACATAGGTGTTGGATAAGGGATAGGGTATTTATATTTTTTTGTAGGAGCATGTGGAGAGGGTGACAAGATCAACATTGACACACACCTTGAAGGGTAGTGGATAGCTGGTGGGAGAATGAATTAGCTAGCTTGAGGTTTTGATGTAGGAAGTGATGTTGATCTTGGGACATAAGGACCCAAAATGGATGAAGGGGATAAACGATGTTTGGAAGGATACATAGTGGAAGTATTTGAAAGATTGAATGCCAACTTTGATTTTTCTTTTATATTAAATTCCTTTAAGAGAGACTTAAGAATCCACACAGCTTTTGATTTTTCTTTACTTTTAGGCGATTTTGATCACAATTCTTCCATTATAGATTTAGGAACCCATATTTTCTTTGATTGTCTTCTTTTCTTTGAGGACCCTTGTGGAATCTTGAATATTTCCTTTTTCTTTGTAGTCACACGTTGAATAGATAAGACATGGTTATATTCATATGCAAGTGGATTCTTGTATTTTTTATTTTTATGTTGCACATCCAAATTGCTTCCAAAAGACTTAGGAATTGTGGATGAATGAGGCTGATATGATGGATTTAGATGGATAGGTGGATGGTTTCTCAAGTATGCATGTATTTTTTGATCTTGGGGTATGATGATGGAAGTGGATGATGAGCTAGGAGCAAGAGGCATAGTGGATGTGGAGATATAAGGTCCCAATATGGATGGAAGATATGAAGGTTTCATCTTTGGGATATAAGGAACAAGGATGGATTTGGAGGATGAAAATGGATAATGGATAGGGATATCAACATCAGTAGAGTGAGAAACATGACCAAGGCTCTGATATGTAAGGTCCATATTTATACCAATATGCTCATGAGTAGCTTTGATAGGAGCAAGTTTGAAAGGAGCAACAAAAGCTTTCTTATGCAAATGACTAGGAAAAATGGGAGGTTTTTGAGATGAATGTGGAGGATTATGACAAGGCTTTGTTGGCATATTCTAATATTGACAAGGTTATTTGGATAATGTAAGAAGAGTACTTTTCTCTTGACAAAATGCAGGACAACAACTGGCTCTATTTGGGGAATGTTACTCGTTTATTATTAGAAATAGAGAGTGACATAGAATCCAGTTCTCTAAGTGCCTTTATCCACTCCATTGGGTAATAGAGTCAGGTGACTACTAAAAAGCTAAAAACTAAAGAAAAATCTCTGACACAAAGAAAACTTATGTACAAAGGGAACTTATTTGATAATAATTGAAAGTAATGTTTCAGATGTTGCCCACTATGTGGAAATGACATCGGTGTTCCATCTTGATATGAAAGCCATAAATTATTTTTGCCTGTAAGTTGATGAATTGTAAAAGGACCTCACCACATAGAGTTAAACTTTCCATGCAATCCTTTCCATTCTCGCCTTTTATCCCAGAGTAGAACAAGATCGCCAATTTAGAATTCTTTGTATTTGGCCTTTTTATCAAAGAGGATTTTAAATTTCTGCTAGTGAGCATCGAGTGAATCCACCACTTCTTTTCTTTGTTCCTCCAGTTGCTGAAGAAACATAATCCTCTTATCCAATGAGTCTACATAAGTTTCATCTTTAACATCTCACATCAACTTAAGAGTGGAAAGCTCTAAAGTTATTGGAATCTCAACATTGATCCCTTATAGAAACTCAAAAGGTGACATTCCAATTGCTCATTTTGGAGTAATCTTGTCAGCCCACAAAGCATCAAACAACACTTTGTGCCATGTTCTCTGATTTTTTTCCATCAACTTCTTCATGATGGTCACCAAATTTTTGTTCCTGTATTCGGCTTGACCATTACCCTATGGGTAATAATATGAAGCACTAGCTAAAGTAATCCAAAGAGTTTAAAAAAACTCAATAACTTCCTTGGATGAGAAAGAAACTGCATTATCTATGACAACCTTGTTGGGAACACCAAAATGAGAGATGGTGTTCTATTTCAAAAATTCAAAAATTACTTCTGATGTAGAGCTCTTTACAAGAATTGCTTCTACCCACTTGGTGAAGTAGTGTATTGCTTCTAGGATGTAAGAATGACCATTTCTTGAGGATGGGTTGATAGTACCAATAAAATCAATTCCCCACTACTGAAATAGTTCTTCAATTATTACTGGCTTCAAAGGTAGTGCCTTCCTATGAATTAGTGACACGATTCACATTTCTTTACCCACTAATAAGCATCCTAAAAAAGTGTGAGCCAATAGTATTGGGCTCTCAAAATTTTATGTGTAGTGACAGGTGTTGAGAAATGTCCTCCGCATGCTTGATTGTGGAAGGAATCCATAATTCATACTTGTTGGCTCTTGTCAACACATCAGAGAAAATTCTCATCCATCCCATGCTTGTAGAGGCCATTTTCCCATAGGAAATAACCAGAGGCCTTGAGCTTGAGATTGGACTCCACTCTTTATATGTTAAATGTGGGGGTTATTCTCCATAACTCAGGTAGTGAGCCATATTAGAAAAGAAATCATCTATAGTGCTGACAAAAAGGATAGTAGGAAGAGAATGAGAATTCTCTTTCTGTATTTTTAATGGTACATTTTCAGCCATAAGATGAAAAAGACATTTACCTCAGACCAATTTGGTAGGTGTAATCTCCATGTCATATTCTTGAATTTTGGCAATCCAATTTCCTCACTTGGTACCAAAATCTTGCTATGTTAGAATGGTCTTGATAGTAGTATCTAGAACCAAGGCTATGACATGAGAATTCAAAATGTAGAACCTGAAATGCTTTACCGCTTTGACCAAAACATAAGCATGCTTCTCCATCTGAGTGTACTTTAGTTCATGAGATTTGAAAGGACAACTCAGAAATGAAATGGGTGTTTCGATTTCTTCATCATTTTTCTGCATTAGGGTGGTAGAGAGAGTATGTTCTGAAGCATAAATATACATGATGAAACTCTTTGTGTAATTAGGGAAAAAAAGAATTGGTGCATGTGATATCATGTCCTTGATTTCTGAAAATGTTGTCTTTCCTTCTTGACTCTAGTGAAAGGCATCTTTTCCTTTCATCATATGAACAATATGATGAGTTTTTTCCTTAAAATCAAGCACAAATATTCTTAAGAAATTCACCTTTTTTGAAGAAATAATGAACTGCTATCTTATTTGATGGAAAAGATAAGCCTTGAATGGATTACACCCTTTTTGGATCAATCTTGATACCTTCCTCCGACAGAATGTGTCCTAGAAACTTACCTTCTATTAAGCCAAAGAATGACTTTTTGGTATTGAGAGACACACCATGTTGTCTGCATCTTTCCAAGAATTCTTTGAGATGATTAAAATTATCTTGACGTGATTTGGAGAAAATAGTCAAATCATCCAGATACACAATGATGCATTCATTAATTAATCCTTTAAAAGCAAAATTCATCACTCACTGAAAGGTTGTTCCAGCATTGATTAGACCAAAAGGCATATGACGATATGCAAAAGTACCCTATGGGGTATAGTTTATGCAGACTTATACTAATTGTCCTCTCAAACTTCAATTTGGTTGTAACTAGAAAAACCATGAAGCATAGATAGTATTTCTAAACCAGTTACAACTTGTAACACTTGATCCATAATAGGTAATGGATAATTATCTTTGAGGGATAATTTATTCAAATTATGGAAATCCACACATATGCATATTTCTCTATTCTTCTTTCATACAAGAACTATATTTTCTAGCCATGATGAATGGTGAATAGGAAAAATAATACCTGCATCCAACATCTTCTGTATTTTAACTAAATTGGTTCCTGAAATTTTTAGATTATAATGCCTCTTATTTTGATGGAAAGGAATTGTGATAAACTTTGTAGGAATATCATGCTAAATTTCTTTGGGATGGAAAGACTTTAGATCTTTATAAGAGTAGGCTAGAACATCCTTATATTAATGGATCAATGTTATAAATTTCTCCTTATCTTCATTAGAGCACTAGTTACCAATGTTAACCAGTTTCAGATCTTCTTCAATACCAATGTTGTATTTCTCAAAATGTCCCGAAGAGGAACTAGCCCTTGTATTTTTCTATTCTTTAACATATCTTTCATGCTGGTCAAACAAATTTTCCAGAGAAATAAGGCCCTTAGAGGTCTTATTCCCCTTTAGTTGAATAATGTCTTGACCATTGCCAGGATCTTTTTCAGAAACAACATCTCCTAGTAGGTTGTCACTACCTTCAAAATATTGATCATCAAAATTTTCCTTAGACTCAAGAAAATTTATGATCTGATCATCATCATTGAACACCTACCAGTGTTCACAATTGTTTGGGATACTTGGCCGAAAAAACAATTGTACCTCATACCTTCTATTTTTAAAATCATTGTGAGGGATGCACAAAGTAGTTGACACCGCAAGTGAATCAACTCTATCATTTAGTTCTATGAGAACGAATGAGATATTAAAAGAATAAAAAAGATTGACATAGTACCAAACTAAATATCGATAATGCCTAAGTTGATCATTCCTTTCTTGGTACTGACCTTTAACTTGACAAACCACCAGCTTAACATCTCCCTTGACATGTAGATTTTTTATTCCATTTGCTTGAGCCATTTCCAATCTTAATATCAGGGCTTCATATTCAACCGTGTTATTAGTATTGACAAACTATAGCTTTAAAGAGTAAGGAAAGATCTTCCCTTCTGGTGAAATTATTAAAACTCCTACAATGGATCCCATAAAAGCACAACTTCCATGAAATTCCATGGTCCAAACCTCATTAGAACTTCTAGAACTTGCTTCAAAAGAATCCATAGGAATAATCTCAAAGGAATCTACAGAGTCATCTTCAGAGACAACATTTTCTTCAACCTCCATAGGGGAAATATCAGGAATAACCACCACCTCTTGATCTTCATTAGCATCAACAAATATATTAGAATATGAACTCTTAGAAACTTCCATCCAATCTTTAGAAAGTTCTGATACTTCATTAGCATGCAGGTAGTAATTACCAATTCCTGCTGACTCAAATAGAATTTGAGCATGAGGATAATTGGATTTGATGACCACATACTTTGTTTCTCTTTTAGAATGCAACTTCTGCATAACACACTTGACAGGTATAGATTCTTCAGTCATATCCATGTTGAGTTCACCATCCACATCTTTACAAAAGTTGTGGCCAAGCAACATTCCATAAGAAGTGGGTACATCTGCAACCAAGAAAGTCATTTTGATCTTTTTATCCAGGAAGGATGCAAAGGAAAATTGAACATCTTTGATTTTTCCTTTCAGTGGTACTTTCTTATTTTCCATGGAATAGTAATTACCAAAGGATTTTTTTAGGGTTAATCCCAAAGCATCTACCACTTTAGCTGGTATGACATTATCAGATGCACCAGAATCTATGACATAATTACTCAATTTATATCCATTGATCAACAAGGAATGGTAGAAAGAATCATGTTTCCTGGGACTGAGGATGGTATAGTGACTAGATTATTGGGCATAGCTTTAGGCTCTGGGGCAACAACATGAGTTTGAGCAGGTTGGGATTCCTTGACAAATTTGGTGAGTCTATCTAGCTAATCTAGATATGCTTGTAAGTATTCTACCTCAGACATCTGAATTTTAGTTTTCCTAGCATGATCTATGATATCAAAAGATTGGAGTGAACTTGCTAAGGAAACACTTTCATATTGAGGTTTAGTATTTGTATTAGGCATATTGGGCTTCAAAATACTAGATGAAGAATGAGGAAGATCTGTACTTACTTAGTTTTTCATAGGTTCATCAGGTAAGGTCGATAATGGTACGCTTATTTTTGCAATAGTAACAAGTAACTTAGGAGCATCCAACTTATTTTCGGCCTCTTCTTTTTGTTGAGCCAGATTGGTCTATGAATGTTTCATGACCACATATTCTTGTGCACAGTAAATTTAAGGATCTTCATCATGGTATTGAACATACATGATAGTAGAGTTGCCAGCTGATTGATTATCTTCATGATTTTGAGAAGTGTTATCCTCATAAGGATAATATTCTTGAGTATCATCGACAAGATCAACTTCATAGTAACCAGTGGCTGAGTTACTTGGTGGTGCTTCAAGTGCAAGCCTCTCTAGGGGAGGAGGAAGCTTGTTTTGATTCTTGCCTACATAGTTATTTGCAACATTAGGATATGGCCTCCTTGGTATATCCTTTTATGGAGCAGTGAATGATCCTTGTGAGACTTTATTCTTAAGGGCAAGAAGCTCATTTTCTAGTTTCTGAACCAATGTATCATTAGAACCCGATGAAGAAGATTCTGAGTAGGAATTGTTCTTGAATCAGTTCAAATCTTTTTGAATCTTTCCTGCAAGCATCAAGTCATCTTCAATCTTTGTTTCCAGAGTTTGTGCTAGAGCTAAAGTCATAGGAACAACCCTTCTCAGCAAAAAACTAACTTCTGGAAGTTGAGTGTTGATGAAGAAACACTTGAGATTTTTGGTAGTGGGTTGTGAAGTAGTTGAAATATGATTTGCCAATTTATTGAATTTTGCGATAATCTCTCGCATACCCTCTTGTGATTCCTTCATTTAAGTGAGTTTAGCACTTGAAAAGAATTCTCATCTTCTGCAGGCTTAAAACATTCTTCAAACTTGGTTTTCAAGGAATCCCAATCAGTGATTGATCCTATAGCCAAATGGTAGAACCAATCTCCAGTGATACCTTATAGAGTTTCAATAACAAGTCTTACAAAAATATCCTAATATTCTACACCAATCACTCCACATGAAATGTAAAATTCTTTGATATGTCATTAGGGTGTTGCTTCCCATCTTCGTAGAATTTGGGAAAATTCTTAGGGGAACCTTGGGGTAATGAATGCAATGGCGTAGCAAGATTCAAAGGACCAAAAGTGGTTCTCCTTGGACTAGAAGCCATATTTACAATAGCCTAGGCATGGGTAGTAGGAATAAGTTGAGTAGTTGGAATTAGTAGTTTTAAGAAAAAATGGGAATTCTCATTGGGAATGGATGTCTTCTTCTGAGAAGGAGGAAAACTAGTGGTTCAGGAAAGAGAAGGGATTTTGGTAAGAAAATCAAAATAGGCTTTTTGGGCCCAAGTTGATCCAGTAGAACTTCATGAATATTCAACCTTCTTTTTTCAAGTATAGAATTGTGCAAAACTCTCCAGTGTGATAGCCTATAGAATTAAAACACAAATTAACAAAAAGGATATGAAATTTTAAACAAAAATGTGAGGCTTCCAAATGTGTTTGTTTTCCTAGCAGAGGCACCAAAAAATGTTGGGTGGATATTTTGCAACTGATAGTTTTGGAAAAAAATCCAATCACAAAATAGGTATACCAGCCACAACGTATGAGACAGTGTCTCTCCTACCTTAAAGGGAAGGCTCCCCCTTCTCACCATTCCTTCGATCAACTCAAGGTAAGAAATAAGTTAATAGATTATCAAATAGGATGTTACAAATATTCCTTCTTCTTATCTTTCAAGAAGGAATCCACTTACCCAAAGAATGAGTAATGAGCAAAGATTTAATCTCTAAACTACACTTCTATCTAAAAGCTGGAAATAGTGATACCGATAAACCAACATCAACTCACAGGCTGATTGAAAAGCATACCAGCTTGGCTCTAAGACCTATTTATCTAATCTTTAAGAAATACCTCTAGCATTGGGGCACAAAAAATTCCAAAAGTAGAGACTTTCTAACTATTCTAACAAAGTGCGTGAAAATAAGATGGTAATGTAGCCTACAGTCACAACTTCTAGTTTTATATTACCACAATCACTCCCAGTCATAGCTTCAGCTCCAATTGTTTCTGATATTCACTTTTCTCTCAACAAAACATAAGAATCACATAAATATAAAGATAGTGAAAACCAAATTGTAGTCGTAGCTTCCAATTTGATTCACCACAATTGCACTCAGTCACAACTTTAGCTCCAATTATTTCTTTCTAGTTACACAATCACAGTTATGCTTGCACAAGTTTGGCACAAATTTCTTGCATAAAATAAAGATGGTTTTTACAATGAGAGGGTAATTCCTTTTATAGGCAAAGAAATGAGAAAAATGAGGAAAAATTAGGAGCAACTCAACCACTTTGACTTGGTAAAACTAGGTGAGAATAATTATTGGATTACATGTCATAAGGACATGCAATCAAATTACATGTAATTGCATTGCATGCAATTCATCTTCTCCAATATACCAAGCATAAAAACTAAAACAAAAAGATAAAGAACAATGAATCAATCCTTGAAATTATCAAGGAAGGCCTTATATTTGGTAATACAATTGTGAATAGTAGGAAGATCTGAAATATTTATGGTCTTTAAAATGGCTTCAATTCTAATTGCACCTGTACATGCTAATTTCACAACTTTGTAATCATCTACAAGAGAATCCATCAAGTGTTTTGCCACAAATTTATATGCATCAAATTTTTTCATTGTCTATGTTCCAAATTCTTCAGAATCGAAATCAACATTGACTCTGTCAGTATATCTCATAGTCATTTCTTCTTTAGCGAAGAGGTTATCATCTTGGGTAAGAAATTTGCATCCTAATTTCCTGAGATTACTGGTGACATCCTCTTCAACTACCTAACAACTCTCTAGCTCCTCATGTAACTTTGTCAAAATATTTTCTATTCCCTAGACTTTGTGATTCATGAGCCCCTGATTTTGGTAGAACATGTTCCTGGATGGAATGATGTCATATGATATAAGAGTATCTAAATCATTTCCAACCATTTTATCCTAGGTTCCTAGCTCTTCTCTCAGGTTACTGATGTCTTGGCTAAAGGAAGCAATCATGTCATGGATTTTTTCCTGAATATCTCTAATATGTTCAAGGACTTTGTGCATATTTTTGATTGATTGAACTCCTTCTGAGAAAACTTCTTCAAACCAAGCCTTTGCTACTTCTTCTCTCCTATTCACCTGAGCTGTTTGTGATGAAATGGTGACATATTGAGATGCTTGTTGACAAATAATCTCATAAAGATGAGCATTTTCTTGATTCAACAAGTTCTTCTTTTCCCTAAGTTCATGATTTCTTTTTGACACATTTAAGAGTGCATCTTGAGAATCCTGTAGACATCCAAACTATGATTGTTTACCAAGTTCAACCTTGGTGAACTTGTAATAAGAGAAAGTAATTTCTTCAATTGGTTTGTCTACCAAGGGTTGTGCAATCTCAACATATTTGGTTTTCTCATCATAAACAATGATTCTTGAGACAACCTTGGCCTTTGATGTCTTAGATTTACCTTTCTTAGTAGAGAAATCATCCAAGGGTAATGTGACCTTTCTTCTTTTCATGGTGATTTTTCCCAACCATGATGGAAAATTGAAACCCTCCTTTGTTGGACTTGAAACAATGATCACGGTAGGCATTGATCCTGATTGCATCTCTGTTGTCATACTAAATGTCTCTGTATGTATAGTAGAAACCATGGGTGTTCTTTGAGATGAATCTATCATGAATACTTCAAAACATGCAACCGAAGTATCAAGTTGGGAAACTTGACCTTCCATAAGAGCTGGGAAGTCACCAAAAACATTTTCTAGATTCTCACAATGCCTTGCTATGAGGATGGAAGGAGCTGCATAAGAGATAGGAAATACAAACATATTCACCTCTAAAATAATAATAGAAGGAGTGAGTATAGTGGAGAATGAATCCACATCATTATCTACCATATATAGAAATGGCTCCTCCTGATTAGATGGATACTCATTGTTTGGAAATTGAGGAGGAGATATGATCATTATTTCTCCTTCTTCTTCATCTGATTCTTCCTCTTGCAGGGGTGTTTGAATAGAACCTAAGGATGGATTTGAACCTTTTTCTCCTCTGAGTGTAAACTTGATAGCTTTAACTGGTTGAGAAGAAGAAGAATCATCCTTGCTTCTAATTTCCACCTCAGATCTCTTTCCAATAAGGTCAAAATGATTGCAGTCTACCCCAACCTTTGGATGTACTCTCTTGAGGCCTTTGCTTTTTATCCACTTTTTTGTATTCAATAAAATACATTGAAATCTATCAAAGATATAACTCCCTTCTATCTGTTGCCACTGAATGGGAAAATGAACAAGCTTTTCAAATTGAGTATTATAATACCATGGATCCAGGACCATGCCGTCATCTTCAATCTCAAAGCCTTCTATAATTTTGATCATATTGAGATCAATGATTTTCCATAATATGAGCCTGCAATAATCCATTCTCATGATATCCACCTTAGTGCACAAGTCAATCCACACATCCTCCATGCAATGAACATAAGTGAAGGCCCTCTTAATTTTTGAATGCATCCCTTGATAATCGAAGTGAGACCTAGCTTTGACTTTCTTCAATGTGATAAGCTAAAGTTCTGCTTCCATTTCTTTTTCCTTATACACCGAGTTGAGTGTATATTGACCAATTTGGAGGGGTTTGGCGGTGGTGCTACCAAAACCTAGCCTATGATGATTGTGGTGATATGATTGCACTTCCATGAGCTTCCTCGCCATCTCCATGAGGATGATCCTACTAGTAGGATATCTTGGTAAGGTATAGGGTTCTCCTTGAAAATAACCCACTCTTACATAGGTAAAAGTTGGAAATTGTAGGAAGATTGAACCAAACTGATTTACCTTCTCCCAAGCCTCATTTGATAGTCTCTTGATTGCCAACTCTTTATTAAAAAGGCACCTGAAATTCCCAAAGAAAGAATCTTGGACCCTCCTATAATGGTATTTTCTTTGTGTAAGCATGATTTGATCATGATATTCCCAAATGGGCACTAGTGATCGATCACCTTTAGTGGAGAGTCCATAAAATTTTCCCATGGCTGCAACAATGTAGACCAAATAAGAATTCATATAGAAAGGAATCTATGTACCCACACGGCTCAACTTTTTACACAATGCTATGCTTATGAGTTCTCCCCAGTAGATTGGTTCTTTATTTTCACTAATTTGAAAAATGAATTTGTACATCCATGGTTCAAAATTACAAGATTCCTTGAGACCATAGATTCTATTGAGGAGTGTTACCAGATCATTAACTTCTGGAGAGAAGTTAGATATCTGTATTGTCTTTGGCCATCTAGAGAAATTTGACCTATAATTAACTAACCATTGGTCATTCATGTATCTTTGATAATCTGACATATTTTGGTTCCACAGCTATATGGATATATCCTTGGACAAGTCTGCACATTCAAGGTTTGCAAGACTCCTAAAAATTTGTTCAATAACATCTGGATCCAAACTAAAATTACTTTTCCATCTGCATCTTTGACTGTTTTACCTTTGGGATTGAAATGACATGCACATTCAAAGACAAATTCAGGTTCTAGAGCAACCATAGGGAAAGTAGAAATCAAGTGAATATTACTCTTAATGCGTTGTAGTTCCCTATTGACAGGATCTTCGAGCCTTTCCAAGAAATTGGTCATGTCAACATACTCAATTCTTGTATCTGAGATATGATCCAAAGATGATGAAATGTGAGAGGCTGTGGAATGAGCTAGCTCTTTATCATATTGATATTTCATTTTTCCTTTGGATTTTGTTGGTGTTGACATATCCTGTGCTGCAACATGGAAATTATAAAGGGTAAATACATCATTTGAAGAGATTGGATCCATGATAGGATTTGTTAATATGATTTAGAACAATAGAGAACGGGGGGGTGAATCAGTTGTTCTTAGGTCTAGATGTATCAATTCAACTTTTAAACACTTTAACAATCTTAGATCTAATTACCAACACTACTTGGTCATTATAGAATGTATACCAAAAACATACAACAATGCAGTCCACCATCCACTAGTATTTAACTTGAAAAACATAGAAATGTTCACACCAAAACATTCACACAAGTATGAAACCAGGATTTATAGTGGAAACCCAATTTGGGAAAAACCATTTTGTAACATGTTACTGATATTTTCACTCTTCTGAAGTGAGCTCTGTGAGAAGCCAACCCTGTTAAAGGTTTACAAACACACTGCTAGGTGTGATCCTGTTAAAGGATTTTAATCACGCTATTAGGAGTGTGCCTTGTTAAAGGACTTAAGTACATTCCATTAGAATGCAACCTTGTTCAAAGGATTTAAATAATGACTGTTAGGTCAACCTTGATTCAAGGATTTAGACTGATACAATGATTAGAAAGTAGTAGTAGTATCTGATCTGAAAAACATACAACTCACTTTGCAAATAACAGATCTAATTTCACATATATATGCTGGCTTATTGACTGAGTACCATTTCCATCTCCATCACTGATCTGCTCGAAAATCCCTTCAAGCAATCACAACTCTGATCAACTCCTTCACCTTCAGCCTTTATGCTTAGACTTATTAGTCAATAACATCAACTCCAGCATCTCTGTTAACCTCACACTTAGGTTTTCTTTATACCTCTTCAATAGGTAGATCCATCTTTTTCCACTTAATCTCCTTCGTAGATCTTAGGTTTAGGTCGGATTCATCAAATCCTTCCAACATTGATGTTCTTCACCCATCCTTCTAGAAAAATCTTCAATCTCTTTATTGGAATCAAAATAAAATGGTTTCCTATGCATTAAATGCTCCATACAGTCAATTAATAAAGTCAACATGATTTACATAATCCAAGAATTCAACTATGTCGGCTAGGAATCTGAATTCTTCCTCAAATGTAAATTAGTGATGCTCAGTCAATACTGTATTCAACTCCTCGGTTATCATGGCATAGCTCAGTCATCTCTTCAAACTATTTCCCTCAGCTAATGCTATCACTCGGTAATTTCCTGACATTCAACATAAACTGATTGTCGGTCAACACTGAATTTACTCAACATATACTGGCTCTCGGTCGACACTAACATCATTTGGCTTAAACTTAGATTTCTTCACTTTTGCTTGGTTAAGCCTACTTGTTCAGTCTTGCTTCTTACTTAGATAAACAATACATTATCTTATCATTGTGCCACATAATCAAGTAGTTATTGAAGTATCAAAATAACTCAACCTTTCTCTAGGTTCTATTGTTATCATCCTTTCCCTAATCTTCTCATCAATCAATATATATAGTACTTTCTTAGATAGCAACTGTCTTACCAATTAAGGTTTGACATCAATGACAATACAACAATTGCTTCAATCGCAGTTTCCAACAATCTCCCTCTTTGGCATTGATGGCAACACCATATGAATAACACATGATTCACCAACCAATCCAAAACTTCATCAGAAATAATTGTAATATCCTTTGCTTCATTCTAATTCTGAATTACTTAGGCTAGCTTGCTTGACCGCCCACACAGTTATTCCCTCTAAATCTTTTCTATGTCTCTTTTCTCTAATTCTGAATTCTCTCCCTCTTTATTTTATCTCTGAATCTCTCATCCTTTTCTTTTATGCGTTTTTATCTCTGAATCTCTCCCTCTTTGTCAACAATGCCAAAGCAACATCTAAAACTTGCATCTTTCAGATGTAGATGTAATCTTGTCAGTTCAGTAACAATGTTTTTCCCTTGTTGTCTTAGGCTCAAACTCACACAATAAACATGTAGGGTCTTTCAACTTACTTCTGGTCATAACTCTAGTTTCTTTATCTCCAATGATTTTCTCAGGCTTGTGATGTCTCCTTACATACTGTGCCAAAGTAGGTTCATATTTCTTTTCTTCTTTCTCTTTAGGTTCATCAGCAAGATTATCAGATTCAGCCTCTGATTGCTTGACAACCTCTTCCTGATGCTCGACAGTATCCTCCTGATGCTCGACAATATCCTCCTGATGCCAACGGGAACCGGTTCCCACGTGGGGCCTCGCAGACTATGCAAATAGCACATGATTCCGTGGGAGGTCCCACTATGGCCAAACCATTTTATGATTTTAATTTTTTTAAAAATGTTTTCTTTGTATTTATGGGCATTTTTTATATATGCTTATATACGGGCATTTTTTAATTTTGTGATTGCATTTTTTTGATTTTTTGATTGCATATTTAATTTTTTTTGTATTTTTTAGGTGGCACTTTTTCGTGACTAATTGATTTCTTTAATGTGTACACAAAATATGCCGTGCTGTATCCTCCCTTTATAGGATGCCTCTTGATGTAATAATGTAAAAATTATCACTAATTTCTACACAAATAAAATAAAATATATATTTTCATATTCGAACTCCAGCAGCAGACATTTTCCTTAATGCTACAACCTCAGTAAAATTTAGTTTAAACCTTCATCAACATAGCAGCAGAAAGAAATTATAAAAAGGAAAACAAAAGATACAAAATGACGTCATATCAACTAGAGCAATCAATGAGTTGGCAAACACAAAAAAATAGAGCCACTATTGCTATTGCAAAAATTAGCTTTGCATCTCTGTGTAAGTGGATGAATCTACTAATGGAAAGGCCAACATCGAAGATTCTAGAACCCCTTGCTTGGCAAAACCAGGAGTTGTTAAACCAATTAAGTCTTCACTTAATAATATTTAAATGATTACCTACAGTATATACCATTCAATTGAAAAAATAATTTATAGCTATATTGCAACATATATATTCAATGGAATAAATAAACCTACAGTGCTCACAATTGAATGATCAGATGACTTTTCCAATCTTTTCATCCATTACAGATTGTTTTCTAAACAACATGGGGAATACGTTAAAAGAATTCGTAGCCCCAAAAATAAACTCTTATACAAAACTTTACGAAAGCAAGAAAATCTATTCACAAAAACTCTCAACATGGAACTAAACATGTATTTCAGGTAGAAGTTTAAAATTAAAAAAATCAAAAAAATCTATTGAAACTACAATTTAATAGCAAGGATAATTTGTTTCTTACCCATCTTTCCAATTCCCCCTATTCTAGCAATGCCTAAAAATAACTTTCCATCGCACTCTCTGAAACAAGTTTGTGGCATCTCCTCCCACTGCCATTTCAAAGCACAATAAAATAAATCAGTCAGAGGTCGAATAAAAAGAACGATAATTTATAGAAGCGCTTGGGGTTAGGGCATTTGATCTTTGATTTTGAGGGCGTTTGATCTTTGATCTTTAGGGCTAGGAGTACAAAGAGTAAGGAATGTGTGTTTCAAAAGGATGTCATGACTATAACCGTTACTTTTTCTTAGCTTTGGTTTTTCACGAAATTATTTTCTACTCCTTTAAAGTCCCTCTTCCTCTTCTCTTCATATGAATTTCACCATTTAGCTCACAATTTAGTTTTGGTTTCTAGGGTTTCCTCTTTGAATAAAATTAAATTTCATCTTTGAAATAGACATAGGTAATCACACCGAAGGTGTTTCTTTTATCTTATTCGACGCTCTTTGAATGAATTAAGTGACTTCTTTTAACATTTTTTGTTGTATTCTCTGTACACATGAAAAGACACTGACAGAAATGCATCTTTTTTGCATAGATCCCGTTAAAATGAAATAATTTTATTTTAAAAGACCAGTTAATCTCCATTATATATACCAAATCAATCTGAAGGAACCATCATTACCTACAATTTTTTTTCGTAGGTTTCATAAGAGTGTTACAATACATGTAATGTTAAATTAGGCATTTTAAAAGAAAAATTAATGGAAGTTTTACATCTATTAAGTTATTTTAGTTATTATTTGAGGTATAATTTCAGATTTTATTAATGTGGGAGTGGGACTTGATTCTTGGTGGGTTCATTAAGAATATTTCAACTTCACTAATGTTAAGCTCACATTTATATTTGAATTGATTGATTTCTCTACGGTTCAGAGTGTCTATTGATGTTAGTGAATAAGTTTTAATGAGTCCACAAGATAGTCAATCTATAAGATCCATCAAGAATATTATTGTTAATAATTTTAAGTTCCTTTCAATGCTAGTTCTTCCTTTGTATATCTTGATTAAGAAATCATGGTTTTGTGAAACATTGTACCTTCTCAAATAATCCATTTAAACTACCCACTTTAAGAAATTAGAATTAAATTTTATAAACTATGACTTTTATTTTCTTTTAACAAAATTATCTGCACTTTTTTGACTATATTAGCTAAGTGAAACATTACAAAATAGTTTTTCATAGATCAAATGTAATGGAAACAATTTTTCTTTGTAATAAAGTAATAGGCATAGTAACAATAGTAGTCGGATTCAATTGTACCACAAAGTTATCTACTATTGCACTTTCTTCATATAATTGCATGGAAAATGATAGATAGGAAACTATATAAAGAGTGAAAATATTAAGGAAACCATAGGAAATAAGTTTATTGGTCTTTTATTTAGATTTATGTTAAAACTTTTAATTATATAAAAGAATATAATAGTTTGTGCTGATTGTTTAAGATTTTAATTCTATAGAAGTAGATGAATCTAGTTGAATCATATTACATTAGACGAAGGAAGATAAAACAATCAAGTTTTGTTTTGACTATTTGAAACAAATTCACAATCAAGAAAATGTGATAAAGATGTTAATATGATTTAGAACAACAAAGAGGGGGGGTGAATCAGTTGTTCCCAGGTCCTGATGTATAAAACAAACTTAAAACTATTCCTTTAAATCAGATCCAATAACCAAAACAAACTTGGTCATCACTGATTCAATAATAGAAACATATAACAATGTAGTCCACTACCCAGCTGTAACTTAACTTATAAAACACAAAAATGTTCAAACCAAAATATTCACACAAGTATTAACACCAGGATTTATAGTGGAAACCCAATGTGAGAAAAACCACTTTGTAACATGCTACTATTATTTTCACTCTTTTGAAGTGAGCTTGGTTAAAAGCCAACCCTGTCAAAGGTTACAATACACACTGTTAGGTGTGACCTAGTTAAAGGATTTCAATCACCCTGTTAAAAGTGAGCCTTGTTATAGGACTTACATACACTCCATTAGAATGCAACCTTGTTCAAAGGATTTAACATATGACTGTTAGGTCAACCTTTGTTAAAAGGATTTTGACTATTATAATGGTTAGAAAGTAGCAGCAATATTTATCTAAAAAATATACAACCCACTTTGCAAATATTAGATCCGATTCCGTACACTAACGCTGGTTTATTGAATTTGAAACTTTTTCATCTCCATCTTTGATCTTCTCGGAACTTTTCTTCAAGCAACCACCACAATTCTCCTTCAGCCTTTTCTGCTTATACAGTCAATAAAACTTTACTGATCTTCCAGCATTATCTTCTTCACCCATGCACATACATATCCAATGCTCAAGTTCCCTTAATACTTTACTCAATTAGGTTAACTCATCTTATGCCGCTCAATCTCATTCGTAGATCTTAGGGTTAGGTCAGATTCATTGAATCTACTCGCTTCATGTTCTTCGACTTCATTTCTAGAATCATCTCAAATCTCTTAAAGATTTACCATAAAACATTTTACAGTGCATTTAATGCTTTCGAACAATCAATAAATAAAGTCAACACATTTTACATAATCTTAGAATTCAACAATGTCAGCTCCAAAACTAAATTCTCTTCAAATATAAAAATGTTGATGCTCAGTCAATACTGTGATCAACTACTTGGTCTTCATGTAGAAAGCTCGGTCATTACTAAAAATGTTTCCTCAGCTTATACTGTCTTCCTTGATAATTAACTATTGTTCGGTTGACACTAGAATTTTTCTCGGCATACATTGACTCGATCGACACTAACATTACTCGGCTTAAACATGATTTCTCCATTTTTTCTTGGTCAAGCCTACTAGTTTAGTCTTCAATCTTACTAAGATAAATAATACATTGTCTCATCATTGTACAACATAGTCAAGTACACTTTGTAGTATCAAGATAACTCAACCTTTCCCTAGGTGCTATTGTTACTATTACCCAAATTTTCCTATTTTATACAAATTTGGCTAAATCTATCCCAAGGTCTCTATTTTTACCCTGCCAAGCATCCCTAAAATTTTCATGGCTTCAGGTCTTGTCTCCTGGCCTCTGCAATTTTCTAATCCCCTGGTATGCAGTCAAAAAATTCATAAAAGTGACCGTTGTGCCCAATAAACCCTGAAAACCCTAGGTCACGTTCTAATTTTGTGTTACCTTTTCAAGCCACTTAGATCCCTCTAAACACACGTGCCCTTTAAAAGTGACCACCTTCATGTGTTAAGTCTCTAGGTTGTCGGGTGGGGTCCCTTTTAATATTTCCTACAAATGCCTAAGTCTCTCGACAATACTTTCCAAGGTGGCTCCCCTTTTAACTTGCGGTTGTCGTATGTTCGCATGGAATCTTCTGAGCCCATACAATCATGTGACAGGGTGACACCTGTCTTGGCAGGCCCAATTTTTAGTTGATATAAGATCCAACGGTTATCGCATGATCTCATGGAATCTTCTGATCCCATGCGATCATGCGACAACCATTGATATGATATCGGCATTGCAGTGCTCCATTTGTTCAGTGGGTCCATTGCCATGTAGTCCAAGGTGTCTGCTTCTGGTTGGCCGTGAGTTTGGTGACATGGAGAGGTGTCAGCGGGGCCCGATGGTTGTCTTTCCTCAAGGATTTGGTGGTTGTTGCATGTTTGCAAGGAATATTCCTTGCCCTTGTGATCATGTGATAGCCGTTGATGCTACTTTATTGCCATGGCTTTAATAGTGGGTCCTTTTTTCTGATGTGCTCGCTCCTCATTGGCTGGGGTTTTGAATAGGTGGAAGTTCGTCAGTGGGGTCAGCTTCCTCAAAGGATTAAGTTTCAAGCAGGATCAATGATCATTTTTATACCGCTAAGGTAAGATGCACGCTATTTAAGTTGGTGGTATAATGACAACCGTCTGATGAAGATAAAGAAGGCCGTGGGTCCGTGTTGTCAGATGGGTTGATGTGTAAGGCTTTTGGTTGGTCGTGAGTTGGTGATGTGGAAATCTATCAGTGGGGCCGAATATCTTAGCGAGATGGTAGGGAAGAAAGATCTACAGTGGTCACATGATCGCATGGAATCTTTTGAGCCCATGCGATCATGCGACCACCGTCCGATGCAGGGTCCAGGTTCCTTTGACTTCTGAGGTGTGGGTCTTCTCCGACGTGCTCATTTTCTATTGGGCACTACTGACGACATGGTCTTTTGACTTTTCAAGGGGCTTGTGACTATTGTAAAATTGATATGAGCCACCTGATCTACTGAGAAATAAACAGATCGACGATCATGTTTTTAACCAAACCTGGTAACCATTTATTTTCAAATTTAAATATCTCTGTGAGGGTTTTTTGCCAGTATTTGATTTTCAAGTTGTGAAGCGGTAGGGTAGCTAAAGAATTTATGTCTCTAGGACATTTGCAGTTGAAGGAGATGATGAGAAAGTCTGGGCAAGCCGTCTTCAGTCATTTCTTGTCCCTAAGAAGTACCATTCTGAGCATTCATGGTGAGACTTTGTGCAGAAAGGTCGATAGATCCAGGTTGCTTGTCTGTAGGTTGATTTCAGTATAGGGATGGGCACTTAAACAAATATCTGATCAGTTGAGATATTTGTAGAGTTACATTTATGATTAGACTTGACAGGTTTAGGGTTTGTTATTCTGTGGTAAATCTGTAACCCTAGTTAGGTTTTGCTCCCACTTGTTTAGGGGAGATGTATATATTGTATTTTTGGAGTTTTTGAGCTCAGAGTTGGACAATTGTAAAAGAATTTCACTTTTCTTAAGGGTCATTTGTGGTATCATTTCTACCCTTTGGCTTATAAAGTTGTAAATCTTTCATTGATTATTCAAACATTGTAGAGGTATTTTGTGACAATCCTTCATGTCCCTATGCTTCCTTTGTCTAAATAATCTCTTAATGAATTGAAGTCTATGCATGTTTTCAATGAAAACTTAGGGTTCTTGAGCCCTCTTACTTTCTATAATTGTGTGTGTTATTGTGTTTGATCTGATTTAGATGTTTTTATGGGTATACTTCAGCCCCCTAATAGTCTTGTCTCAATCCTACACCGAGTTGCAGAAGTGAATGTTTGCTTGCAGGTCATAAGTTGTGTCTTATGTTCAGGCCCTCCTATGAAACACTTATGCAAGCCTATTCAGTAAGTTGTGACCTACTAGACCTAAGCCTTTCATTGATTCTATCCCTCTATGCTGCAATTCATACCCTAATTTGGGTGCATCACCTAGTAGGTAGTTTGCTTTCAAGTCATTTCCCTTTCAAGTACTCCTTCTATCCCTTTCCCCCAAAGTTTACTTTTCATGTCTAGAAGAAAATTAAGGTGATTATCCAAGAGGAACCAACCTAGAACCTGGAGGTCTCATCTCAGTTAGCATAGGTCCCACAACCTAGAGATGATTCCCATGTTATACTAGGTTATCAAGACTACGAGAGCTTGAGACAAGGGTGCAAACTTAGTGTATAATAATTCTGGCATGCCCGGTGGGACGAAAGTTCAAATTCATGTTCAAGGTATGCTATCTCTAATATGCTAATAGCATCCTATAGACCTAGAAGAGGTCATTGTGCTGCAAATCTAGCGACTCCAGAAAGTCTACTAGTTTCAAAGATCAAGTGCTGGTATGTTTCAAATCTTTCATATTCAAATCCCTACTAATTGCATGAGTAGACATGTCAAGTTATTATGGATAGTCAGGATACCCACCATCCTATTATAAGATTAATGCTCAATGGGCTAGTCATCAGCCTTATCAAAGCCACCTAGAGCCTGCTTTTATCCCAAGCTTCCATACAATACAAGGCTGTCATTATATCCAGCATGCCCCAAATGATTTTTCCCTTTTGCAAGATTATGAGCGGACCCTTTGAAAAGATGGATCATGGGCACAAATGGCACAATAAAAGTTGCAAGGCCAGCTCCCCTATCATGCTTACCACCCACCCACCCCTTCTCAGCCTAATTGGCAATAGACTCTAAGCTCAGACTTCATGAAAGAGAAAGAGAAGACAAAGAATGTGTTTCTTGATTTGATTAAGCAAGTGTCTGAGATCAAAGAGTAGCAGGAAATGGAGGCTCAAAGTTATGAACAAGGGTTAGTTCCCTACCAAGTGGTAGAGGCTCTCGTTGATGAGCAACAAATAAAAAAATTCTAAGAAGAGATTAGACACCATGTTGATATTGAGACAATAAGGTTGAGATCACAAATTGCTCAACAAGAGGCTCTTAGACCTAAAATTCCAAGCTGGAGGACCCATTTGCCTCAAGAGCCTACACATGAAGAGCATGCAAAGTGCTCATTTCCAAGTTTTAGGAGCACCCTTCAAAAATCTGAGCCTGTTTTGGAACAGTTGCAACCTTATTGTGGTCTACAATAGCCTAAAGACTATATTGAGACAGAGCCAACTGCAAGGGACCAACACCAAGATGATAGGACCTTCAGTTTTCCAAGCTTCAAGATGGGTATGCCTTCTATGTCTCCCTCTAAGCCCCCTCAATTTCATATCCCAAGTTTTAAGGCAAAAAATTCCTTCCAAGAGCCTATACTTGAGATGCAGCCTACCACTCTACAAGAGCAACCTGCTCAAGAATTTTTTTTATCCCAAGAGGCCCCTCTAGTCTCTCAAGATGATGAAGTGTTGTGGATACCCCACTTGAATCTACCTCTTGGCTGTCAGATGCCAGATCTTTTCAAAGATACTAGTCTAGTGTCTGAGCAAGGACCTATGGTAAATGAGCTTTCATTTGAAGAGGAGAAAAAATCTGAGGTATCAGTGTAGAGTGATGGCTGTGGTGAAGTAGGGCAACAAGCTTGTGTGAGGATTGATGCTCAGCCTGAACTCTTGGTTGGTTTGTTTGATGAGCTACCCCTCTTTGTTGATGATGAAGAAGAGACCATGCCATTACCTATGGGTGAAGGTTAATCAGAACAAAAGGTCCACCATCAATAGGAGGTTGATATAGAAGGGGATGCTATGCTTTTATTTGATAAGATGCCTAGTTTTGTTGAGCAAGATGATAAAGATATGATCATAGCCACCTCTCTGAAGTTGTAGCAGCTAGAAGAGATTGATCCTGAGGATATGTTGATTCATGAGCTTGATCTCATCTTTGAGGAGGAGACTTCCCAATGTGCAGAAGATAACCAAAGCCTTGGGGAGGATTTTTTGGAGCACATCATAGGAGGCTTGTGTATGGAGCTTGATTGTAAAGAGCCAGTCATTCTTGGGGATCTTTAGGATATTGACAATTTTGATGAGCTCTTGGCTTGTTTAAAAGTAGAGGATGACAGTCCCCTATCCACAGATGATGAGTTGACAAGGCTATCCATGATGGAAGGAAACCATGAAGATAAAGAAGAAGCGATCAAGGAGAGTCCTACCTTCAGACTTTCAAGAGGCTACCCTATCAGATACTTGGCACAGAAGGAGTTTGCCGAGGCTCCTCCATATGGTCAATTGGAGGAAGGTAAACTTGATCCCATTTTTGCAGAGGCAATTAATAATTATTTGAAAAATTTTTGTGTGCCTCTTATCTTTGTAGCTATCCTCATGTGTCTAATGCAAAATACCCTGATGAGGAAAGGTAGCTATTTTTCACAACCAGTGAATGGTTTTGTTTGACCAGGTTTCTGTAACTGGTTAGTTTAGGATAGGTTAGGTTTTCTTGCTTTCTGTCCCTATTTTCTAGCTTAGTTTCCTGCTTTCCAAGAAGTGCCTGTGCACAAGGTTGTCTTTCTGGTTTTCAGTTTTGTCTCTCTGTCAAAGTTTTGTGTTCCTGAGATGACCCCATGCCCAATGGATTGCTTTAAGGCCACTGATCAATATCTAGCAGGCTGACATCCAACAGAAATTGCCAAAATGTTACCCAAATTTTCCTATTTTATACAAATTTGGCTAAATCTATCCCAAGGTCTCTGCTTTTACCCTGCCAAACATCCCTAAAATTTTCATGGCTTCAGGTCTTGTCTCCCGGCCTCTACAATTTTCTAATCCCTTGGTATGCAGTCAAAAAATTCATAAAAGTGACCATTGTGCCCAATAAACCCTAAAAACCCTAGGTCACATTCTAATTTTGTGTTACCTTTTCGGGCCACTTAGATCCCTCTAAATGCACGTGCCCTTTAAAAGTGACCACCTTCATGTGTTAAGTCTCTAGGTTGTCAGGCGGGGTCCCTTTTAATATTTCCTACAAATGCTTAAGTCTCCCGACAATACTTTCCAAGGTGGCTCTCCTTTTAACTTGCGGCTGTCGCATGTTCATATGGAATCTTTTGAGCCCATGTGATCATGCGATAGGGTGACACCTGTCTTGGTGGGCCCAGTTCTCAGTTGATATAAGATCCAACGGTTATCGCATGATCTCATGGAATCTTCTGGTCCCATGCGATCATGCGACAACCATTGATACAGTATCGACATTGCAGCACTCCATTTATTCAGTGGGTCCATTGCCACATAGTTCGAGGTGTCTACTTCTGGTTGGCCATGAGTTTGGTGACATGGAGAGGTGTCAGTGGGGCCCGGTGGCTATCTTTCCTCAAGGATCTGATGGTTGTTGCATGTTCGCAAGGAATATTCCTTGCCCTTGCGATCATGCAACATCCATTGATGCTGCTTTATTGCCACGGCTTTGACAGTGGGTCCTCCTTTCTGATGTGCTTGCTCCTCATTGGCTGGGGTTTTGAACAGGTGGAAGTTTGTCAATGGGGTCGGCTTCCTCAAAGGATTAAGTTCTGAGCAAGATCGATGATCATTGTTATACCACCAAGGTAAGATGCACGCTATTTAAGCTGGTGGTATAATGACAACCGTCCGATGAAGATAAAGAAGGCCGTGGGTCCGCATTATTAGATGGGCTGATGTGTAAGGCTTTTGATTGGTCGTAAGCTAGTGATATGGAAATCTATCAGTGGGGCCGAATATCTTAGTGAGATGGCAGGGAAGAAAGACCTATGGTGGTCGCGTGATCGCATGGAATCTTTTGAGCCCATGCGATCATGTGACTGTCATCCGATGCAGGGTCCAGGTTCCTTTGACTTCTGAGGTGTTGGTCTTCTCTGACGTGCTCATTTTCTATTGGGTGCTACTGATGACATGGTCTTTTGGCTTTTCAAGGGGCCCGTGACTATTTTAAAATTGATATGAGCCACCCGATCTGCTAGGAAATAAAAGGATCGATGATCACATTTTAAACCAAACTTGGTAACCATTTATTTTCAAATTCAAATATCTCTGTGAGGGTTCTTTGCCAGTATTTGATTTGCAGGCTGCGAAGCAGTGGGGTAGCTAAAGAATTTATGTCTCCGGGACATTTTCAGTTGAAGGAGATGATGAGAAAGTCTGGGCAGGCCGTCTTTAATCATTTCTTGTCCCTAAGAAGTACCATTCTGAGCATTCATGGTGAGACTTTGTGCAGAAAGGTCGATGGATCTAGGTTGCTTGTCTGCATGTTGATTTCAATACAGGGATGGGCATGTAAACAAATATCTGATCAGTTGAGATATTTGTAGAGTTACATTTATGATCAGACTTGATAGGTTTAGGTTTTGTTATTCTATGGTAAATCTGTAACCCTAGTTAAGTTTTGCTCCCGCTTGTTTAGGGGAGATGTATATATTGTATTTTTGGAGCTTTTGAGCTCAGAGTTGGACAATTGTAAAAGAATTTCACTTTTCTTAAGGGTCATATGTGGTATCATTTCTACCCTCTGGCTTATACAGTTGTAAATCTTTCATTGATTATTCAAACATTGTAGAGGTATTTTGTGACAATCCTTCATGTCCCTATGCTTCCTTTGTCTAAATCATCTCTTAATGAATTGAAGTCTATGCATGTTTTCAATGACAACTTAGGGTTCCTAATCCCTCTTACTTTTTGTAATTGTGTGTGTTATTGTGTTTGATCTGATTTAGATGTTTTTGTGGATATACTTCAGCCCCCTAATAGTCTTGTCTCAATCCTACACCGAGTTGCAGAAGTGAATGTCTGCTTGCAGGTCATAAGTTGTGTCTTATGTTCAGGCCCTCCTATGAAACACTTATGCAAGCCTATTCAGTAAGTTGTGACCTACTAGACCTAAGCCTTTCATTGATTCTATCCCTCTATGCTGCAATTCATACCCTAATTTGGGTGCATCACCTAGTAGGTAGTTTGTTTTCAAGTCATTTCCCTTTCAAGTACTCCTTCTATCCCTTTCCCCCAAAGTTTACTTTTCATGTCTAGAAGCAAATTAAGGTGATTATCCAAGAGGAACCAACCTAAAACCTGGAGGTCTCATCTCAGTTAGCATAGGTCCCACAACCTAGAGATGATTCCCATGTTATACTAAGTTATCAAGAATACAAGAGCTTGAGACAAGGGTGAAAACTTAGTGTATAACAGTTACCAACCTTGCCTATCCCCTTAGCAACACTCAAAGAGATATAATACTTTCCTAAGTAGGAATAGTCTTATCAATTAAGGTTTGACATCAATGACAATACAACAATTATTTCAATTGCAGTTTCCAACAATCTCCCTCTTTGGCATTGATGGAAACACCATATGATATCACCTGAATAACACATGGATTACCAACCAATCCAAAAACTTATCTGTTCATCAGAGAATTATTTATAATATCTTTAGCTTCATTTTGATTCAAAATCCTATAAGCCTCACTTCTATGACTATCAGAAGTATTAAGATCTCCCTCTATTCTGATCCTTCATTTCAGTTCATCACCCTTACCTTTCAGTGTCATGTGTTATCATATCAGTTCATCTCCCTCTTTGAAAAAAATGCCAAAGTAGCAACTAAAACATACATCCATTAGATGTAGATAATATCTATGCAGCTGAGTGTTTCTCCCTCTGTCATCTTGCTTATGACTGATTCCTTGTCTTTGCTCCTTTTCATAGCTCTAGGCCAACCCTAAAGTGTGACAATCTTCTGCATCAATTTGTCAAATATTCTACTGTAGCATATTTGATGCAGTGCTCCTAGCTTGACTAGGCAGCCTCAGTTAGGAGGACCCCTAATTGACTTCTCAAATACTCATGAGCTTCTTTGGGTAAAGCTTTAGTGAATATGTCTGCTAATTGTTCCTTTGTATTCACATATTCCATTCAGACTTCTTTATCTTGTACTAATTATCTCAAGTAGTGATACTTGATTGCTATGTGCTTGGTCTTAGTGTGCATCACTGGATTCTTAGAAATATTGATAGCACTTGTGTTGTCATAGAAAATAACAATAGGTTTAGTGATTTATTCTTTCATGCCTATCAACAATTGTTTTATCCATACCATATTTGAACATTTTACTGCAGCAACAACATACTCGGCCTCGACAGTAGATTGGGAAATGCAATTTTGTTTCTTGCTCATCCAAGAGACTAATCTCTGTCCAAGAAAGAAAGCTCCACCACTAGTACTCTTTCTGTCATCTACATTTCCTGCCCAATCAACATCTGTATAAACTTTGAGTTCAAATTTGTCATCCTTCTTATAATATAGACCATAGTCAACAGTTCCTTTCAAGTATCTCATAATTATTTTCACAGCCATCATGTGTGTTTCCTTAGGATTGGCAGATAATCTTGCCACAATCCCAACAACTAGTGCAATATCTGGTCTACTATGTACAACATACTGCAATTTTCCAATCATGGATTTGTACAAAGTCTGATTCACTTCTGCAGCATCATCATTCTTAGATAACTTTTGTCCAGTAAGCATAGGAGTACTCAATGGTTTAGCATCTTCCATCCCAAAAGTTTTTAGTATTTCATTAACATACTTAGACTGTGCAATGAAAATTCCATTCTTCCTCTGGTATACTTGTAAACCAACAAAGAATTTGATCTCACCAAACATGATCATTTCAAATTTAGTTTGCATTTCATTTGAAAATATTTTACACAATGCATCTTGTCCACCAAAAATAATGTCATCCACAAAGATTTTTGCCAACAGGATACCTTTACCTTCTTCATCTTTCATGTACAAATTGCTTGTGTCATTTGTTCTTGAAAATCCAATCTATATCAAGTAGTTGTGAAACCTCTCATACCATGCTCTGGGAGCTTGCTTCAATCCATATAGTACTTTGTTCAGTTTGCACACCATGTGTCTTCTATTTGGATCAATAAAACCTTCTAGCTATTCTATGTAAACTTCTTCTTCTAGTATACCATTCAAAAATGTAGACTTGACATCCATTTGATATACCTTGAAATCTTTATAAGTAGCATATGCAAGCAGAGTTCTCACTCCTTCCAATCTAGCTACAGGGGCAAATGTCTCCCCATAATCTATTTCTTCTTTTCGTGTGTAGCCTTTGCATACCAACCTAGCTTTGTTCCTAGTTATTTCACCATTTTCATTCATCTTATTCCGAAACACCCACTTTCTTCCTATAACATTTTTTTTTTCAAGTCTCGGCACCAGAGTCCAAGTATCATTCTTCTCAATCTCTTCATTCATTGCTTGTATCCAATCTTCATTCTCCAATGCCTCTCTAGTTGACTTGGGTTCAAATTCACACAGTAGACATGTTGGATCCTTAGTCTTTCTTCTGGTTTGAATTCCAGTGTTTTTGTCTCCAATTATCTATTAAGGCTTGTGATGTCTTCTTACATATTTTGCCAAAATAGGTTCAACTCTTTTCTCCTCTATTTCATCAGGTTCCCCAACAAGATTGTCAGATTCAGTTTCTGAATGCTTAGCAATCTCTTCCTGATACTCGACAACATTTTCTTGTAGCTTGACATGTTCTTGTTGTCTTTCGGTACAATTTTCCTATGCTCGGTAGCATCTGTCTGTCATTTGGCATTGCTTATCCGAGACTCAGCATTAGGTGCAAGTCTGTTAATTGCCTCTTCTTCTTCCTCAATGTACACAAAAGATCTCTAATCTTCTGGTTCTCTTTTGCTGTCAGCTTCATTTATTTTTGCATACTCATCAATTTTCACATTCACACTTTCCACAATTTTGTTAGTGTTAGAGTTCAAACACTTATAAGCTTTACTTTTTGTGGAATATACTAGGAATATGCCTTCATCACTCTTAGCATCAAACTTTCCATTCCTAGTGTCTTTTAATATATAGCACTTACTTCCAAAGATTCTAAAGTATTTAACACTCGGTGCATGTCCATGCCATAATTCATAGGGTGTCATATCTGTACCTTTCTTGATTTGTACCCAGTTAAGAGTGTAGAAAATAGAGCTTATAGCTTCTTTCCAGTATTTTTGTGCCACATTCTTTTCAATCAACAATGTCCTTGCACAATCCAAGATAGATCTATTTCTTCTTTTTGCTATACCATTCTGTGGAGGTGTTCTAGGTGTAGACATTTGTATTTTAATTCCTCTATCATTGCAAAATAGATTGAATTCATTTGATGTAAATTCTCCACCTCGGTCAGATCTAAGACATTTCAGGTTCCTACTTGTCTCCTTCTCAACCTTAGCCAAATACCACTTAAGGGATTGAAAAGCTTTAGATTTTTCTTTTAGAAACATTACATGCATCATCCTAGTATGATCATCAATGAACAAGATAAAGTATCTAGCACCATAGTAACTTTGTACACCCATAGGTCCACAAAGGTCAATATGAACCAAATCTAAAATATTTTTAGAAGTAAAGGATTTTCTCTTAAAACTTGACTTTGTCATCTTTGCTAATTGACATTCCTTGCACATCACATTCTCAGGTTTCTTCAATCTAGGTAGACCTCTTACCTTTTTCTTCTTACTTATCTCTACCAGATTGTCAAAGTTAACATGACATAGCCTTTTATGCCATAACCAAATATCATCAAGTTATGCAATTAAACATGTTTCTTCAGATAGTTCAAGATAGAAAAAATTACCTCTAGTCTGATCTCCACTTCCAATTAGTTCTCCTGTAGCATCAAATATTTTATCTAGCTTGTGATGAAATTCCACTCGGTAACCAGTTTTGTTTAGCTGAGCAACACTTAACAAATTATAATTAAGACCTTCAACCCAATATGCACTTTCACAAGATATCTTATCAGTTAGTTTAATCAAACCTTTTCCTCTAACAGGGCATGGTGCATCATTACCAAATTTTACACTTTTACCTCTGTAATGATGTAAGGTCTCAAACTTATTTTTGTCACTAGTCATGTGATGTGAATAGCCATTGTCAATAATCCATTTATCATTCTTGTTCACATAGGATATCAATGCAGTTTTCTCATCCTCATCAAATTCATCTTTCATTGCAACATAGACTACCTCAATTTCAAAATCATCACTATCAGTGTTAGTCTCTTCTTCAGCAATGTAACAAGATTTCTTACCTTTTCCTTTGTAGTCCTTGTTCCTTCGGTAGCTTCTGTCATCTCTTCTATCTTTGTGTTTTCTTTTTTCTTTCATCATCTTTATCCTTCCTGTCAGGACATCTAGCAGCTATATGACCAACTTTATTACATGCAAAACATATGATAGGGAGTTTACCTTTATACTTTCCTTTTCCTCTTCTCAGTCTTCTAGCCATAAGAGCTTCTAGATCTTCCAGTTCTTCATCAGAAGTGTCACTGTCACTTTCACTTTCACTTATGCATCCTTCTTTTTCTTTCTTTGGCTTGTTCAGAACTAGTTGAGACTTGAAAGTAGATTCAACATTACCAATGCTTCCAATAGTGAAATTATCATAGTTAGAGAGTTCAAAAGCAGTCAGCTTACCAACCAAACTTTCCAAAGTAAGCTCATTAGCAGAGTTGCATCTAAATTCCCGAATAGCTAAGATCTTAATAGCATATATAGGACGTAGGGTTCTTAGTACTTTCCCAATTATAGTTTCATCATCAATAACCCCATTTTCTCCTCTAATAGCATTCACGACTTCTTTTATTCTACCACAATATTGTGCAATGTTTTCACCTTCTTGCATTCTCATTTCATCAAACTTACCTCTAAGACTCTCGGCCTTGGCTTTCAGTACATTTAAGTGACCACCATAGATCCTTGCGAGAGTGTCCCACATCTCCTTAGCAGTTGTGCAATCCTTAATGTCCTCAAATTCTGGATAGCTTAGGGTAGATGCAATTTCCAACATTGCCTAATTATGTTCTTGCTTAGCTCTCATTCTTTGGTAGTCAAAGGTGCGATAGGTGAGACATAGCCATTATCAATGTAGTACTTTGCAGAGTCACCAATACTAGCCAAGTGCAGCTTCATCAAGCTTTTCCATGCAGGGAAGTTTTCCTTATTCAGCTTTGGTACCTCCTTCTTATACATCCTGATCATTTGCTTCAAGCCCCTTTAAACTTGATTTTTGTAAACACTAATAATAAGAAACAAAACTCTGATACCAATTGTTAATATGATTTAGAACAATAGAGAGGGGGGGTGAATTAGTTGTTCTCAGGTCCTGATGTATAAAACAAACTTAAAACTATTCCTTTAAATTAGATCCAATAACCAAAACAAACTCGGCCATCACTGATTCAATAATAGAAACATATAACAATGCAGTCCACTACCCAGCTGTAACTTAACTTGTAAAACACATAAATGTTCAAACCAAAATATTCACACAAGTATTAACACCAGGATTTATAGTGGAAACCCAATGTGGGAAAAACCACTTTGTAACATGCTACTATTATTTTCACTCTTCTGAAGTGAGCTCAGTTAAAAGCCAACCTTATCAAAGGTTACAATACACACTGTTAGGTGTGGCCCGGAAAGGATTTCAATCACCCTGTTAAAAGTGAGCCTTGTTATAGGACTTACATACACTCCATTAGAATGCAACCTTGTTCAAAGGATTTAACATATGACTGTTAGGTCAACCTCTGTTAAAAGGATTTTGACTGTTACAATGGTTAGAAAGTAGCAACAATATTTATCTAAAAAATATACGACTCACTTTGCAAATATTAGATCCGATTCCGTACACTAATGCTGGTTTATTGACTTTGAAACTTTTCCATCTCCATCTCTGATTTGCTCGAAACTTTTCTTCAAGCAACCACCACAATTCTCCTTTAGCCTTCTATGCTTATACAGTCAATAAAACTTTATTGATCTTCCAGCATTATCTTCTTCACCCATGCACATACATATCCAATGCTCAAGTTCCCTTGATACTTTCCTCAATTAGGTTAACTCATCTTATGCCGCTCAATCTCATTCGTAGATCTTAGGGTTAGGTCAGATTCATTGAATCTACCCACTTCATGTTCTTCGGCTTCATTTCTAGAATCATCTCAAATCTCTTAAAGATTTACCATAAAATGTTTTATAGTGCATTTAATGCTTTCAAACAATCAATAAATAAAGTCAACACATTTTACATAATCCAAGAATTCAACAATGTTAGCTCCAAAACTAAATTCTCTTCAAATATAAAAATGCTGATGCTCGGTCAATACTGTGATGAACTACTTAGTCATTACTAAACATGTTTCCTCGGCTTATACTGTCTTCCTTGACAATTAATTGTTGTTCGGTTGACACTAGAATTTTGCTCGGCATACACTGACTCGGTCGACACTAACATTACTCGGCTTAAACATGATTTCTCCATTTTTGCTCCGTCAAGCCTACCAATTTAGTCTTTAGTCTTAGTAAGATAAATAATACATTGTCTCATCATTGTACAACATAGTCAAGTACACTTTGTAGTATCAAGATAACTCAACCTTTCCCTAGGTGCTATTGTTACCAACCTTGCCTATCCCCTTAGCAACACTCAAATAGACATAGTACTTTCCTAAGTAGCAACAGTCTTACCAATTAAAGTTTGACATCAATGACAATACAACAATTGTTTCAATTGTAGTTTCCAATAAAAGAGTCATCATAATATTGAAGAATATTGAACACTCAAAACTATTTTTCAATACTATAAACAATTATTTGATAAGTTAACTAAAAGAGATACATAGGGAATATATGCTCATAGTTTCCATACTGCTAATTTTGAAGAATAATGCCATACATCCAAGTCCGCATGGTGAAAAATAATGGTAAATAGATCTGTACAATAATCACTTGGTCCCACAAAAAAAATCCACACAAAAATTCAAATATATATCTATATCTGTTTGTTCATACCATCATTCCATTTATTTGATTAGATCTTTCATGGCAGAGCATAAATATAAAATTTTAAATATGTTTCTATGCTTTGATTCATATACCGGAATTACAACAACTTGATCATTTTGAGTGTATTTTTTCATCTTGTCACTGAAGAGGGCATAGAGGTCATCAACGAATGGTCATGACAAAATTTTAAATATGTTTCTATATGCTAACTACTTGATCATTTTGAGTGTATTTTTTCATCTATTCAGTGGAGAGCGCATAGAAGTCATCAAAGAATGGGCATGACAAAATTTGAGGGTGAAGACTCTCATAATTTGGGCACCACAAAGTTAAGAAAAAAAGGGGATAAATGAAATATAAAAATAAGGGAAGTTGTTGGGGACTTCGTCCATCCACAATCTAGAGAGAATAATTTGCAGTCAAAGCCATGTAAAATTTCTGAAAGAAAAACAAAAACCTTCTTCATGAACCTCCCAACAAATCTCACCACTGCATTTGAATCACTTTCAAATGTGCTTTGAATTTTTTTAAAATCAATATCCTGTAAACTGTGTTGGGTGGGAGAAATTTTAAGAGCCTAAAATGGACCAAAAGGTCTATTTATTCTTCTATTAGTCAAATAATCTTTTATCATGTTATGCGTGAAGATAGATTATATATTATAGTAGTTTTTATGTGTCTTTAATTTTGTATCACTTTCTAATGTGGATTGATTTTTAAAAAAATTAATATCCTGTAAATTGTGTTGGGTGGGAGAAATTTTAAGAGCCTAAAATGGACCAAAAGGTTTATTTATTCTTCTCTCAGTCAAATCATCTTTTATCATGTTAAGCATGAAGATAGATTATAGTAGTTTTTATGTGTCTTACATTTTATTTTGTGTGGAAATTAGTTATAGGGTTATTTTTAACAGAGTCACTGGTTAAAAAAATATACTTCATTTTTGTTGGATAGATGTGTTAAAACACTACAAGCGGCAAAGGTTCTTAGCCGAAGAGGTTTAGCCTAAGGCTCATACTCTCATATCATGTAACTAAAATGGTTTTGTAGATGAACTCTATAAAAAAATCTGCAACAAGTGAAACGTCTAGTGTAGATAGACATGAACCACTTTTGAAGTTGAGCATTCTGTGAGAAGTCATTGACATCGCCATTGGAGCAATGATCAAAATCAAGGGAATCACAAAAGATAAGGTTGTAAGAATGACCGAAGTTTGAGCACAACCTCCATCCACTTTTGGTATAATATTAATGATAGTAATATTGCATGAGAGAAGTATAATTGCAACTATCCAGATCTTCTTTGTCTCTTGCCATTGTTTTCGTAGGTTTTCGTGCTTTGTAGAAAATTGAAAGAGACATGAAATCACTCCCTCCTCTTCCTCCTCCTCCTTTCTCTTGTAAGGCATGTCCTTATTTTCTTTGTGCCTCTACATGTTATATACTTTATTCATACTTTCTTTACACCTCTACATGAATATTTTTTGGCAAGGTGTATAGCAAAAAAAATGTGGAGTTGACTCAACAGCTACCAATTTCTTTTTAAAAATAATAATTTAATTTTTTTTTTACAAATACGTTTTCATGCATATTATAATAAATTTATTATACTTAAAGCTCTCATCTCTTTCAGTCATTATGTTAGTTGGCCCACATGTTTGGTCTTTCAATTCAATCCTTTTTCTTTGTCTTCCCTTCTATATTGTCGCATGTATAAAGTGCTCAAATCTTGTTCTTGATTTATAAATTTAAAGGTTGGTGCTTTATATATTGAACCTTTGGTTACACTAGAATTTTAGAATATGATCCTTGAAATATTTTGTCAGTTATCAATGTATTTTATTTACATGGAGATCTGTATTTGTGAGCCCTTATTTCATTTATTATTACATATCTAATATTTTATTTTATAGGAAAAATGAAATGTAATGCCCAGCCGAGGAACCTCAACATGAGGACTTAATATTTAACATAACATGCAAAATATATTTTTTAAATATAATAATGCACTACATCAAGTTAAGCAACACTATCATACCATTTGTTATATAAAAAATAGAAAACAAGAGGATAAATAATATACCTATTGTCATGTTTAATTAACAAGTAGTTATCATTGCATACTTTATTTGTGCTTTCATATTTCGTCACCATGTTGCAATACATATATCTACACACATGTCTTCATAGCTAGATGCATGTCATATGGGTCATTTAACATTAAATACATGATCATAAATATTATCTTTTTTATTAACTTATCTATAAGAATTATAGCTTAAGAATAGAAAAGTCTTAAGGTGTCAGACCTAAGTCTTGAGTGCTCATGTTTGATGACCTTTCCTACATCATGCACAAAGAATTCATAGTTTGACTCTTGAATTTTGAACCATATTATACCAGTTCACAAAACTAGGGGTACAAAATACGTGATATGTTTATTATTGTATATTTTAAAGGATTCAAAAGTGTGTACGCAACCCTTTCTAGGGTAGGGTCCCTAGATAATTCATTGTCAACTACCACCCACTTGTTGAAAAAGAGATAAAAACTTATTAAGGGTATAATTACCATACACCACACATCTTTAATTTTTCAAACATAGATTTATCATTAAAATCATTCTAAGGTAATTATGACCTACCTAAACAACATCCATTCTAAAGAATAACACTTGGGAAATCAATATGATTGACAACAATAATGACACCCATGATAATCTTACCATAAGACTGCTAAGGGATATTAACAACATATTGCCACCAACTAGTGTTAATCAATTCACAATCATAAGAAGATTATAAATATTAAAAATATAATCTATATTATGATATAATGAAGATGATATTAAAATTATGAATTGATACTCACATGATAACATAGATTATCATTAATAATTTTATTTCATGAAAATATATATTAGGTTATTTAAATTATCTTAATATCACACAATGAAATCTATTATACATTTTGTAAAAATGAAATAAAACCTTCAACACATCTAAAACCCAAATCCCCTTTACATCTACCAAAATGGCAGCAAATTAATGTAAGTAAAAATCTATTTATGACATGCAAAAAAGTAATATACTTTCATCATGTATTACAAGGACAAATATTGTTCATACACATATCAAACATTCCACAAAGACAGTGCGTTCATAACTAAATTTTAATAGAATATAAACCTTCATACATGTACTCAAATTTATCCTTTATCTAACATCAAAGAAGATGTCATCTACACTAACTTATAGGATCATGAATACCTAAAGTTTTGAGCATAAGCAACACATTGGATAGATTTATCCACTGCATTCCTAGAAGTGTATTTTCCTCCATATCATTTAATATGACCTATGTGTGTAAAAGGTGGTTGCTAAATAGAAGTACACTCTAATAAGTTTTTATGTGATTGATGTAAACAATGAAATTAGAATAATAAAAAAATGAAACCAACCAAGGTAGCTCATTGCCTTCTAGGAGATAGGAGTATGAGTTTTTCTCTTAGTTCATTACAAAACCCAATGACTATAGATGTAATATTAATGAAGAATTTCAATCTAATATGGAAATGCGATGTTCATCCAATTAACTAAGAGTTAATGTATTTTAGGAAAATAAAATGAAGTGTTCCTAGATTTGATGGATGCGATAATGATATAATTAAAACTAACTAACTATGCAATTAAGATAACTAACAATGATTTCAATGCACATGAATACATTGATGATGTTTCACTACTTAGAAAAATATCCTTGATGCTTTGTGAGAATGGAGGTCTGGTTATATAGGAATCCTCTCGAGAATGAATGGACAAGATTGACCAAAGATGGATGATTGAGATTTGTTCTAGACTAGCACAATCCATGTGCAATTGATTCGATTGGTCGAGAGAATTAGTTAATTGAACTCGTTTGGTCAGCTATTCCAAAAAATTCTTAGGTTGAATTAAAGTTGCTAAATTGAAAGATGAGTTAATAGAGGTGGAATCCTAGTTAACTAGATTTTTTCCAAAATTGTTCTTAGTTGACTGAATGATGACTCTATAAATGCATTTTTGGAATAATTAAATGAATTATATGACATCAATCTACATACAATTCTCTTGAAGATAAAATAAATAATTTTGAAAAAATATGAATCTTTCATCAAATTATGGTGGTTGTACACCAGAGATTTTGAAAATGTACTTTATATTCAATTAAAAATTAATTATAAAACAAATATTTAGTAAAACAATAAGAAAAATATGCTCATCAATCTTTGGTGTCTTAGGTATATTTCCCTAGAAGGATTTCCAAAATTCATTTATTTAGGTCAAAATATGGTGGTCGTACATGGCTATGGTATGGTCCCAAAATAAAGCATTTTGAAAAGTGGCTATTAAACATTCCTACTAAAAATAAATTTATACCATGTGGGTATTTAAATAAATTATATATTTGGAAATTAGACTCCAAGCACTACATTTTATATTACTAAAGTTTTTTGAGATTCAATCTCTAAGGGCCTCAAAATTAGACATCAATTGATATAAAATTTGAAAAATAGGGAAAACACTTCCACTTTTTTGCCCAAAAGTGGGACTTAACTTCTTGCAGCCACCCTCTATGAAACCACTAGATCCTCCTCTTTGGTTTCTAAATATACCACTAAACTTAGGCCTTCTTCTTCCAAAATTCCCTCTTGAACTTGGTGCTTGTTCTTGTGATATGTTTGACTCACCTTGAACTCATTGTAGTTGTCCTCTATCAACATATGAACCTCAACCTCTGAAAGTCCTTCCCATACCTATATTTTTTTTCTTACTTCCTTTCCTATATTTCTTCAACCATTAAAGCTTTTTGATAACATTCTTCAAGTGTCTTGAGGCTTGTAAGGCTCATTTCAACTTGTATTCCAAATATTAGTCCACTAAGATATCTTGCAACCTTATCGATATCTTCCTCCATATGACCTGATATGATGCTCAATTTATAGAACTCTTCAATGTATTCAATCACATTATTGTCCTTTTGTATGAATCATTTTATCCTATGTAATTGAGTGGTGTAGTCTCTGGGCAATAATTTTTATTTCAACTTGGAAACCATCCTATACTAAGAAGTAATTTTGTCTTTGACATTCTGCTTTGTTTCATCTTACACATAATCCCACTATAACGATGGATGACCTTTCAACTTGGTTCTCACCAACTTCACCTATTTCTTTGCAAGAACCTCTTCAAGATAAAAATAATTGTCTAACTCCCCTATCCAATCAAGGATTTCATCATTCTAAGTTTCTGTATATAATGGTAGATCAACTTTTATCTTGGTTCCTTCAATTTTGACAACCTTTAGTATTCTTTCCAACTTGATCTCTTCAACATCCCTCTCCTTTGGAAGTTCTTCTTAGAGTGGATTTGACTAAATGAACCCCTCTTCTTGGTTAATCATGTCTCATATGACCAATTTCTTCTTTTATAGGCTTCTACTTATGTGAGTCTTTCTTCTAAGATAATCCTCATCTCTCTCATTTCCCTAGCAAGGACATCTTCTAGTTGCACAACCACTCTTTCTGTCACCCTTTCAATATCATTGACTCTTGGAGGCATGTTTCTTGATTCTTGATCCTAATTATCCTTAGTGTATTTATTATCTTTGATACAAATATGATGTAGTTGAAGGACTTCAACTTAAACTTGTAATTCAAAAAAAATCTAAAGAACTACAATGGTCTCTTCAATGCAACTAGATACATTCTAGGTTCTCTTTCATAAATGCCTTACCATTAGGCCTATTAGGAACCTAATATTTTCATAGAACCACTTACAATTGATTAAATAAAACTTCTTCTACACATTTGACACCATTTGAGGCATCTCTTTCAATTGACAACCCCAAATCATGCATGAATATTTCAAACTCTCAATGTCAAGGATTTAATATTTGTCTTTACATAGGCATGCCATCTATAGATTTCTTACTTAAATTAATCCATAAAAAAGGCCTATTCAATATTTTACACCATGGATTCAGAGTCTTAACATTCAATTTCCCACATTCAATTTCCCATTGATCAAAGAAAAGCATAGTTCATTAAATCACCAAACTCAACTTGACTTTGGCTCTTTCTAGCTTGGTTGCAACCCTACAACATGAGTAACAATCATCGATATCTTTTACAGACCAAAAAATATAAACTTCTTCCTTTAATGGATGATGGAATACATAAAAAAGACCTTCCAAAAAATTTCCATGGGTTTCCAAAGGTGGATGGTTAGGATATTAATCAAACATGCTCACTAAAAACCCAAGGTAGAGTTTAGAGATGTTCATACAGAAATGGCTATAAGTTGAGAAAAAATATGTAAGATCACCTTAAAAAGAAAAAAATTAGTTTATTATGACACAGGGATAAATTTTACAATTAATTCCATGCATGAACCCTTCTATATGAGCATCTACAACATGTTTCTTTTGGATTGTTCATATGAAAACTGCTCATTCGGGACAAATAGTACCAAAAATGCCATAACTTTTACAAAGCTAAATAAAATTTGATCATGCCACTTACATTTGAATGCTAACTAATTCTCTAACTTTTTCCCATTTGTGAAAGTCTGTATTATTCATGTACATGCTATACAACATGAGATTTAAAATTATATTGTATGAAAACACATTAAAAATAGGTTGTTTAGGTTTCAAAACAAGTCTCTTTCATTTCAACCTTATCCAATCCTCCATTCTCATAGAAATAATTTTTTTAACATCCTTTTCCATCATTCTTAATTCCTACAACTATCTACAATCAATTTCATACAAAGTCACATTTGTTTTTACAAGTTTACCACATTTTTTGCATTACAACATTGCATTTTCTTCAATTTTTTTGATAACTTATTCAATTCTTGCACATCCTAAGGCCCACATGACCTAAATGTTTTAAAAATAGCTTATTGAAATTAAACAACCAAAAATCAAGGTTCTGGAATAAATTCCAAACCTCAAAAACTTAAAAAGCACTCTTAGGAAATTCAAACTAGTTTGGGCAGGAAACCATGGAATTTGAATTCCCAACCTTATTCACCTAATTTAAACCCATATATAATCCTATCTCCCACAAAAAGACCTTACCCAACAAAATGAATACAAAAGCACATCACAAAGGGTTCTCCTACAGTAGAAATAAAGATATAAATAAATCTTAGAAATATATTGCAATAGAAGATATAATTATTGTAGATGTGATGAAGCCATACCAATCCTCTTGAAATTGTTATAAAAAACACTTGAACTTAACCAAAAAAATGAATACAAAACTCATCACAAAGGATTCTCCTATACCAAAAACATAGATATAAATAACTCTTAAACACATATTGGGTGGAGATATGAGGATTGTAAATATGTTGAAGCCAGACCAATCCTCTTGAAATTATTATTCAAATCATCATCTTGTTTGGCAAGCCCAACTCATCTCTTTGAGTCGGATCAACACCTACCAATTGCTTTTGAAAAATTTAAAAGCCTTTTTTATGAATCTATTTTCATGCATATTCTAATCTATTCATTCATTATACTTAAAGTTCTCATCTATTTGAGTTATTATGTTAATTGACTTGCGTGTTTGGTGTTTCAATTTGATCTTTGTGTTTTGTATGTCATTCTGTAGTGTCGCATACACAGAGTTATCGATTTAGGAATTTCAATATTGGTGTTTCATATATTGAACTTTCAATTACAAAGAAATTTTAGAATATCCTATATTGAAATATTTTATTGGTTCTCAATGTATTTTATTTGATTTAGGAATTTAAGGGATGGTCTTTTATATATCGAGCCTTTAGTTACACTATAATTTTATAATATGCTATCTTGAAAGACGCTATAAAAACTATTGCAACATGCTCACCTATAGGGTCCTTTCCTCTATTAATGTGGAATATAATAGCAAAAGAACCTTAAAGTATGCAAAGTCCAAGGATGACTATAAAAAAATATGACAATTACAAATTATACAAGGATAATGTTTAGTTGATTTTATTTTAGCTTAAGTTTAAGCTAAACTCAATGTACAAATTAAAGAGTTAAGTTAGGAAATGGGAAAAATAATTTAACTCAATATTTTTAAAATGATGTATCAATAATACATGCTAGATATTTTATTTTCAATAATTAATATGAATTATTTAGATTGATAGGATTGCACCTATTAATTTGTTCCACAAAGTAATCCTCTAAACATTCTTAAAAATGTTAGAAATAGTTCACATTAATAATTTAATAAAATAAAAATTAATAAAATTGCTCATGGGGATCGTCTCTGGAGTTCCTTGTTTCTATCACCACCTTCGCATCCTGGTTTTGGGAATTTTGACTAGTGATGCTTTATCATGTTCTTCTGGTGTATTCTGTTTTACTTTTGCTTCACTTGCTATTTTGCCATACCTTCTAAAGGTGATTTTGGACACCTGATGGTTTCACTATTCATCCTCTATGGTTGATGGAGTCTTAACTGATATGGTGGCCACTATTTCTTTGTAAATTCAGTTTTTCTCATACTTTGAATATTGTAAATGTTCAGATGTAAAGGGGGGCTTTTAATTTTTGTAATGGGGCCTACATTTAGGCGGGATATTCACAAAACATTTTGGGATTATTTTGTATGCGGATGTATTTTGCCTTAAGGGTTAAGGGGATTTTTTGTACTTTCCATAAAGGTTGTGCTTCGACTTTGTGGGTTTTTGGGTAGGCTTCTATATCTTCTTTGAGCAACTTTCTACTCTTTTTGTATATATGGGTAACGAATGGAGTTTTCTTTACTGGTTCTTTCTTCGGGAGCCCTTTGAACCAGATTATTATTAATATAAATAAAAATTTTTGCCAAAAAAATAAAATAGTTTAATAAAATTTTAAAATTTAACATTGTTGTCTTTTAAAATTTAACTTTTAAAAGTTATGACATTGATCTATGATATGATAGCCTTTTGATGATTTACCACCAATTTAACTATGCATCTCTTTTTATTGAATTTATATTTATATTCACCATGCTGATTTAGAAATTGATAATTAAATTTGGAGCAAAGCAATTTTCCATTTCAATTTGTAGGTATTTTATTTTAGATTTAAATAATTTATGTAGAAAATTATACTATTCACGTTTTAGCATATAAAATGAACATTCTCTCTAATTTCTTCAAAACTTTGACATATGCTCTTTGGATATATACAAATTATTAAAAAAAATCCTCCTTAATATGTGTAGTTCATCATAATTTAAGGATCAAATCTATTAATATAACAGATTAATATCTTTTCTGTTGCCAATGGGGCAGCCTTGGTCTACTAATGAAGTTGAAAGGTTCTTAATGAGCCCATTAGAGATCAAGTCTTGTTAATGTAAGAGATGAGGACTAAAGTAATGTATCATTTTTGCACATATAGAATTATAGTTTCTAACATATTAACTTATATAAAACAAATAAAACATACTACTACATACTATTAGAAACAAGAAGAAAAATTCATTCCAAAGAAAAAATTATAGCTTGAAAATAAATCATCAATATTTATATTAAAATTATATAAAAAAAATACTATATTATAAATGAAAGTAATAATCTCGAACTGTTACATCTTCAGATGCAAATACATAAAAAAATGGTTCAATGAGAACAAGCTCAATGTAGTCTTCAATTCTTCTTATAAATTGGCATTTTCACTGTTCCTTTTGTCCCATGTGGTTGTATGTGCGGATACAACATAGATGTGCATTCTGAACTACCCTAAAGTATTGGCGCCTAGAACAACCAAACCACATCTGGTTTCGGTTTATCTGAAAATTACCTTCACTTGGCCCCTCGCAGAAAAGGAAGCTATGAGTGGAGCTGTTACTACCTTTCGCATTGCTTTGAATCCCGCGTCCTACATAAGGGTGGATGTTAGCCATGAAAGGAAATTGTCTCCGTAGTTGACTCAGCCATATGAACAATCTGAGAAAAACTGGACTGTATTATTTATATAATTAAATTACACAATAAAATTTACACTCAAAACGTTATTACACTTAGTTGGTCATAGCGTTCATGGCTGGGAAAGCATAAAATCATACAAGATCAACATTGGAGCTCCCCAAAGACCACATCAGCTATGTGAATGTTCTCTCGTTATTTTAATCTATGTGAATGTTCTCTCGTTATTTTATTCTTCTATTCATATATTAATTCATTTGTATATTTACCCGCAACGCTCGTCTAGCTTGTCGTACACATGCAAGATGATTGAATGCATTGCGTCGGTTTATTTCGTTGTTTGTAATTGGCTTAAAAAATTGCAGGACAGGTGGTGTCAACAAAGGTCCATTTATCGTTTGTGATTGGTTATGTCCTGAAGTTAACCCTAGTGAAGTTAACCGCCAGCCTTAAATGAGGGTGAAAACTGAGTTGCTCATGTACTAGAAAGGCTACGGTGTCAGAGGCCTACTCGCCGTGTTCAGAAAAAAAATCAACAACTGTCAAAATTGTCTCAGAACATTAATTATTATTCAGTCAGGAAATTGGCGATGAAATATTTTGGGTTTTTAACATTTAAAGTTGCAGATGCAGAGCATACCTTCCACGAACAAATAAACACTAGCTCTCATTGAATTTCCAAGCGAGTAAGAGGTGCAGTCATGAAAGATTATAGAACAATGCTTTGTGAATGGAGTTGTCCCTACTTCTCCTACCTTATCCACCTCTAGATTTCTTTATTCACTTCTCTCTAATTTTGTCTTTCTCTATTGAGTCATCTGTAAACAAGGAACGAGAGGAAGAAACAAGTATTAATAGAAGTATTAATACACAATCCCTAATAATGAAAAAAACTATTTCAATAATTATTTATAAAAAATATTGTACAAACTGAAAGGACCGAATATCTTCTTAGCTATATTTGGGTACCTGTAAATGCCAGGCATGACGCGGATGAACACAAGATCCTTGTTATTATTACTGGGAACAACATCGATTACATCTTGAACTTTAGTAAAATCTCCTTTATCTTTCCTTTGAGAAACAACAATGAGAAGAGAAGAGTTGTAATCTACACCATTGCCAAGATTCCCAGCCAAAGATGTCTATGTTTTTCTTGACAGATTCTTTACAGACCATTCACTAAGACCATACGTAGGCTGCACAAATAATAAAATGCAACAAATCTGTAGCACTGCAACGACCAAACAAAATACATTCATTGAGCTCCTGGAATTCATTTTTACACCAAATGCATTAAATTCCATTATACAAATAGCAGATTTATGAGTATTCTCAACTAGACTTCTGTAGTTTCCTAGGTCATAGTTGAATCACAAAAATGAAGGTTTCAATGCTTAAGAGAATGATAACCCTATAAAATAAATAGTGAAATCTTTAAATTTGTAGAACTTCATACTTTCATGCAAGTAATAGCATGTAGCTTTTTAAGTTTTTCCATAGCAAGGGCATTATCTTTGAGAAAAAAGTATTAAACTAAGCAGCCCAATTATGCTATCCAAAAGTGTACAAGAGTTCAACTTATCAAGAATGAAGAAGGATTTGCTTCTGCCAGAGGTAATAAAACTTGACCTATCAAATATGATCAGGGTAATGCAGATGTGATTACATCATATAAACAGGTATTTTATTTAAAGACAAAGAAGGATATCCCTGCATCCCGTTTGGATAGATACACAGTCGTTGCCTGCAGAGCGAAAATATTAAAATGCTATATTCATTTGATAAAAGAAGTAAGAAATAGGTATAGTTATATGGGCCATAATTTACTTAAAAGAAGATTGAAATATGTGGAATTGTGATTACCGCAACCAATAGTGGAATGATAAATTTCCACATCCTGAGAGTTCTGGAGATGTATACCATCTATGTTAGGGTTGTTTGCGGGCGACGAGAGAGTGACATTTGAGAAACTAAAAGAAGAACAACTGTCGAACTTAAGGTGGCATTGTGGACTATTTTGAATCGTTATGTCCCGAACAGTCACATTATAACTTCCATACAATTTCAAATCCTGCAATCTTTTCAAGAAAAAAATAACAAAAAGGTATGAATGAAAAGAGATCGTCCAGATTTATGGAGAGAATAATTTCCTCTGTTAATAAGCTTTCAAAAATCTAATTCTACAGAGAATGCAAAATTTTTGGCGCTGTGGATTTCATATTCAGCAATGGCGTCGCTATTTTCCAAGGCTGCGAAATCAGCATGAGAAAACCCCTTCCAAATAAGATATTTACTTTAACGGCTCAGAGTAGGAAGGACCCCAACCAGAACACTGGCTTTTCTATCCATGACTGCAATATTACAGCTACTCCAGACTACAGGCTTGTGAAATCTTCATTCAGAACATTTTTGGGCTGCACAATTACCTTCTCCTGGAAGGTTTTCTTTGGATTTGTTGGATTTTCAAATCAAATCCGATTGTCTTAGCCTCCATAATTGACTTTATTTTTGATAAAGTTTAAAAGTCTATTTTTTGTGTGGAGTTTGAAAGATAAGTTCAAATCAGATTGGGGAAATCTGATTTCTTCTATAGACTTCTTCTTCCTTCTTCCTTCTTCTTTTGGACAGCAAATTCTATTTAATAGAAAGAATGTCTTTATTCTTTCACAAGAGATACATGTTTGTAATCTCTCTTTTGTATGCAGCAGCAAAGAGATGTTATTGAATACTTTATTTTTTGACAGAGATGTGAATGATCTTTCTTAAGCAGTGATTGCTTCAGATGATCTTGTAAGAGCATTGAGAAGCTCATAGTTTGTATGCAGCTCCAGCAGTTGCAAGTTTATATTTCTTATTGTAAGAATGTTTTAGTTTGAATAGAAGCAAGAAGTTTCTTGCACAATTCTCCAGTCTTTCATGTCTGCCCTGTTTTGGGGATTTCGAATCCTTCATTGCTAAAATAGAGCATCATTTTGTGCATTTCTAGAATTTAGTCTTATTCTAAATTCTCTACATGGTATCAAAGCTAATTGGCCTTCAATCCTTGTGAGTTTGGGCATTTATTTTTAAAGGGTATTTGTTTATCTTGCATAGGAGACATGGCTGGAGATGTAGGAAAGAGTTGGCAACAGCTACCATCCTTCAATGGACAAAATTATGGTGTTTGGGCAAAGAAGATGAGGACTGTTATGACAGAAAATGATTTGTGGGAGCTTGTGGTCAATGGATTTACGGATGTAACTGACCCAACTCAGTATGCTGGCCTCACAAACAATCAAAAGACTCAGTTGAAAGAGTCAAGAAGGAAAGATGCAAAAGCTTTGAGCTTGATAGAAACTTCCTTGATAGAGGCAATCTTTCCTAGAATAGCAGCAGCTGATTATTCCAAAGAAGCTTGGGATATTCTAAACACAAGTTTTAAAGGGACTAAGAAAGTTCATTTGGTGAAGCTCCAAATGCTTTGAAGAGAGTTTGAGACTCTCCTCATGAAGGACAATGAGTCCATCTCAAATTTTAGCTCAAGACTCTCTGGTTTGATAAACCAGTTGAGAACCAATGGAGAAACCATGGAGGAGCAAAGAATAGTAGAGAAAGTTTTGAGAAGTCTACCCTCAAAATTTGATAATCTCATAATTTCCATTGAAGAGGAAAAAGATCTTTTAGTAATGACTATTGATGAGTTAATGGGTTCTTTCCAAACCCATGAGCATCGCATCAATAGGTCAGCAAATTCTTCTCAAGAGCAAGCTTTTAGAGCTCAAGCCAATGCAAGAGGCAAGGGAAGAGGAAGAAATAATTCTGAAAGAGGTTCAAGAGGCAGACGTCGTGGTAACTCCGGACAACAAAATGTTGGAGGAGAAAGCTCAGAATGAGAAACCACAAATGAAGGAGCTAGCAGCTCTCGAATAATTCCAAAGGAGGTAAGAACAAATATATCTCTTGTTGGCAATTTGGCTAATGTGGATGCATAGATGTTGTCATTATGGCAACATATGATCTTTATTGAGAGCGTAGAATCTGGAATGCAAGTATGGCAAGTTGAAGGAAGAAATTGTCTAAGTATGGATACAGTGATCCTGACAGAGCACCCGATGAAGATTTAGTTGGCGACGTCCACTGGAGCAATATTTCTATTTGCCCAGTTAACTGAAGCTTCTATAGAGTATGAGGATACCCCATCTTAGTGCGCATAAAGTTTGGAGTAGTACAGATGAAGTTATTCAAAGTTTACCGAAGATAGTTTTTGCAGACAAAATAGTTTTGGAGACAGTATTAGTGAAAGAGTTAAGGGATTATTTTTGCTTGTCAAAATAATGACTTAACATTATGAAGGGACAACATCCTAGATGTTTACTCTTGGATAAAGATTTTGGAAGCCGACTATATAAAGTTATTAGCTCTAATAACTCATATATTAGGCATACTTGAAATGTAATGAAAAAGTGTGTGATGTGTAAAAAGAAAGAAAATGATAACTTGTGATAGTTGTATATTGTGATAGCAGCAAAGGTTATTGATGCAAAGTTGTAAGTAGTACCATACTATAGTCAGAAATATTTTGTATTACCTGTTTGGGCAGTGAGCTCAGCTGGTGATCAGGTTTTGTAATCTAACTCCTAACATGGTTAGGGCTTCTAACAAGGCCTAAAGTCCTTTAACCAGGACATATCTACTATATATTGTAAATTGACTCTTAACAGGGTCCAATATCCCTAACATGATACTTTTGATTAGTGATCTTTGTGGGTACCATCCCCACCGGGGTTTTCCCTTGGCCAAGGTTTCCTCGAGAACATATCATGTGTTATGAGTTCTTTCTATTTACTGCTATGTTTGTTAATCAGCTTGATAATATTTGTATGCACTAAAGTAATCTGTTATATCCATAAGTGGGCAAGAGAAAAAGTTTGTGAAATACTGATTCACCCCCCCTCTCAGTATTTCCTATTTCTAACAATTGGTATCAGAGCACAGTTACTCAGAGAAGGAACATTCAAGGAAAGCTTAGCAGCTTGAGTAAGATCTCTATGGATATGGATCAACTTCAGAAGAATCTTGAAGAAGATTTTGAACAGATTGATATGCTTACTGATGAAAGAAACTCCTTAAGAAGAAAGTATGAAGATGCAAAGAATGCTATTGACAAATTAAAATGTAAGATTGAAGATTTGAAATCTGAAAATAAATCTGATATGCTTGTTGAAGATTGTGATGAATTAGAAAAAGAAAATGAGATCCTTAAGCATGAGCTGAAGATAGTAAATCTGAAGCTTAGTATGAAAGATGAAAATTTGAGATCTGATAATGAAAAATTAAAAATTGAGAATGAAGATCTGAGATCAAGACTTGAAAAGGAAACATCCGAATCTGAAAAAGTAAAAGTGCAGTATGTGGAACTTGAGAAGTATAATAAAATTGTGAAAGGTGAATTAACTCAATCTAAACAACAACTTGAAAGGCTATATTCAAATAGTGATAAGACTGAAAAACAAATTTCTTTTGAAGAACCATTCTTTGATAGGACTGGATTTGGATTTAGTATGTTTAGAACAAACCATGAAAGTAAGACGCCAGATTTGAAGACATCTGTGGAGAAAATGAAGCTAGATGAGAACACATTGGAAGATCCACCTAAAGAAGAACCACATAGAGAGAAAGAAGAATCAAAACAGGAAGAATCATCTAAAGGTATGCAAAGAGAATTCAAAGGTAAATATTTTTCTTGTAATACTATTGGGCACATGAAGAGAGATTGTACAGGTAAGCAATTTAAACCTCTTAATGGACATTGTTATAATTGTCATAGTTTTGGACACAGAGCTAACGAATGTAGAAGACCTAAAGTAATTTTGAATAATTATGATAAAATGATTGGGAATACTAACAATGCAGATAAGAGATCTATTAAAGAAATGAATCAAAGAAAAGTGGTAGTATGTTTTAGATGCAACAAAGTAGGACATATTGCTAGAAATTGCAGGTCACAGATTAACCAGCAAGGACAGAGATTTGGAAACAATGGTATCATTTGTTAGATATGCAACAAGTTTGGACACTCAGCAAGAGTTTGCAGAATGAACAATGGAGGTTATCATCATAACCCTAACCCTAGGAACAATGCAAGAAGGAATGAAAATGCAGGAAACAAAGAGAAAGGTTGCTGTAGCAATAAAAATGAAGTAAAATTTGATAAAGGCACAGATCAATGAGGTATATTCAGCACTAAAAGTAGTCAGGAAGGTAATGTAACTAATGGTAAGGATGAATCTTTACCTGACCCTTCTTTAAATACTTAAATTATGTAAGTTTTCATAGTTTAGGACTTAGGATTAGTGTAGATTAGGAATTTGAATGAGTTAAGTTTTACACAGTTAGATATAGGTTTTTTATGTTGTACTAATGCTATGGTTAAGTGCGCAAAATAAAATATCATGTTTTGCGAGGTCGCAAAAAGTTTTATGGTTGTAGGTTTGCAGAATCAACTTTTTGAGGTTTTAGCGGCAAAATGAATGAATGCGATGTCAGATCGAGTTAATGTGAAGTGTTATAAGGTCAAAATCAAAGTTATCATGATTACAAAGTGATTGAAAAGAGATTTGAAAGAAAAGAAGAAATCTAGTAGGAGAGTTGAATCTACTATGAAGAAAATACTGAAAGAATCAGACCCTGTTGATCCTATTGCAGTAAAGGTAAAAGTTGAAGTACCTGAAAAAGATGAAGGAGATAAATCTTTTTCTCCTATTTCTAGCAAAAGAGTAAAAGTGAGTTTAATAGGACCCAACAAGAGATAGAAAGTGATTGTACCACCTGTACCAAAAAAAGTAGCAGAAATTAAAGATGATGATGAAGTTTCAATCAAGAAGAAAACTTGGAAACCAAGAATTGAAAGAGTTAATGAAGATATATTGAAGCATGGAGACTTCACTAAGATAAATAAATTCTATGATCTATATGGATCATTTGACAGATTGAATTTTGAAAATGCAATGATTACACATATGATTTTGATAGATAAGAAACTTAGCACTATTCATGGTAAGATCCCAAAAGATTTGTATAACAGACTTGTGAATAGAAAACAGAGAGCACAAGAAGAGGACATAAAGATGAGAGAACATGTAATCAGACAGTTTTGTGAAGTTGAGGATGAAGATCATTTGAAGAGATTCTTGAAGTCTCTTGGAATTTTATTGAGAACTAAGAGAAGAACAATCCTTATAATGGGAGGCAAAAAGGAGGAAGTACAGAAAGAGACTGAGCAAGTAGTAATGCAAGTTATTGCAGACATAGTTGTAGGAAAGCAATTTGAATCAGATCCTCAGCAGAAGCAATCAGAGGAACCACATGCAGAGGAAGTTGGTATTGAAGAAGTCCCATCTTTTTCACATATCAATATTGGCAAAGAATCAATGGATATTGAAGGAACCAAAGTGATACTAGAGTCAAATGATGCAGTATTTCATGATCTAGGAAACATTGTTGACAATTTGGCTTTAGAAGAGCAAGAGAAGATTACAGAATTAGAAAAGGATACAGAGGCAGTGGAAGCACCAGCTATATCAGAATCAGTTCCAGCAGATCAGACAGTTAATGGTAAACAAATTTTGACAGAGGTCACTACCCCTAGTGCACCTGACAGTAAGAAGAGACAAATTGGTTCAATTTTTGAAGACCTTGGAAAAGAGGTTGAAGATGATGATCAGCTTGACTTCATTACATCTCTTAATAAAATTATTGGAAAGAATAAGAAGGTGAAGGACTTTGAAGGCAAAGTCAGAGTTTTGACAGAGAAACTTGAGAGTGTGATCAACACTAAGGTATTTGAATCGGATCCACTTGAGAAAGCTAAAATAGTAATAAACTCTTTTGACTCTGAATTTTCTAACTTAAAGGATATTGCTAGAATAAAAGTTCAGGAAGCCTTTGAAGCAGAAATGCAACAAAATTTAAGTGTAAATATTCAAAATGATATTGGTAATTTGGATGTATGCATAAAGAATTTGAGGAAACATTTTGAGACTGGAAAGAGTTTGTATATACAATGCACAAAATCAGAAATCCTAACAGCTGAAGAAGATAAGAAGATCAGAGAGAAGATAGATGCAATTATAGCTGAAACAAACACCTTGACAAGCCCAAATGTAAAGATAAGTTTTGTAGAGAAGAACATAAGGAAATTAAATGATGAAATCAGAATGTTAGCAGAGGAGAAGAATAGAAAGATGATTAGGATTAACATCTTGAGGGAGCATATCTCAATCAAGACCTCAATTGTTGAAGACCAAATTGAGCAGTGTCTTTCAGCAAAGACATCTTTTCAGAAGTTTAGCTTTAATTCCCTGTAAGCTTGTCAAACAGCAGCATACGGATTGAGTACTCTACTCAATGTTGCTGAATCCATCAGGAAGATATGGGAGAAAGATTTTGAATCATGGAAGTTAGAGTTTGGTGACTGTGTTGCAAGCCTACCGACTTTGCAATAGCTGATAACAAGGTATCAAGTTTTTTTTTGAAATTTTGTACACCCTATCTTTGTCATTATTGTCAAAGGGGAAGAGATAGCAGAAAATTGATAATATGTTGAGGAAGGATACTCATAGGGGAAACTATTCTATGGAGTACAATATTATATATGTGTTGTATAACATTTGACCACAATTTTGTGTAAATACTTTGAAGTTTTGTTTGCACACTTAGCCAATTTTCCCATATGTTGCCACCAATGACAAAGGGGGAGATTGTTTGCAATTTGGCTAATGTGGATGCATAGATGTTGTCATTTTGACAACATATGATCTCTATTGAGAGCACAGAATTTGGAATGCAAGTATGACAAGTTGAAGGAAGAAATTGTTTAAGTATGGATACAGTGATCCTGACAGAGCACCCGATGAAGATTTAGTTGGTGATGTCCACTGGAGCAATATTTTTGTTTGCGTAGTTAACTAAAGCTTCTATAGAGTATGAGGATATCCCATCTCAGTGCGCATAAAGTTTGGAGCAGTACGGACAAAGTTATTTGAAGTTTACCGAAGACAATTTTTGCAGACAGAACAGTTTTGGAGACATTATTAGCGAAAGAGTTAAGGGATTATTTTTGCTTGTCAAAATAATGACTTAACATTATGAAGGGATGACATCCTAGATGTTTACTCTTGGATAAATATTTTGGAAGCCGACCATATAAAGTTATTAGCTCTAATAACTCATATATTAGGCATACTTGAAATGTAATGAAAAAGTGTGTGATGTGTAAAAAGAAAGAAAAGGATAACTTGTGATAGTTGTATATTGTGATAGCAGCAAAGTCTATTGATGTGAAGTTGTAAGTAGTACCATACTGATGAAGGGTGCTCCCCCTAATACCACAAACACATAACAGAAATAGAGAAACAACAACAATATGCAAGAACAGAAAATTGGCTTCTTATTATCTCCACAAATGTGAAATTACAAACTTTCAGAATTACAATATGCAAAGCCACATGGGCATTCCCTTACAATATTCTGTAGGACAAAGCCTCGAATCAATACCCAGATCTACTACCCAGAACTATTCTGAACTGCCTAAGACAATAACACAGCCTTCCTTATATAGGCAATTATCCACCGCCTGGGAAGGTTCCAGAATTTTAGCCAATAAGGCCGACCAAACTTAGAATTATTTTATTTTACATTTTATTACATCATAGTCGGCTCAAGATAACCTTTGAAACCCGAACAGAAATTTTGAAGAAAATTATTTTTCGCCATTTCAGGTGGCCCAACTTCCGAAGACCATAAGTCATCACCAGTTGACCCGATCGGCTATTATAACCCCATTTCGGAAACGCCACGAAGCGCTCTACAACACCTGAATTAGGCAGGCTTCATTCAGCCCAAAATTCGACCTCATCCGGGGCCTCTAAAGCCTTCAAAACTGAGTTCGAAGTTTTTGTACCCTGCTGCCAATACCGAAAATCTTCAATATCTTCCAATATACACTTGATCTGGCAATGAAACTTTACTGGCAGACTTATATAACCAAAATGAACCTCCAAGAAAGAAATCAGATCATTCTGAGCACATGCAAAATTTACCAAAAATAGTAACTTTCCATAAATAGCAGCTCTGCACTAAAATAGCCCTTATTGAATATAAAAACAGAAATATTTTTTTTGGGTGATGCAAGATTGCTCTTACACCCAGGATGCTCCTGCATCAGACACCTAGGGTAATTTGAGAAGTGACCCTGTCACGACTCAGGTGTGCAGAGGAAAACCAAGACGGTTAACCTCCTCCTTTGTTAGCCACGATGAATCTTCTACAGGTCCTCCTTTCCATTTGACCAAATACTCTTCATATGTCCTATTCCTTGTGCTTCTGCCAATACGACTGTCCAGTATGTCTTCGATCTCCTTAGTGTCTGAACTAGTTGCTGGAATACTCCACTGTGCTGTTGTGATCTCATCTTCAACACCTCCTTCATGATACTCTGTCAGATCTGAAATGTTAAACACTGGTGAAATATTTAGCTCAGTAGGCAATTCTACCTCATATGCGTTTCCTGAATCATGTTTCTTCAATATCCTGCATGGTCCAAACTTCTTCATTTTCAGCTTGTTATATGTACCAACTGGAAACCGCTCCTTCCGCAAATGAACCATGACTTCATCACCAACTTGAAATTCTTTATACCTCCTTTTCTCATCTGCCTTAGCCTTATACTGTGCATTCATCTTGGTAATATGCTTCCTCACCTCCTCATGGATGTTCTTCAAATGTTCTACAAAATCCTCAGCCTCAGCACTACTTATTTCTCCTTTATCTATCTTCCTCAATTCAGATGCATTTCTTGGACTACTTCCATATACAATCTGGAATGGTGATTTACCAGTGCTCCTGTTGATAGAATTATTGTATGCAAATTCTGCCTGTGGTAAAATCAAATCCCATCCCGTTGGCTTATCTCCAACCAAACATCTCAACAAATTTCCCAAACTCCTATTCACCACCTCTGTCTGTCCATCAGTCTGTGGATGATGTGATGAACTGAACTTCAAATCTGTCTTCAACTTCTTCCACAATGTACGCCAAAAATATCCAACAAACTTAGTGTCCCGATCTGAAACTATGGTCTTTGGCAAACCATGAAGTCTCACTACTTCTCTGAAAAACAATTCTGCTACATGAACAACATCATTAGTCTTCTTGCAGGAAATGAAATGTGCCATCTTTGAAAATCTGTCAACCACCACAAAAATTGAATCATGCCCCCGCTGAGTCCTCGGTAAACCAAGAAAAAAGTCCATGCTGATATCCTCCCAAGGCTTCTCTGGTACAGGTAATGGCTGATACAATCCCGTATTCTGCTTCACTCCTTTCGCCATCTGACATACTCTGCAACTCTGTACAAACTTCTTCACATCTTGCTGCAACTGTGACCAATAGTAATTCTCACTAACCAAAGAAAGGGTTTTGTCACGACAAAAATGTCCAGCCAATCCTCCGCTATGCTTCTCCTTGATGAGATTCTCCCTCATAGAACTTCGTGGAATGCACAATTGACTCCCTTTGAATAGCATATCATCCTGGATGATGAAATCCAGCCATTTCGTCCTGTCTAGAGTAACAGGTTCTGTACAAGCTTTCCAAGCTTCACCAAAATCAGGATCCTCTGGATACAAATTCTTGAGTTCCTTGAACCCAACCACTTCAATCTGTATTTCTGTCAGCAATAGTTGCCTTCTGCTAAGAGCATCTGCAACCCTATTAGACTTTCCACTCCTGTGTTTCAAAACAAATGTATAACTTTGCAAAAACTCAACCCATTTCAAATGCCTCTGGTTCAACTTTCCTTGACTATTCAAATATTGCAAAGCTTGATGATCAGTATACAAAACAAACTCCTTAGGAAGCAGATAATGTCTCCACTTCTTTAATGCCTGAACTATAGCATAAAATTCCTGATCATAAATAGAATATTTTCTCTTGGCATCATTTAATTTCTCACTGAAATAAGCAACAGGTTTACCTTCTTGGCTCATAACAGCTCCTATTGCAGTACCACTAGCATCACAATCTACTTGAAACACCTTATTAAAATCTGGAAGTGCTAAAACGGGTTGTTCTGTAACTTTTTGTTTCAACAATTGAAAACTCTTTTCTGCCCCATTAGTCCACTTAAATTCTTTTCTATCCCCTCTCATTGTTTCAGTCAAGGGTCCACAAATACTGCTAAAATTTTGGATAAACTTTCTGTAAAAGCTAGCCAAACCATGAAAAGATCTTACCTCAGTAGCACTCCTTGGAGTAGGCCATTCAAGGATAGCCTGTACCTTCTCTGGGTCCATTTTTAGACCTTCTGCTGAAACTACGAATCCCAAATACACTAACTCTTTCTTCACAAAACTGCACTTCTTCAAATTAATCAACAATTTCTCTTCTCGCAGCTTCTCAAATAGCATACGAATATGCATCATATGCTCCTCCAATGTCTTACTAAAGATCAAAATATCATCTAGGTAAACAATGACAAACTTACCCAGAAATTCTTTCAGAACCTCATTCATGAGCCGCATGAAAGTGCTCGGTGCATTGGTTAGCCCAAAAGGCATGACTAACCACTCATACAGTCCTTCCTTTGTCTTGAAGGCTGTCTTCCATTCGTCTCCTTCTCTGATCCGAATCTGATGATATCCACTTTTCAGATCTATCTTTGAAAAATACACAGCTCCACTCAAACAGTCCATAATATCATCCATTCGTGGCAATGGAAACCTGTACTTGATTGTGATCTTGTTTATTGCCCTAGAATCTGTACACATCCTCCACTCTCCATTCTTCTTTGGTGCTAATACCGCTGGTACAGCACAGGGACTCAGACTCTCACGGATCAATCCTTTCTGTAGCAGTTCATGTACTTGTCTGTTCAACTCCTCACTTTCTGCTGGTGTCATTTTGTGTGCTGCCTTATTCGGCAAACTCGCTCCTGGGATCAAATCCATTTGATGACTGATCTTCCTGACTGGTGGTAATCCATCAGGCACGTTATCGGATACAATATCCTGAAACTCATTCAACAAATCTGCAACTTCTATAGGGACATCTTCTACTTCCTCTTTACCAGCTTTTGGAATTAAAGCAAAACATACATGCTCATGCCTCATACCATCTAGGAAATTTCTTCCATCAACAAAAGTTATCCTTGCATTACCACATACCTTTTCTTCAGTCTCCTTCAATGGTTTTAGCTTATGTCGCACTCCATCCTTTGTCAGGGAATAGGTATTTGCACGACCATCATGTACAGCACATCTGTCAAACTGCCACGGTCTACCCAACAACATATGACATGCATCCATAGATATGATATCGCACAATACATCATCTTGGTATCCGCCAATCTTGAACTTCACTAGGCATTGTTCATTGACCATGACCTTGTGGTCATCCTGTACCCAGGCAATCCGATATGGATGTGGGTGTTTCTGTCTCTTGAGCTTCAACTTTGTCACCATCTCTTCTGACACCAAATTGTCAGTGCTTCCACTATCAATAATCACATCACAACATTTACCTTCACACTTGCACCTGGTGCGAAACAGACTCCTCCTTTGCTCAGGTTCATTCTCACCACTCAACAGGACTCTTCTGTTAATCAACATTTCTCCTCTTTCAGCATCTTCAGAATTTGATGATCTGGCATCTTCATCTACATGTGCAACTCTGGGCTGGCCTTCATTTCTCCTGTCCGTTCTGCCTTGGCGCTGAGGACATTCAAATGCCCTATGACCTTCTTCTCCACAGTGAAAACATGTTCCACGGAAGCCACCTCTTCCAGATCCTTGTCCTCTTCCTCTTCCTCTCTGATCTCTATTATTCTGATCCTGGAAGCGATTGGAATTATTTCCTCGCTGATTTTGACTGCTACTGGCCTCATCCTTCTTTTTCGGATCTTCATTTCGGCCACCATATGACCGTCCACCAGATCGTCCACCGCGACCTCTTCCATTTTGTCTGCTCTCGAACTTCTTGTTCAACTTTTCCTCTACTTTTAGGGCAAATTGGTATGCCTCCTCAATACTGTTCATTCGAACCAGATTCAACTCCTCCTGAATGCTTGGCCTTAACCCATTAAGGTATCGGGCAACTTTCTCCTTATCAGCTTCGGCATGGCCTGTTCTGATGAGGAGTCGATAGAACTCCTCTGTATACTCCTGAACAGATTTTCCTGCTTGCTTCAAACTTTGCATTTTCTTCAGTAGGTTAAGCTCATAATCCACAGGAATGAACTGTCGCTTCAATTTTTCCACCATCCGATCCCATCTTGTGATTTTATCTTTCCCTCTTCTATTTCGCTCCAATTGAATTTCTTGCCACCAGATCTTCGCATGACCTTTCAGTCTGGCCTTCGCAAATTTGACCCTATCAGGATCCTCAACATCTTCATACTCAAAATACTCCTCACATTCATTGATCCAGTCGATCAATTCCTCTAGGTTAAGATTTCCAGAAAATGTAGGAACCTCAATCTTAGGTCTTTTCCCAATCTTGGAAATCGCCCGAAAAAGTCTTTCTTCCTCCTGGTTCACAATTTCAACTTCTCCTTCTTGATATTCTTCTTCGGCTTCATCCTCACTTTCGTCTCTAACATTAAGATTCATTCCTCTACGAATCTCTTCTTGCAATGCTCGCACTTGTCTCTGCAACTCTCTAACCTCAGGTGTCACAACACCAGGTCTTCCGCCACGTTCTCTTCGTGGAGGCATTTTCGCGATGCGCGCTGAAACCCTAACCACGGTCCTGGTGCAAACTGCCTCACAGTCGGTGATCTGTTTACACACTCAAGAACTCCTGCTCTGATACCACTTGATGAAGGGTGCTCCCCCTAATACCACAAACACATAACAGAAATAGAGAAACAACAACAATATGCAAGAACAGAAAATTGGCTTCTTATTATCTCCACAAATGTGGAATTACAAACTTTCAGAATTACAATATGCAAAGCCACATGGGCATTCCCTTACAATATTCTGTAGGACAAAGCCTCGAATCAATACCCAGATCTACTACCCAGAACTATTCTGAACTGCCTAAGACAATAACACAGCCTTCCTTATATAGGCAATTATCCACCGCCTGGGAAGGTTCCAGAATTTTAGCCAATAAGGCCGACCAAACTTAGAATTATTTTATTTTACATTTTATTACATCATAGTCGGCTCAAGATAACCTTTGAAACCCGAACAGAAATTTTGAAGAAAATTATTTTTCGCCATTTCAGGTGGCCCAACTTCCGAAGACCATAAGTCATCACCAGTTGACCCGATCGGCTATTATAACCCCATTTCGGAAACGCCACGAAGCGCTCTACAACGCTTAAATTAGGCAGGCTTCATTCAGCCCAAAATTTGACCTCATCCGGGGCCTCTAAAGCCTTCAAAACTGAGTTCGAAGTTTTTGTACCCTGCTGCCAATACCGAAAATCTTCAATATCTTCCAATATACACTTGATCTGGCAATGAAACTTTACTGGCAGACTTATATAACCAAAATGAACCTCCAAGAAAGAAATCAGATCATTCTGAGCACATGCAAAATTTACCAAAAATAGTAACTTTCCATAAATAGCAGCTCTGCACTAAAATAGCCCTTATTGAATATAAAAACAGAAATATTTTTTTTGGGTGATGCAAGATTGCTCTTACACCCAGGATGCTCCTGCATCAGACACCCAGGGTAATTTGAGAAGTGACCCTGTCACGACTCAGGTGTGCAGAGGAAAACCAAGACGGTTAACCTCCTCCTTTGTTAGCCACGATGAATCTTCTACAGGTCGTCCTTTCCATTTGACCAAATACTCTTCATATGTCCTATTCCTTGTGCTTCTACCAATACGACTGTCCAGTATGTCTTCGATCTCCTTAGTGTCTGAACTAGTTGCTGGAATACTCCACTGTGCTGTTGTGATCTCATCTTCAACACCTCCTTCATGATACTCTGTCAGATCTGAAATGTTAAACACTGGTGAAATATTTAGCTCAGTAGGCAATTCTACCTCATATGCGTTTCCTGAATCATGTTTCTTCAATATCCTGCATGGTCCAAACTTCTTCATTTTCAGCTTGTTATATGTACCAACTGGAAACCGCTCCTTCCGCAAATGAACCATGACTTCATCACCAACTTGAAATTCTTTATACCTCCTTTTCTCATCTGCCTTAGCCTTATACTGTGCATTCATCTTGGTAATATGCTTCCTCACCTCCTCATGGATGTTCTTCAAATGTTCTACAAAATCCTCAGCCTCAGCACTACTTATTTCTCCTCTATCTATCTTCCTCAATTCAGATGCATTTCTTGGACTACTTCCATATACAATCTGGAATGGTGATTTACCAGTGCTCCTGTTGATAGAATTATTGTATGCAAATTCTGCCTGTGGTAAAATCAAATCCCATCCCGTTGGCTTATCTCCAACCAAACATCTCAACAAATTTCCCAAACTCCTATTCACCACCTCTGTCTGTCCATCAGTCTGTGGATGATGTGATGAACTGAACTTCAAATCTGTCTTCAACTTCTTCCACAATGTACGCCAAAAATATCCAACAAACTTAGTGTCCCGATCTGAAACTATGGTCTTTGGCAAACCATGAAGTCTCACTACTTCTCTGAAAAACAATTCTGCTACATGAACAACATCATTAGTCTTCTTGCAGGAAATGAAATGTGCCATCTTTGAAAATCTGTCAACCACCACAAAAATTGAATCATGCCCCCGCTGAGTCCTCGGTAAACCAAGAACAAAGTCCATGCTGATATCCTCCCAAGGCTTCTCTGGTACAGGTAATGGCTGATACAATCCCGTATTCTGCTTCACTCCTTTCGCCATCTGACATACTCTGCAACTCTGTACAAACTTCTTCACATCTTGCTGCAACTGTGGCCAATAGTAATTCTCACTAACCAAAGAAAAGGTTTTGTCACGACAAAAATGTCCAGCCAATCCTCCGCTATGCTTCTCCTTGATGAGATTCTCCCTCATAGAACTTCGTGGAATGCACAATTGACTCCCTTTGAATAGCATATCATCCTGGATGATGAAATCCAGCCATTTCGTCCTGTCTAGAGTAACAGGTTCTGTACAAGCTTTCCAAGCTTCACCAAAATCAGGATCCTCTGGATACAAATTCTTGAGTTCCTTGAACCCAACCACTTCAATCTGCATTTCTGTCAGCAATAGTTGCCTTCTGCTAAGAGCATCTGCAACCCTATTAGACTTTCCACTCTTGTGTTTCAAAACAAATGTATAAATTTGCAAAAACTCAACCCATTTCAAATGCCTCTGGTTCAACTTTCCTTGACTATTCAAATATTGCAAAGCTTGATGATCAGTATACAAAACAAACTCCTTAGGAAGCAGATAATGTCTCCACTTCTTTAATGCCTGAACTATAGCATAAAATTCCTGATCATAAACAGAATATTTTCTCTTGGCATCATTTAATTTCTCACTGAAATAAGCAACAGGTTTACCTTCTTGGCTCATAACAGCTCCTATTGCAGTACCACTAGCATCACAATCTACTTGAAACACCTTATTAAAATCTGGAAGTGCTAAAACGGGTTGTTCTGTAACTTTTTGTTTCAACAATTGAAAACTCTTTTCTGCCCCATTAGTCCACTTAAATTCTTTTCTATCCCCTCTCATTGTTTCAGTCAAGGGTCCACAAATACTGCTAAAATTTTGGATAAACTTTCTGTAAAAGCTAGCCAAACCATGAAAAGATCTTACCTCAGTAGCACTCCTTGGAGTAGGCCATTCAAGGATAGCCTGTACCTTCTCTGGGTCCATTTTTAGACCTTCTGCTGAAACTACGAATCCCAAATACACTAACTCTTTCTTCACAAAACTGCACTTCTTCAAATTAATCAACAATTTCTCTTCTCGCAGCTTCTCAAATAGCATACGAATATGCATCATATGCTCCTCCAATGTCTTACTAAAGATCAAAATATCATCTAGGTAAACAATGATAAACTTACCCAGAAATTCTTTCAGAACCTCGTTCATGAGCCACATGAAAGTGCTCGGTGCATTGGTTAGCCCAAAAGGCATGACTAACCACTCATACAGTCCTTCCTTTGTCTTGAAGGCAGTCTTCCATTCGTCTCCTTCTCTGATCCGAATCTGATGATATCCACTTTTCAGATCTATCTTTGAAAAATACACAGCTCCACTCAAACAGTCCATAATATCATCCATTCGTGGCAATGGAAACCTGTACTTGATTGTGATCTTGTTTATTGCCCTAGAATCTGTACACATCCTCCACTCTCCATTCTTCTTTGGTGCTAATACCGCTGGTACAGCACAGGGACTCAGACTCTCACGGATCAATCCTTTCTGTAGCAGTTCATGTACTTGTCTGTTCAACTCCTCACTTTCTGCTGGTGTCATTTTGTGTGCTGCCTTATTCGGCAAACTCGCTCCTGGGATCAAATCCATTTGATGACTGATCTTCCTGACTGGTGGTAATCCATCAGGCACGTTATCGGATACAATATCCTGAAACTCATTCAACAAATCTGCAACTTCTATAGGGACATCTTCTACTTCCTCTTTACCAGCTTTTGGAATTAAAGCAAAACATACATGCTCATGCCTCATACCATCTAGGAAATTTCTTCCATCAACAAAAGTTATCCTTGCATTACCACATACCTTTTCTTCAGTCTCCTTCAATGGTTTTAGCTTATGTCGCACTCCATCCTTTGTCAGGGAATAGGTATTTGCACGACCATCATGTACAGCACATCTGTCAAACTGCCACGGTCTACCCAACAACATATGACATGCATCCATAGATATGATATCGCACAATACCTCATCTTGGTATCCGCCAATCTTGAACTTCACTAGGCATTGTTCATTGACCATGACCTTGTGGTCATCCTGTACCCAGGCAATCCGATATGGATGTGGGTGTTTCTGTCTCTTGAGCTTCAACTTTGTCACCATCTCTTCTGACACCAAATTGTCAGTGCTTCCACTATCAATAATCACATCACAACATTTACCTTCACACTTGCACCTGGTGCGAAACAGGCTCCTCCTTTGCTCAGGTTCATTCTCACCACTCAACAGGACTCTTCTGTTAATCAACGTTTCTCCTCTTTCAGCATCTTCAGAATTTGATGATCTGGCATCTTCATCTACATGTGCAACTCTGGGCTGGCTTTCATTTCTCCTGTCCGTTCTGCCTTGGCGCTGAGGACATTCAAATGCCCTATGACCTTCTTCTCCACAGTGAAAACATGTTCCACGGAAGCCACCTCTTCCAGATCCTTGTCCTCTTCCTCTTTCTCTCTGATCTCTATTATTCTGATCCTGGAAGCGATTGGAATTATTTGCTCGCTGATTTTGACTGCTACTGGCCTCATCCTTCTTTTTCGGATCTTCATTTCGGCCACCATATGACCGTCCACCAGATCGTCCACCGCGACCTCTTCCATTTTGTCTGCTCTCGAACTTCTTGTTCAACTTTTCCTCTACTTTTAGGGCAAATTGGTATGCCTCCTCAATACTGTTCATTCGAACCAGATTCAACTCCTCCTGAATGCTTGGCCTTAACCCATTAAGGTATCGGGCAACTTTCTCCTTATCAGCTTCGGCATGGCCTGTTCTGATGAGGAGTCGATAGAACTCCTCTGTATACTCCTGAACAGATTTTCCTGCTTGCTTCAAACTTTGCATTTTCTTCAGTAGGTCAAGCTCATAATCCACAGGAATGAACTGTCGCTTCAATTTTTCCACCATCCGATCCCATCTTGTGATTTTATCTTTCCCTCTTCTATTTCGCTCCAATTGAATTTCTTGCCACCAGATCTTCGCATGACCTTTCAGTCTGGCCTTCGCAAATTTGACCCTATCAGGATCCTCAACATCTTCATACTCAAAATACTCCTCACATTCATTGATCCAGTCGATCAATTCCTCTGGGTTAAGATTTCCAGAAAATGTAGGAACCTCAATCTTAGGTCTTTTCCCAATCTTGGAAATCGCCCGAAAAAGTCTTTCTTCCTCTTGGTTCACAATTTCAACTTCTCCTTCTTGATATTCTTCTTCGGCTTCATCCTCACTTTCGTCTCTAACATTAAGATTCATTCCTCTACGAATCTCTTCTTGCAATGCTCGCACTTGTCTCTGCAACTCTCTAACCTCAGGTGTCACAACACCAGGTCTTCCGCCACGTTCTCTTCGTGGAGGCATTTTCGCGATGCGCGCTGAAACCCTAACCACGGTCCTGGTGCAAACTGCCTCACAGTCGGCGATCTGTTTACACACTCAAGAACTCCTGCTCTGATACCACTTGATGAAGGGTGCTCCCCCTAATACCACAAACACATAACAAAAATAGAGAAACAACAACAATATGCAAGAACAGAAAATTGGCTTCTTATTATCTCCACAAATGTGGAATTACAAACTTTCAGAATTACAATATGCAAAGCCACATGGGCATTCCCTTACAATATTCTGTAGGACAAAGCCTCGAATCAATACCCAGATCTACTACCCAGAACTATTCTGAAGTGCCTAAGACAATAACACAGCCTTCCTTATATAGGCAATTATCCACCGCCTGGGAAGGTTCCAGAATTTTAGCCAATAAGGCCGACCAAACTTAGAATTATTTTATTTTACATTTTATTACATCATAGTCGGCTCAAGATAACCTTTGAAACCCGAACAGAAATTTTGAAGAAAATTATTTTTCGCCATTTCAAGTGGCCCAACTTCCGAAGACCATAAGTCATCACCAGTTGACCCGATCGGCTATTATAACCCCATTTCTGAAACGCCACGAAGCGCTCTACAACGCTTGAATTAGGCAGGCTTCATTCAGCCCAAAATTTGACCTTATCCGGGGCCTCTAAAGCGTTCAAAACTAAGTTCGAAGTTTCTGTACCCTGCTGCCAATACCGAAAATCTTCAATATCTTCCAATATACACTTGATCTGGCAATGAAACTTTACTGGCAGACTTATATAACCAAAATGAACCTCCAAGAAAGAAATCAGATCATTCTGAGCACATGCAAAATTTACCAAAAATAGTAACTTTCCATAAATAGCAGCTCTGCACTAAAATTGCCCTTATTGAATATAAAAACAGAAATATTTTTTTTGGGTGATGCAAGATTGCTCTTACACCCAGGATGCTCCTGCATCAGACACCCAGGGTAATTTGAGAAGTGACCCTGTCACGACTCAGGTGTGCAGAGGAAAACCAAGACGGTTAACCTCCTCCTTTGTTAGCCACGATGAATCTTCTACAGGTCGTCCTTTCCATTTGACCAAATACTCTTCATATGTCCTATTCCTTGTGCTTTTGCCAATACGACTGTCCAGTATGTCTTCGATCTCCTTAGTGTCTGAACTAGTTGCTGGAATACTCCACTGTGCTGTTGTGATCTCATCTTCAACACCTCCTTCATGATACTCTGTCAGATCTGAAATGTTAAACACTGGTGAAATATTTAGCTCAGTAGGCAATTCTACCTCATATGCGTTTCCTGAATCATGTTTCTTCAATATCCTGCATGGTCCAAACTTCTTCATTTTCAGCTTGTTATATGTACCAACTGGAAACCGCTCCTTCCGCAAATGAACCATGACTTCATCACCAACTTGAAATTCTTTATACCTCCTTTTCTCATCTGCCTTAGCCTTATACTGTGCATTCATCTTGGTAATATGCTTCCTCACCTCCTCATGGATGTTCTTCAAATGTTCTACAAAATCTTCAGCCTCAGCACTACTTATTTCTCCTTTATCTATCTTCCTCAATTCAGATGCATTTCTTGGACTACTTCCATATACAATCTGGAATGGTGATTTACCAGTGCTCCTGTTGATAGAATTATTGTATGCAAATTCTGCCTGTGGTAAAATCAAATCCCATCCCGTTGGCTTATCTCCAACCAAACATCTCAACAAATTTCCCAAACTCCTATTCACCACCTTTGTCTGTCCATCAGTCTGTGGATGATGTGATGAACTGAACTTCAAATCTGTCTTCAACTTCTTCCACAATGTACGCCAAAAATATCCAACAAACTTAGTGTCCCGATCTGAAACTATGGTCTTTGGCAAACCATGAAGTCTCACTACTTCTTTGAAAAATAATTCTGCTACATGAACAGCATCATTAGTGTTCTTGCAGGAAATGAAATGTGCCATCTTTGAAAATCTGTCAACCACCACAAAAATTGAATCATGCCCCCGCTGAGTCCTCGGTAAACCAAGAACAAAGTCCATGCTGATATCCTCCCAAGGCTTCTCTGGTACAGGTAATGGCTGATACAATCCTGTATTCTGCTTCACTCCTTTCGCCATCTGACATACTCTGCAACTCTGTACAAACTTCTTCACATCTTGCTGCAACTGTGGCCAATAGTAATTCTCACTAACCAAAGAAAGGGTTTTGTCACGACCAAAATGTCCAGCCAATCCTCCGCTATGCTTCTCCTTGATGAGATTCTCCCTCATAGAACTTCGTGGAATGCACAATTGACTCCCTTTGAATAGCATATCATCCTGGATGATGAAATCCAGCCATTTCGTCCTGTCTAGAGTAACAGGTTCTGTACAAGCTTTCCAAGCTTCACCAAAATCAGGATCCTCTGGATACAAATTCTTGAGTTCATTGAACCCAACCACTTCAATCTGCATTTCTGTCAGCAATAGTTGCCTTCTGCTAAGAGCATCTGCAACCCTATTAGACTTTCCACTCCTGTGTTTCAAAACAAATGTATAACTTTGCAAAAACTCAACCCATTTCAAATGCCTCTGGTTCAACTTTCCTTGACTATTCAAATATTGCAAAGCTTGATGATCAGTATACAAAACAAACTCCTTAGGAAGCAGATAATGTCTCCACTTCTTTAATGCCTGAACTATAACATAAAATTCCTGATCATAAACAGAATATTTTCTCTTGGCATCATTTAATTTCTCACTGAAATAAGCAACAGGTTTACCTTCTTGGCTCATAACAGCTCCTATTGCAGTACCACTAGCATCACAATCTACTTGAAACACCTTATTAAAATTTGGAAGTGCTAAAACGGGTTGTTCTGTAACTTTTTGTTTCAACAATTGAAAACTCTTTTCTGCCCCATTAGTCCACTTAAATTTTTTTCTATCCCCTCTCATTGTTTCAGTCAAGGGTCCACAAATACTGCTAAAATTTCAGATAAAATTTCTGTAAAAGCTAGCCAAACCATGAAAAGATCTTACCTCAGTAGCACTCCTTGGAGTAGGCCATTCAAGGATAGCCTGTACCTTCTCTAGGTCTATTTTTAGACCTTCTGCTGAAACTACGAATCCCAAATACACTAACTCTTTCTTCACAAAACTGCACTTCTTCAAATTAATCAACAATTTCTCTTCTCGCAGCTTCTCAAATACCATACGAATATGCATCATATGCTCCTCCAATGTCTTACTGAAGATCAAAATATCATCTAGGTAAACAATGACAAACTTACCCAGAAATTCTTTCAGAACCTCGTTCACGAGCCACATGAAAGTGCTCGGTGCATTGGTTAGCCCAAAAGGCATGACTAACCACTCATACAGTCCTTCCTTTGTCTTGAAGGCAGTCTTCCATTCGTCTCCTTCTCTGATCCGAATCTGATGATATCCACTTTTCAGATCTATCTTTGAAAAATACACAGCTCCACTCAAACAGTCCATAATATCATCCATTCGTGGCAATGGAAACCTGTACTTGATTGTGATCTTGTTTATTGCCCTAGAATCTGTACACATCCTCCACTCTCCATTCTTCTTTGGTGCTAATACCGCTGGTACAGCACAGGGACTCAGACTCTCACGGATCAATCCTTTCTGTAGCAGTTCATGTACTTGTCTGTTCAACTCCTCACTTTCTGCTGGTGTCATTCTGTGTGCTGCCTTATTCGGCAAACTCGCTCCTGGGATCAAATCCATTTGATGACTGATCTTCCTGACTGGTGGTAATCCATCAGGCATGTTATCGGATACAATATCCTGAAACTCATTCAACAAATCTGCAACTTCTATAGGGACATCTTCTACTTCCTCTTTACCAGCTTTTGGAATTAAAGCAAAACATACATGCTCATGCCTCATACCATCTAGGAAATTTCTTCCATCAACAAAAGTTATCCTTGCATTACCACATACCTTTTCTTCAGTCTCCTTCAATGGTTTTAGCTTATGTCGCACTCCATCCTTTGTCAGGGAATAGGTATTTGCACGACCATCATGTACAACACATCTGTCAAACTGCCACGATCTACCCAACAACATATGACATGCATCCATAGATATGATATCGCACAATACCTCATCTTGGTATCCGCCAATCTTGAACTTCACTAGGCATTGTTCATTGACCATGACCTTGTGGTCATCCTGTACCCAGGCAATCCGATATGGATGTGGGTGTTTCTGTCTCTTGAGCTTCAACTTTGTCACCATCTCTTCTGACACCAAATTGTCAGTGCTTCCACTATCAATAATCACATCACAACATTTACCTTCACACTTGCACCTGGTGCGAAACAGGCTCCTCCTTTGCTCAGGTTCATTCTCACCACTCAACATGACTCTTCTGTTAATCAACGTTTCTCCTCTTTCAGCATCTTAAGAATTTGATGATCTGGCATCTTCATCTACATGTGCAACTCTGGGCTGGCCTTCATTTCTCCTGTCCGTTCTGCCTTGGCGCTGAGGACATTCAAATGCCCTATGACCTTCTTCTCCACAGTGAAAACATGTTCCACGGAAGCCATCTCTTCCAGATCCTTGTCCTCTTCCTCTTCCTCTCTGATCTCTATTATTCTGATCCTGGAAGCGATTGGAATTATTTCCTCGCTGATTTTGACTGCTACTGGCCTCATCCTTCTTTTTCGGATCTTCATTTCGGCCACCATATGACCGTCCACCAGATCGTCCACCGCGACCTCTTCCATTTTGTCTGCTCTCGAACTTCTTGTTCAACTTTTCCTCTACTTTTAGGGCAAATTGGTATGCCTCCTCAATACTGTTCATTCGAACCAGATTCAACTCCTCCTGAATGCTTGGCCTTAACCCATTAAGGTATCGGGCAACTTTCTCCTTATCAGCTTCGGCATGGCCTGTTCTGATGAGGAGTCGATAGAACTCCTCTGTATACTCCTGAACAGATTTTCCTGCTTGCTTCAAACTTTGCATTTTCTTCAGTAGGTCAAGCTCATAATCCACAGGAATGAACTGTCGCTTCAATTTTTCCACCATCCGATCCCATCTTGTGATTTTATCTTTCCCTCTTCTATTTCGCTCCAATTGAATTTCCTGCCACCAGATCTTCGCATGACCTTTCAGTCTGGCCTTCGCAAATTTGACCCTATCAGGATCCTCAACATCTTCATACTCAAAATACTCCTCACATTCATTGATCCAGTCGATCAATTCCTCTGGGTTAAGATTTCCATAAAAATGTAGGAACCTCAATCTTAGGTCTTTTCCCAATCTTGGAAATCGCCCGAAAAAGTCTTTCTTCCTCCTGGTTCACAATTTCAACTTCTCCTTCTTGATATTCTTCTTCGGCTTCATCCTCACTTTCGTCTCTAATATTAAGATTCATTCCTCTACGAATCTCTTCTTGCAATGCTCGCACTTGTCTCTGCAACTCTCTAACCTCAGGTGTCACAACACCAGGTCTTCCGCCACGTTCTCTTCGTAGAGGCATTTTCGCGATGCGAGCTGAAACCCTAACCACGGTCCTGGTGCAAACTGCCTCACAGTCGGCGATCTGTTTACACACTCAAGAACTCCTGCTCTGATACCACTTGATGAAGGGTGCTCCCCTTAATACCACAAACACATAACAGAAATAGAGAAACAACAACAATATGCAAGAACAGAAAATTGGCTTCTTATTATCTCCACAAATGTGGAATTACAAACTTTCAGAATTACAATATGCAAAGCCACATGGGCATTCCCTTACAATATTCTGTAGGACAAAGCCTCGAATCAATACCCAGATCTACTACCCAGAACTATTCTGAACTGCCTAAGACAATAACACAGCCTTCCTTATATAGGCAATTATCCACCGCCTGGGAAGGTTCCAGAATTTTAGCCAATAAGGCCGACCAAACTTAGAATTATTTTATTTTACATTTTATTACATCATAGTCGGCTCAAGATAACCTTTGAAACCCGAACAGAAATTTTGAAGAAAATTATTTTTCGCCATTTCAGGTGGCCCAACTTTCGAAGACCATAAGTCATCACCAGTTGACCCGATCGGCTATTATAACCCCATTTCAGAAACGCCACGAAGCGCTCTACAACGCCTAAATTAGGCAGGCTTCATTCAGCCCAAAATTCGACCTCATCCGGGGCCTCTAAAGCCTTCAAAACTGAGTTCGAAGTTTCTGTACCCTGCTGCCAATACCGAAAATCTTCAATATCTTCCAATATACACTTGATCTGGCAATGAAACTTTACTGGCAGACTTATATAACCAAAATGAACCTCCAAGAAAGAAATCAGATCATTCTGAGCACATGCAAAATTTACCAAAAATAGTAACTTTCCATAAATAGCAGCTCTGCACTGAAATAGCCCTTATTGAATATAAAAATAGAAATATTTTTTTGGGGTGATGCAAGATTGCTCTTACACCCAGGATGCTCCTGCATCAGACACCTAGGGTAATTTGAGAAGTGACCCTGTCACGACTCAGGTGTGCAGAGGAAAACAAAGACGGTTAACCTCCTCCTTTGTTAGCCACGATGAATCTTCTACAGGTCGTCCTTTCCATTTGACCAAATACTCTTCATATGTCCTATTCCTTGTGCTTCTGCCAATACGACTGTCCAGTATGTCTTCGATCTCCTTAGTGTCTGAACTAGTTGCTGGAATACTCCACTGTGCTGTTGTGATCTCATCTTCAACACCTCCTTCATGATACTCTGTCAGATCTGAAATGTTAAACACTGGTGAAATATTTAGCTCAGTAGGCAATTCTACCTCATATGCGTTTCCTGAATCATGTTTCTTCAATATCCTGCATGGTCCAAACTTCTTCATTTTCAGCTTGTTATATGTACCAACTGGAAACCGCTCCTTCCGCAAATGAACCATGACTTCATCACCAACTTGAAATTCTTTATACCTCCTTTTCTCATCTGCCTTAGCCTTATACTGTGCATTCATCTTGGTAATATGCTTCCTCACCTCCTCATGGATGTTCTTCAAATGTTCTACAAAATCCTCAGCCTCAGCACTACTTATTTCTCCTTTATCTATCTTCCTCAATTCAGATGCATTTCTTGGACTACTTCCATATACAATCTGGAATGGTGATTTACCAGTGCTCCTGTTGATAGAATTATTGTATGCAAATTCTGCCTGTGGTAAAATCAAATCCCATCCCGTTGGCTTATCTCCAACCAAACATCTCAACAAATTTCCCAAACTCCTATTCACCACCTCTGTCTGTCCATCAGTCTGTGGATGATGTGATGAACTGAACTTCAAATCTGTCTTCAACTTCTTCCACAATGTATGCCAAAAATATCCAACAAACTTAGTGTCCCGATCTGAAACTATGGTCTTTGGCAAACCATGAAGTCTCACTACTTCTCTGAAAAACAATTCTGCTACATGAACAGCATCATTAGTCTTCTTGCAGGAAATGAAATGTGCCATCTTTGAAAATCTGTCAACCACCACAAAAATTGAATCATGCCCCCGCTGAGTCCTCGGTAAACCAAGAACAAAGTCCATGCTGATATCCTCCCAAGGCTTCTCTGGTACAGGTAATGGCTGATACAATCCTGTATTCTGCTTCACTCCTTTCGCCATCTGACATACTCTGCAACTCTGTACAAACTTCTTCACATCTTGCTGCAACTGTGGCCAATAGTAATTCTCACTAACCAAAGAAAGGGTTTTGTCACGACCAAAATGTCCAGCCAATCCTCCGCTATGCTTCTCCTTGATGAGATTCTCCCTCATAGAACTTCGTGGAATGCACAATTGACTCCCTTTGAATAGCATATCATCCTGGATGATGAAATCCAGCCATTTCGTCCTGTCTAGAGTAACAGGTTCTGTACAAGCTTTCCAAGCTTCACCAAAATCAGGATCCTCTGGATACAAATTCTTGAGTTCCTTGAACCCAACCACTTCAATCTGCATTTCTGTCAGCAATAGTTGCCTTCTGCTAAGAGCATCTGCAACCCTATTAGACTTTCCACTCCTGTGTTTCAAAACAAATGTATAACTTTGCAAAAACTCAACCCATTTCAAATGCCTCTGGTTCAACTTTCCTTGACTATTCAAATATTGCAAAGCTTGATGATCAGTATACAAAACAAACTCCTTAGGAAGCAGATAATGTCTCCACTTCTTTAATGCCTGAACTATAGCATAAAATTCCTGATCATAAACAGAATATTTTCTCTTGGCATCATTTAATTTCTCACTGAAATAAGCAACAGGTTTACCTTCTTGGCTCATAACAGCTCCTATTGCAGTACCACTAGCATCACAATCTACTTGAAACACCTTATTAAAATCTGGAAGTGCTAAAACGGGTTGTTCTGTAACTTTTTGTTTCAACAATTGAAAACTCTTTTCTACCCCATTAGTCCACTTAAATTCTTTTCTATCCCCTCTCATTGTTTCAGTCAAGGGTCCACAAATACTGCTAAAATTTCGGATAAACTTTCTGTAAAAGCTAGCCAAACCATGAAAAGATCTTACCTCAGTAGCACTCCTTGGAGTAGGCCATTCAAGGATAGCCTGTACCTTCTCTGGGTCCATTTTTAGACCTTCTGCTGAAACTACGAATCCCAAATACACTAACTCTTTCTTCACAAAACTGCACTTCTTCAAATTAATCAACAATTTCTCTTCTCGCAGCTTCTCAAATACCATACGAATATGCATCATATGCTCCTCCAATGTCTTACTAAAGATCAAAATATCATCTAGGTAAACAATGACAAACTTACCCAGAAATTCTTTCAGAACCTCGTTCATGAGCCGCATGAAAGTGCTCGGTGCATTGGTTAGCCCAAAAGGCATGACTAACCACTCATACAGTCCTTCCTTTGTCTTGAAGGCAGTCTTCCATTCGTCTCCTTCTCTGATCCGAATCTGATGATATCCACTTTTCAGATCTATCTTTGAAAAATACACAGCTCCACTCAAACAGTCCATAATATCATCCATTCGTGGCAATGGAAACCTGTACTTAATTGTGATCTTGTTTATTGCCCTAGAATCTGTACACATCCTCCACTCTCCATTCTTCTTTGGTGCTAATACCGCTGGTACAGCACAGGGACTCAGACTCTCACGGATCAATCCTTTCTGTAGCAGTTCATGTACTTGTCTGTTCAACTCCTCACTTTCTGCTGGTGTCATTCTGTGTGCTGCCTTATTCGGCAAACTCACTCCTGGGATCAAATCCATTTGATGACTGATCTTCCTGACTGGTGGTAATCCATCAGGCACGTTATCGGATACAATATCCTGAAACTCATTCAACAAATCTGCAACTTCTATAGGGACATCTTCTACTTCCTCTTTACCAGCTTTTGGAATTAAAGCAAAACATACATGCTCATGCCTCATACCATCTAGGAAATTTCTTCCATCAACAAAAGTTATCCTTGCATTACCACATACCTTTTCTTCAGTCTCCTTCAATGGTTTTAGCTTATGTCGCACTCCATCCTTTGTCAGGGAATAGGTATTTGCACGACCATCATGTACAGCACATCTGTCAAACTGCCACGGTCTACCCAACAACATATGACATGCATCCATAGATATGATATCGCACAATACCTCATCTTGGTATCCGCCAATCTTGAACTTCACTAGGCATTGTTCATTGACCATGACCTTGTGGTCATCCTGTACCCAGGCAATCCGATATGGATGTGGGTGTTTCTGTCTCTTGAGCTTCAACTTTGTCACCATCTCTTCTGACACCAAATTGTCAGTGCTTCCACTATCAATAATCACATCACAACATTTACCTTCACACTTGCACCTGGTGCGAAACAGGCTCCTCCTTTGCTCAGGTTCATTCTCACCAGTCAACAAGACTCTTCTGTTAATCAACGTTTCTCCTCTTTCAGCATCTTCAGAATTTGATGATCTGGCATCTTCATCTACATGTGCAACTCTGGGCTGGCCTTCATTTCTCCTGTCCGTTCTGCCTTGGCGCTGAGGACATTCAAATGCCCTATGACCTTCTTCTCCACAGTGAAAACATGTTCCACGGAAGCCACCTCTTCCAGATCCTTGTCCTCTTCCTCTTCCTCTCTGATCTCTATTATTCTGATCCTGGAAGCGATTGGAATTATTTCCTCGCTGATTTTGACTGCTACTGGCCTCATCCTTCTTTTTCGGATCTTCATTTCGGCCACCATATGACCGTCCACCAGATCGTCCACCGCGACCTCTTCCATTTTGTCTGCTCTCGAACTTCTTGTTCAACTTTTCCTCTACTTTTAGGGCAAATTGGTATGCCTCCTCAATACTGTTCATTCGAACCAGATTCAACTCCTCCTGAATGCTTGGCCTTAACCCATTAAGGTATCGGGCAACTTTCTCCTTATCAGCTTCGGCATGGCCTGTTCTGATGAGGAGTCGATAGAACTCCTCTGTATACTCCTGAACAGATTTTCCTGCTTGCTTCAAACTTTGCATTTTCTTCAGTAGGTCAAGCTCATAATCCACAGGAATGAACTGTCGCTTCAATTTTTCCACCATCCGATCCCATCTTGTGATTTTATCTTTCCCTCTTCTATTTCGCTCCAATTGAATTTCTTGCCACCAGATCTTCGCATGACCTTTCAGTCTGGCCTTCGCAAATTTGACCCTATCAGGATCCTCAACATCTTCATACTCAAAATACTCCTCACATTCATTGATCCAGTCGATCAATTCCTCTGGGTTAAGATTTTCAGAAAAATGTAGGAACCTCAATCTTAGGTCTTTTCCCAATCTTGGAAATCGCCCGAAAAAGTCTTTCTTCCTCCTGGTTCACAATTTCAACTTCTCCTTCTTGATATTCTTCTTCGGCTTCATCCTCACTTTCGTCTCTAATATTAAGATTCATTCCTCTACGAATCTCTTCTTGCAATGCTCGCACTTGTCTCTGCAACTCTCTAACCTCAGGTGTCACAACACCAGGTCTTCCGCCACGTTCTCTTCGTAGAGGCATTTTCGCGATGCGCGCTGAAACCCTAACCACGGTCCTGGTGCAAATTGCCTCACAGTCGGCGATCTGTTTACACACTCAAGAACTCCTGCTCTGATACCACTTGATGAAGGGTGCTCCCCTTAATACCACAAACACATAACAGAAATAGAGAAACAACAACAATATGCAAGAACAGAAAATTGGCTTCTTATTATCTCCACAAATGTGGAATTACAAACTTTCAGAATTACAATATGCAAAGCCACATAGGCATTCCCTTACAATATTCTGTAGGAGAAAGCCTCGAATCAATACCCAGATCTACTACCCAGAACTATTCTGAACTGCCTAAGACAATAACACAGCCTTCCTTATATAGGCAATTATCCACCGCCTGGGAAGGTTCCCGAATTTTAGCCAATAAGGCCGACCAAACTTAGAATTATTTTATTTTACATTTTATTACATCATAGTCGGCTCAAGATAACCTTTGAAACCCGAACAGAAATTTTGAAGAAAATTATTTTTCGCCATTTCAGGTGGCCCAACTTCCGAAGACCATAAGTCATCACCAGTTGACCCGATCGGCTATTATAACCCCATTTCGGAAACGCCACGAAACGCTCTACAACGCCTAAATTAGGCAGGCTTCATTCAGCCCAAAATTCGACCTCATCCGGGGCCTCTAAAGCCTTCAAAACTGAGTTCGAAGTTTCTGTACCCTGCTGCCAATACCGAAAATCTTCAATATCTTCCAATATACACTTGATCTGGCAATGAAACTTTACTGGCAGACTTATATAACCAAAATGAACCTCCAAGAAAGAAATCAGATCATTCTGAGCACATGCAAAATTTACCAAAAATAGTAACTTTCCATAAATAGCAGCTCTGCACTAAAATAGCCCTTATTGAATATAAAAATAGAAATATTTTTTTTGGGTGATGCAAGATTGCTCTTACACCTAGGATGCTCCTGCATCAGACACCCAGGGTAATTTGAGAAGTGACCCTGTCACGACTCAGGTGTGCAGAGGAAAACAAAGACGGTTAACCTCCTCCTTTGTTAGCCACGATGAATCTTCTACAGGTCGTCCTTTCTATTTGACCAAATACTCTTCATATGTCCTATTCCTTGTGCTTCTGCCAATACGACTGTCCAGTATGTCTTCGATCTCCTTAGTGTCTGAACTAGTTGCTGGAATACTCCACTGTGCTGTTGTGATCTCATCTTCAACACCTCCTTCATGATACTCTGTCAGATCTGAAATGTTAAACACTGGTGAAATATTTAGCTCAGTAGGCAATTCTACCTCATATGCGTTTCCTGAATCATGTTTCTTCAATATCCTGCATGGTCCAAACTTCTTCATTTTCAGCTTGTTATATGTACCAACTGGAAACCGCTCCTTCCGCAAATGAACCATGACTTCATCACCAACTTGAAATTCTTTATACTTCCTTTTCTCATCTGCCTTAGCCTTATACTGTGCATTCATCTTGGTAATATGCTTCCTCACCTCCTCATGGATGTTCTTCAAATGTTCTACAAAATCCTCAGCCTCAGCACTACTTATTTCTCCTTTATCTATCTTCCTCAATTCAGATGCATTTCTTGGACTACTTCCATATACAATCTGGAATGGTGATTTACCAGTGCTCCTGTTGATAGAATTATTGTATGCAAATTCTGCCTGTGGTAAAATCAAATCCCATCCCGTTGGCTTATCTCCAACCAAACATCTCAACAAATTTCCCAAACTTCTATTCACCACCTCTGTCTGTCCATCAGTCTGTGGATGATGTGATGAACTGAACTTCAAATCTGTCTTCAACTTCTTCCACAATGTACGCCAAAAATATCCAACAAACTTAGTGTCCCGATCTGAAACTATGGTCTTTGGCAAACCATGAAGTCTCACTACTTCTCTGAAAAACAATTCTGCTACATGAACAGCATCATTAGTCTTCTTGCAGGAAATGAAATGTGCCATCTTTGAAAATCTGTCAACCACCACAAAAATTGAATCATGCCCCCACTGAGTCCTCGGTAAACCAAGAACAAAGTCCATGCTGATATCCTCCCAAGGCTTCTCTGGTACAGGTAATGGCTGATACAATCCTGTATTCTGCTTCACTCCTTTCGCCATCTGACATACTCTGCAACTCTGTACAAACTTCTTCACATCTTGCTGCAACTGTGGCCAATAGTAATTCTCACTAACCAAAGAAAGGGTTTTGTGACAACCAAAATGTCCAGCCAATCCTCCGCTATGCTTCTCCTTGATGAGATTCTCCCTCATAGAACTTCGTGGAATGCACAATTGACTCCCTTTGAATAGCATATCATCCTGGATGATGAAATCCAGCCATTTCGTCCTGTCTAGAGTAACAGGTTCTGTACAAGCTTTCCAAGCTTCACCAAAATCAGGATCCTCTGGATACAAATTCTTGAGTTCCTTGAACCCAACCACTTCAATCTGCATTTCTGTCAGCAATAGTTGCCTTCTGCTAAGAGCATCTGCAACCCTATTAGACTTTCCACTCCTGTGTTTCAAAACAAATGTATAACTTTGCAAAAACTCAACCCATTTCAAATGCCTCTGGTTCAACTTTCCTTGACTATTCAAATATTGCAAAGCTTGATGATCAGTATACAAAACAAACTCCTTAGGAAGCAGATAATGTCTCCACTTCTTTAATGCCTGAACTATAGCATAAAATTCCTGATCATAAACAGAATATTTTCTCTTGGCATCATTTAATTTCTCACTGAAATAAGCAACAGGTTTACCTTCTTGGCTCATAACAGCTCCTATTGCAGTACCACTAGCATCACAATCTACTTGAAACACCTTATTAAAATCTGGAAGTGCTAAAACGGGTTGTTCTGTAACTTTTTGTTTCAACAATTGAAAACTCTTTTCTACCCCATTAGTCCACTTAAATTCTTTTCTATCCCCTCTCATTGTTTCAGTCAAGGGTCCACAAATACTGCTAAAATTTCAGATAAACTTTCTATAAAAGCTAGCCAAACCATGAAAAGATCTTACCTCAGTAGCACTCCTTGGAGTAGGCCATTCAAGGATAGCCTGTACCTTCTCTGGGTCCATTTTTAGACCTTCTGCTGAAACTACGAATCCCAAATACACTAACTCTTTCTTCACAAAACTGCACTTCTTCAAATTAATCAATAATTTCTCTTCTCGCAGCTTCTCAAATACCATACGAATATGCATCATATGCTCCTCCAATGTCTTACTAAAGATCAAAATATCATCTAGGTAAACAATGACAAACTTACCCAGAAATTCTTTCAGAACCTCGTTCATGAGCCGCATGAAAGTGCTCGGTGCATTGGTTAGCCCAAAAGGCATGACTAACCACTCATACAGTCCTTCCTTTGTCTTGAAGGCAGTCTTCCATTCGTCTCCTTCTCTGATCCGAATCTGATGATATCCACTTTTCAGATCTATCTTTGAAAAATACACAGCTCCACTCAAACAGTCCATAATATCATCCATTCGTGGCAATGGAAACCTGTACTTGATTGTGATCTTGTTTATTGCCCTAGAATCTGTACACATCCTCCACTCTCCATTCTTCTTTGGTGCTAATACCGCTGGTACAGCACAGGGACTCAGACTCTCACGGATCAATCCTTTCTGTAGCAGTTCATGTACTTGTCTGTTCAACTCCTCACTTTCTGCTGGTGTCATTCTGTGTGCTGCCTTATTCGGCAAACTCACTCCTGGGATCAAATCCATTTGATGACTGATCTTCCTGACTGGTGGTAATCCATCAGGCACGTTATCGGATACAATATCCTGAAACTCATTCAACAAATCTGCAACTTCTATAGGGACATCTTCTACTTCCTCTTTACCAGCTTTTGGAATTAAAGCAAAACATACATGCTCATGCCTCATACCATCTAGGAAATTTCTTCCATTAACAAAAGTTATCCTTGCATTACCACATACCTTTTCTTCAGTCTCCTTCAATGGTTTTAGCTTATGTCGCACTCCATCCTTTGTCAGGGAATAGGTATTTGCACGACCATCATGTACAGCACATCTGTCAAACTGCCACGGTCTACCCAACAACATATGACATGCATCCATAGATATGATATCGCACAATACCTCATCTTGGTATCCGCCAATCTTGAACTTCACTAGGCATTGTTCATTGACCATGACCTTGTAGTCATCCTGTACCCAGGCAATCCGATATGGATGTGGGTGTTTCTGTCTCTTGAGCTTCAACTTTGTCACCATCTCTTCTGACACCAAATTGTCAGTGCTTCCACTATCAATAATCACATCACAACATTTACCTTCACACTTGCACCTGGTGCGAAACAGGCTCCTCCTTTGCTCAGGTTCATTCTCACCACTCAACAGGACTCTTCTGTTAATCAACGTTTCTCCTTTTTCAGCATCTTCAGAATTTGATGATCTGGCATCTTCATCTACATGTGCAACTCTGGGCTGGCCTTCATTTCTCCTGTCCGTTCTGCCTTGGCGCTGAGGACATTCAAATGCCCTATGACCTTCTTCTCCACAGTGAAAACATGTTCCACGGAAGCCACCTCTTCCAGATCCTTGTCCTCTTCCTCTTCCTCTCTGATCTCTATTATTCTGATCCTGGAAGCGATTGGAATTATTTCCTCGCTGATTTTGACTGCTACTGGCCTCATCCTTCTTTTTCGGATCTTCATTTCGGCCACCATATGACCGTCCACCAGATCGTCCACCGCGACCTCTTCCATTTTGTCTGCTCTCGAACTTCTTGTTCAACTTTTCCTCTACTTTTAGGGCAAATTGGTATGCCTCCTCAATACTGTTCATTCGAACCAGATTCAACTCCTCCTGAATGCTTGGCCTTAACCCATTAAGGTATCGGGCAACTTTCTCCTTATCAGCTTCGGCATGGCCTGTTCTGATGAGGAGTCGATAGAACTCCTCTGTATACTCCTGAACAGATTTTCCTGCTTGCTTCAAACTTTGCATTTTCTTCAGTAGGTCAAGCTCATAATCCACAGGAATGAACTGTCGCTTCAATTTTTCCACCATCCGATCCCATCTTGTGATTTTATCTTTCCCTCTTCTATTTCGCTCCAATTGAATTTCTTGCCACCAGATCTTCGCATGACCTTTCAGTCTGGCCTTCGCAAATTTGACCCTATCAGGATCCTCAACATCTTCATACTCAAAATACTCCTCACATTCATTGATCCAGTCGATCAATTCCTCTGGGTTAAGATTTCCAGAAAAATGTAGGAACCTCAATCTTAGGTCTTTTCCCAATCTTGGAAATCGCCCGAAAAAGTCTTTCTTCCTCCTGGTTCACAATTTCAACTTCTCCTTCTTGATATTCTTCTTCGGCTTCATCCTCACTTTCGTCTCTAACATTAAGATTCATTCCTCTACGAATCTCTTCTTGCAATGCTCGCACTTGTCTCTGCAACTCTCTAACCTCAGGTGTCACAACACCAGGTCTTCCGCCACGTTCTTTTCGTAGAGGCATTTTCGCGATGCGCGCTGAAACCCTAACCACGGTCCTGGTGCAAACTGCCTCACAGTCGGCGATCTGTTTACACACTCAAGAACTCCTGCTCTGATACCACTTGATGAAGGGTGCTCCCCCTAATACCACAAACACATAACAGAAATAGAGAAACAACAACAATATGCAAGAACAGAAAATTGGCTTCTTATTATCTCCACAAATGTGGAATTACAAACTTTCAGAATTACAATATGCAAAGCCACATGGGCATTCCCTTACAATATTCTGTAGGACAAAGCCTCGAATCAATACCCAGAACTATTCTGAACTGCCTAAGACAATAACACAGCCTTCCTTATATAGGCAATTATCCACCGCCTGGGAAGGTTCCAGAATTTTAGCCAATAAGGCCGACCAAACTTAGAATTATTTTATTTTACATTTTATTACATCATAGTCGGCTCAAGATAACCTTTGAAACCCGAACATAAATTTTGAAGAAAATTATTTTTCGCCATTTCAGGTGGCCCAACTTCCGAAGACCATAAGTCATCACCAGTTGACCCGATCGGCTATTATAACCCCATTTCGGAAACGCCACGAAGCGCTCTACAACGCCTGAGACTCGATCTGAATTTCTTCTTGTGACTCGGTTTGAACTTCTTCCTGTGACTCGGTAACTGTGCTTGGCTCGGTAGATATAGCTTCCTTATTGATAGTTGTGTCTGTCAATGTTTCAGGTTCAATGTAAACGAATCTTCTGTAGTTCTCAGGTTCCCTTTTGCTTTCTTCCTCAGTCTTTTCTGCAAACTCATCAAATTTCACATGTATACTTTCTATGACTTTGTGAGTAGATAAGTTTAGACATTTGTATGCGTTGCTTTTGCTAGAATATCCTAGGAATATTCCTTCATCACTCTTCACATCAAATTTATTTCTTCTGGATTCCTTTAAGATATAACACTTGCTACCAAATATTTTCATGTAACTTACATTAGGTTTATAGCCATACCATAATTCATAGGGAGTTTTGAATGTGTCTTTCTTCAGTTGTACTCGGTTCAGGGTATGAACTGCAGTGCTGATAGCTTCCTTCCAGTATTTTATAGCAATGTTCTTTTCTATCATTAGAGTCCTTGCACAATCCATAATAGATCCGTTTCTTCTTTCTGCTATTCCATTCTGCTCAGGAGTTCTAGGAGCTGATACCTGTCTTTTGATTCCTCTTTCAATGCAGAAGTTGTTAAAATCATGGGAGATGAATTCACCACCTCTGTCTGATCTTAAGCATTTCAATCTTTTCCCTGTTTCTTTTTCTACTCTTGCTAAGTACCATTTGAATTTTTCAAATGCCTCTGATTTTTCTCTTAAATACATAACAGTCATCATTCTAGAATAGTCATCAATGAAAAGAATAAAGAATTTATCTCCAGTATAGCTTTGTATTCCAATAGGTCCACATAAATCAGTATGCACAATTTCCAAAATTTCTTTAGACTGATAGTTCTTACTTTTGAAACTAGTTTTACTCATTTTGCCAATCTGACAATTCTTACATAGACCAGTGTCAGGTTTCTTCAAGGTAGGAATGCCTCTAACCTTCTTGAATTTTCTTATCTTTATCATGTTATCAAAATTTACATGACATAACCTTTTGTGCCATAGCCAACTTTCTTCTATTTGAGCAATAAGGCATGAATATTCATTGAGATCAAGATAAAATAAGTTACCTTTTGTTTGTTTGCCTGATCCAATGAGTTTTCCTTTTCCATCCAGCAGTCTTGCTTGACCATTCATGAATTCAACCTTGAAACCAGTGTTGATTAGCTGTGCTACACTTAGAAGATTATGTTTTAGTCCTTCAACCCAGTAAGCATTATCACATATGAGTTCTTTGGTTAATGAGATTCTTCCTTTTCCTTTTATACAACAAGGTTCATTGTTTCCAAATCTTACATTACCATTGTCACAGTCTTCTAGATATTCAAATTTTGTCTTATCGCCAGTCATGTGGTGTGAACATCCGCTGTCTATTATCCATATATCATCTTTGCTTATATGAGAAATAAGTGCTATCTTATCTTCATCATCATCAGATTCATCTTTTATAGCAATAAAGACAATTTCTTCTTCACTATCATCAGAATCTTTAGCCATAAAACATGATTTCTTACCTTTATCCTTGTATGATTTGAAATTCTTTTTGCCATAGTACTTGTGACTTCTCTTTTCTTCCTTGACTTGCTTGTTTGGGCACCTAGCTGCAATATGTCCAATTTCTTCACATGAAAAACAGATTAAAGGAGTTTTACCTTTATACTTACCTTTCCCTCTAGAGTACTTCTTTGCAAGTAATGCTTCTACAATTTCAAGATCACTATCAGAACTTTCTTCTGATTCTTCTTCACTTTCTGTCTGAACTTCTTTAATTTTCTTGTTCTTCTTTAGTGAAACTTTGGCCTCAAATGCCGATTCAATGTTTTTGGAACTAGGAACATAGTTGTCATAGTTGTCTAGTTCAAAAGCTGTCAATCTTCCAACTAAAGCATCCAAAGTTATACTATGGTTTGCTTCACATCTTCTTTCTTGAATAGCTGATACTCTTATTGCATAGATAGGGAGTAGTGTTCTGAGTACCTTACTTATAACCGTCTCATCTGAGATTGTTCCTCTAGAAGCTCTGATTGCACTTACACTTGCTTTGATTCTTTCAACATATTTTGCAATGTTTTCATCTTCCTTCATATTCATCTTGTCAAACTGTCCTCTTAGGCTTTCTGCTTTTGCTCTCTTAACATTTGCATCACCACCATATATCTTCTTCAGTGCCACCCACATTTCATATGCAGTAGTGCAGTCTTTAATATCATCAAATTCTTCATAGCTGAGAGCAGATGCAATGTCTATCATCATGGTGTTGTGAGTCTTTTTATCTGCAATGTCTTCAACAGTTAATGCGCCATTAGGAATTGTGTATTCTTCATCAATGTATTTGCATCCTGAATCACCAATGGAAGCCAGATGAAGTCGCATGAGACCTTGCCATGCTGAAAAGTTTTCTCTGTTAAGCTTTGGAATTTCCCTCTTGTAAGACATCCTGATCTTTAGCTTAGATCTTTGAAACCCTTCCTGCAAGCACCAAAAGCTCTGATACCAATTGATGGAATATGGATGAAGTGACTGAGAGGGGGGGGGTGAATCAGTCAACCATAAAAACTTTGACAATTAATTCTTTGTAGATCCCTTAGGATATCCTAACACTGTTATTTGTTTTGGCACTCGGTAAATAGATTGCAGTAACTTTGAAGATGCAGAAAGTATTAGCAATAATATCTTTAGATATTTATCAGTGCATGTAAATGATTGAGAAAGCAATTAAGAACACAAGAGACACAAGTTTTAACGTGGAAACCCAATATGGGAAAAAACCACCAATGTATCTAGATACTGATTTTCACTTTTCTGAAGTGATGCCCGGTTAGAAGCCAACCCGGTAAAAGGTTACAAAACACACTGTTAGGTGTGACCTTGTTAGAGGATTTAAAACACCCTGCTAGGAGTGGCCTGGTAAGAGGTCTTGAAAACAATTCAATGGAATTGTCACCTTGTTAGAGGATTTATATTTTGGCTGTTAAACCAACTCGGTTAAGAGATTTAGAATTCACTGTTACAATGATAAGAAGGTAACAATGAAAAAGTGACCTGTATAATAATGCAACTGTCTTGCTGATTACAGATCTCTGTTCTGCATAAGTCTGATCCTCTCTGATCGAATAAATCCCTGCTGCTCCTCAAGGATATCTGAACATTCTTCACAAACTCGCATATATCTTTCCTTTTCTTCTTCTATAAATCTTCTGCTATATATCCCTGTTGCTTTTCACATTTGACCTATTATATATATGATTTTGGATTAGTCAAATCGTCATTTATTAGAATAACAGTCGGCTGAATTAAGTAAACTCTATTTGCAAAAATCCTTCAAAGGCCGACAGTGCTCGGTGACCATATCTTTTATAATTTTTTTGAGACCGAGGGAACTCGGTAAACACCAACAATCCTTCTCCTTTGATAACCGACTGAACTCAGTAAATACTAACTTTCTTCGATGACCGACTGAACTCGGTAAGCACTAAACTTTCTTCGATGACCGACTGAACTCGGTAAGCACTAAACTTTCTTCGGCAACCGAGTGAACTCGGTAAACACTAGACTTTCTTCAGCAACCGAGTGAACTCGGTAAACACTAGACTTTCTTCGGCAACCAAGTGAACTCGGTAAACACTAATATCCCTGACAGGCAGACCGACTGAGCTCGGTATAAGCAGATTGCTGTGGATTATGACATAGTGTGACATCAAAGACAATACATAATTGAGTAGCAATTTCCTTCAGACAATTGTTTCCAACAATCTCCCTCTTTGGCATTGATGGCAACACAATATGTCATAACACAAGAAATTTGAAAGAGTTAGCTCGGTTTAGATTCAAATCTCCCTCTGTCAGTAAACTTCCTGTATCCTGAAAATTCTTTCTTCTGAAAATTCTCTCTTGAAAGCAATAGTAAAGACATAGCAAAAACTCCCTCTTTGACAACATATGCCAAAGATAATTCACATATTACCGGTGAAAATTAATGTACCTCAAGTACTGATTCATATGCAATGATTCCTTTAATATGCTGCATCAACAAGTTGATTTTCAATCATGTTCTGGTTGATGCATCACTAAAACTGTATTTAGTGAGCCTCGGATAGGGGAATGACCCCTAACTTACCTCTTAGATACATAAATGCATCCTTAGGTAATGGTTTGGTAAAAATATCTGCAATCTGTTCTTTTGTATGAATATATTCTAATCTGATTTCTTTGTTCTGCACCAATTCTCTGACAAAGTGATATTTAATGGCAATGTGCTTGGTTTTGGAATGCATCACTGGATTCTTAGAAATGTTTATTGCACTGGTATTGTCACAAAATATAACAACTGGTTCTTTGATTTCGACCTTCATACCTTCTAATAGCTGTTTAAACCAAACAATATTTGAACAGTTTACTGCAGCAGCAACATATTCTGCTTCGGTTGTGGATTGAGATGTGCAATTCTGCTTTTTACTAGTCCAGGATACCAGTCTTTTTCCAAGAAAAAATGCTCCACCACTTGTGCTTTTTCTGTCATCAATGTTTCCTGCCCAATCAGCATCAGTAAACACTTTCAAGTCTAGATTGCCTCCAAATTTATACCACAAACCATATTCTTCAGTTCCTCTTAAGTATCTTAAGATTCTTTTGATTGCCATCATGTGATTTTCCTTAGGTTTAGCTGAGAATCTAGCTACTATACCGACTGCTAAGGCAATATCAGGTCTAGTATGTACTACATACTGCAATTTTCCAATCATAGATCGGTATAGGGTCTGATCAACTTCTTTTGAATCATCATTTTTGGTAAGTTTCAGTCCAGTACACATGGGTGTACCAACTGGTTTTGAATCTTCCATTCCAAACTTCTTAAGTATCTCCTTAATGTATTTTGATTGAGTAATGTATATACCATTTTTGCTTTGCTGAATTTGAAGACCAACAAAGAATTTTATTAAACCAAACATAGACATTTCAAATTCTCTGTTCATTTGTTCTGAAAATTCTTTGCACTGATCCTCATTCCCTGTAAATATAGTATCATCCACAAATATTTCTGCCAGTACAATTTTGTCATTCGGTCCTTCTTTGATATACAGATTGCTGTTATCATTAGCTCTTTTGAAATTAATCTGGATTAAATAGTTATGGATTCTTTCATACCATGCTCTAGGAGCTTGTTTTAAGCCATATAATGCTTTGTGTAATCTGCAGACCATGTCCCTTTTGTCTGGATCAACAAAACCTTCAGGTTGTTCAATGTAGACTTCTTCATCAAGAATTCCATTGAGAAATGCAGATTTTATGTCCATCTGATATACCTTAAATCCTTTGTGTGCTGCATAAGCAAGTAGAGTTCTTACACCTTCTAATCTTGCAACAGGAGCAAAGGTTTCTCCATAATCTATACCTTCTTCTTGAGAGTAACCTTTACATACTAGTCTAGCCTTGTTTCTAGATACTTGACCATCTTCATTCAGTTTATTTCTAAATACCCATTTTGTTCCAATTACATTCTTATCTTTAGGTCTAGGTACAAGAGTCCAAGTTTTGTTCTTTTGTATTTGTTCTAATTCTTCATTCATTGCTTCAATCCAACTTTCATTCTCTAATGCATCTTTGATATTTCTAGGTTCAAAATCAGTAAGTAGACATGTACCTTTTAGCTTGCTTCTTGTCATAGTACCATCTGATTTGTTTCCAATGATTTGATCTGGTGTATGATGTCTTCTGACATATTTGGCTAGTATAGGTTCCTTGCCTTTTGAATGATTCATGCTGTTGTCTTCTAGGATCTCTTCTTCAGGTTGCTCGGACTCGGTAGATATTTGCTCGGTAACTTCAGGCTGAGACTCGGTCTGAATTTCTTCCTGTGACTCAGTTTGAACTTCTTCCTGTGACTCGGTCTGTGACTCGGTAACTGTGCTTGGCTCGGTAGATATAGCTTCCTTATTGATAGTTGTGTCTGTCAATGTTTCAGGTTCAATGTAAACGAATCTTCTGTAGTTCTCAGGTTCCCTTTTGCTTTCTTCCTCAGTCTTTTCTGCAAACTCATCAAATTTCACATGTATACTTTCTATGACTTTGTGAGTAGATAAGTTTAGACATTTGTATGCCTTGCTTTTGCTAGAATATCCTAGGAATATTCCTTCATCACTCTTCACATCAAATTTATTTCTTCTGGATTCCTTTAAGATATAACACTTGCTACCAAATATTTTCATGTAACTTACATTAGGTTTATAGCCATACCATAATTCATAGGGAGTTTTGAATGTGTCTTTCTTCAGTTGTACTCGGTTCAGGGTATGAACTGCAGTGCTGATAGCTTCCTTCCAATATTTTATAGCAATGTTCTTTTCTATCATTAGAGTCCTTGCACAATCCATAATAGATCTGTTTCTTCTTTCTGCTATTCCATTCTGCTCAGGAGTTCTAGGAGCTGATATCTGTCTTTTGATTCCTCTTTCAATGCAGAAGTTGTTAAAATCATGGGAGATGAATTCACCACCTCTGTCTGATCTTAAGCATTTCAATCTTTTCCCTGTTTCTTTTTCTACTCTTGCTAAGTACCATTTGAATTTTTCAAATGCCTTTGATTTTTCTCTTAAATACATAATAGTCATCATTCTAGAATAGTCATCAACGAAAAGAATAAAGAATTTATCTCCAGTATAGCTTTGTATTCCAATAGGTCCACATAAATCAGTATGCACAATTTCCAAAATTTCTTTAGACTGATAGTTCTTACTTTTGAAACTAGTTTTACTCATTTTGCCAATCTGACAATTCTTACATAGACCAGTGTCAGGTTTCTTCAAGGTAGGAATGCCTCTAACCTTCTTAAATTTGCTTATCTTTATCATGTTATCAAAATTTACATGACATAACCTTTTGTGCCATAGCCAACTTTCTTCTATTTGAGCAATAAGGCATGAATATTCATTGAGATCAAGATAAAATAAGTTACCTTTTGTTTGTTTGCCTGATCCAATGAGTTTTCCTTTTCCATCCAGCAGTCTTGCTTGACCATTCATGAATTCAACCTTGAAACCAGTGTTGATTAGCTGTGCTACACTTAGAAGATTATGTTTTAGTCCTTCAACCCAGTAAGCATTATCACATATGAGTTCTTTGGTTAATGAGATTCTTCCTTTTCCTTTTATACAACAAGGTTCATTGTTTCCAAATCTTACATTACCATTGTCACAGTCTTCTAGATATTCAAATTTTGTCTTATCGCCAGTCATGTGGTGTGAACATCCGCTGTCTATTATCCATATATCATCTTTGCTTATATGAGAAATAAGTGCTATCTTATCTTCATCATCATCAGATTCATCTTTTATAGCAATAAAGACAATTTCTTCTTCACTATCATCAGAATCTTTAGCCATAAAACATGATTTCTTACCTTTATCCTTGTATGATTTGAAATTCTTTTTGCCATAGTACTTGTGACTTCTCTTTTCTTCCTTGACTTGCTTGTTTGGGCACCTAGCTGCAATATGTCCAATTTCTTCACATGAAAAACAGATTAAAGGAGTTTTACCTTTATACTTACCTTTCCCTCTAGAGTACTTCTTTGCAAGTAATGCTTCTACAATTTCAAGATCACTATCAGAACTTTCTTCTGATTCTTCTTCACTTTCTGTCTGAACTTCTTTAATTTTCTTGTTCTTCTTTAGTGAAACTTTGGCCTCAAATGCCGATTCAATGTTTTTGGAACTAGGAACATAGTTGTCATAGTTGTCTAGTTCAAAAGCTGTCAATCTTCCAACTAAAGCATCCAAAGTTATACTGTGGTTTGCTTCACATCTTCTTTCTTGAATAGTTGATACTCTTATTGCATAGATAGGGAGTAGTGTTCTGAGTACCTTACTTATAACCGTCTCATCTGAGATTGTTCCTCCAGAAGCTCTGATTGCACTTACACTTGCTTTGATTCTTTCAACATATTTTGCAATGTTTTCATCTTCCTTCATAATCATCTTGTCAAACTGTCCTCTTAGGCTTTCTGCTTTTGCTCTCTTAACATTTGCATCACCACCATATATCTTCTTCAGTGCCACCCACATTTCATATGCAGTAGTGCAGTCTTTAATATCATCAAATTCTTCATAGCTGAGAGCAGATGCAATGTCTATCATCATGGTGTTGTGAGTCTTTTTATCTGCAATGTCTTCAACAGTTAATGCGCCATTAGGAATTGTGTATTCTTCATCAATGTATTTGCATCCTGAATCACCAATGGAAGCCAGATGAAGTCGCATGAGACCTTGCCATGCTGAAAAGTTTTCTCTGTTAAGCTTTGGAATTTCCCTCTTGTAAGACATCCTGATCTTTAGCTTAGGTCTTTGAAACCCTTCCTGCAAGCACCAAAAGCTCTGATACCAATTGATGGAATATGGATGAAGTGACTGAGAGGGGGGGGTGAATCAGTCAACCATAAAAACTTTGACAATTAATTCTTTGTAGATCCCTTAGGATATCCTAACACTGTTATTTGTTTTGGCACTCGGTAAATAGATTGCAGTAACTTTGAAGATGCAGAAAGTATTAGCAATAATATCTTTAGATATTTATCAGTGCATGTAAATGATTGAGAAAGCAATTAAGAACACAAGAGACACAAGTTTTAACGTGGAAACCCAATATGGGAAAAAACCACCAATGTATCTAGATACTGATTTTCACTTTTCTGAAGTGATGCCCGGTTAGAAGCCAACCCGGTAAAAGGTTACAAAACACACTGTTAGGTGTGACCTTGTTAGAGGATTTAAAACACCCTGCTAGGAGTGGCCTGGTAAGAGGTCTTGAAAACAATTCAATGGAATTGTCACCTTGTTAGAGGATTTATATTTTGGCTGTTAAACCAACTCGGTTAAGAGATTTAGAATTCACTGTTACAATGATAAGAAGGTAACAATGAAAAAGTGACCTGTATAATAATGCAACTGTCTTGCTGATTACAGATCTCTGTTCTGCATAAGTCTGATCCTCTCTGATCGAATAAATCCCTGCTGCTCCTCAAGGATATCTGAACATTCTTCACAAACTCGCATATATCTTTCCTTTTCTTCTTCTATAAATCTTCTGCTATATATCCCTGTTGCTTTTCACATTTGACCTATTATATATATGATTTTGGATTAGTCAAATCGTCATTTATTAGAATAACAGTCGGATGAATTAAGTAAACTCTATTTGCAAAAATCCTTCAAAGGCCGACAGTGCTCGGTGACCATATCTTTTATAATTTTTTTGAGACCGAGGGAACTCGGTAAACACCAACAATCCTTCTCCTTTGATAACCGACTGAACTCAGTAAATACTAACTTTCTTCGATGACCGACTGAACTCGGTAAGCACTAAACTTTCTTCGATGACCGACTGAACTCGGTAAGCACTAAACTTTCTTCGGCAACCGAGTGAACTCGATAAACACTAGACTTTCTTCGGCAACCGAGTGAACTCGGTAAACACTAGACTTTCTTCGGCAACCGAGTGAACTCGGTAAACACTAATATCCCTGACAGGCAGACCGACTGAGCTCGGTATAAGCAGATTGCTGTGGATTATAAAATAGTGTGACATCAAAGACAATACATAATTGAGTAGCAATTTCCTTCAGACAATTGTTTCCAACAGAACTTCACTAGGCATTGTTCATTGACCATGACCTTGTGGTCATCCTGTACCCAGGCAATCCGATATGGATGTGGGTGTTTCTGTCTCTTGAGCTTCAACTTTGTCACCATCTCTTCTGACACCAAATTGTCAGTGCTTCCACTATCAATAATCACATCACAACATTTACCTTCACACTTGCACCTGGTGCGAAACAGGCTCCTTCTTTGCTCAGGTTCATTCTCACCACTCAACAGGACTCTTCTGTTAATCAACGTTTCTCCTCTTTCAGCATCTTCAGAATTTGATGATCTGGCATCTTCATCTACATGTGCAACTCTGGGCTAGCCTTCATTTCTCCTGTCCGTTCTGCCTTGGCGCTGAGGACATTCAAATGCCCTATGACCTTCTTCTCCACAGTGAAAACATGTTCCACGGAAGCCACCTCTTCCAGATCCTTGTCCTCTTCCTCTTCCTCTCTGATCTCTATTATTCTGATCCTGGAAGCGATTGGAATTATTTCCTCGCTGATTTTGACTGCTACTGGCCTCATCCTTCTTTTTCAGATCTTCATTTCGGCCACCATATGACCGTCCACCAGATCGTCCACCGCGACCTCTTCCATTTTGTCTGCTCTCGAACTTCTTGTTCAACTTTTCCTCTACTTTTAGGGCAAATTGGTATGCCTCCTCAATACTGTTCATTCGAACCAGATTCAACTCCTCCTGAATGCTTGGCCTTAACCCATTAAGGTATCGGGCAACTTTCTCCTTATCAGCTTCGGCATGGCCTGTTCTGATGAGGAGTCGATAGAACTCCTCTGTATACTCCTGAACAGATTTTCCTGCTTGCTTCAAACTTTGCATTTTCTTCAGTAGGTCAAGCTCATAATCCACAGGAATGAACTGTCGCTTCAATTTTTCCACCATCCGATCCCATCTTGTGATTTTATCTTTCCCTCTTCTATTTCGCTCCAATTGAATTTCTTGCCACCAGATCTTCGCATGACCTTTCAGTCTGGCCTTCGCAAATTTGACCCTATCAGGATCCTCAACATCTTCATACTCAAAATACTCCTCACATTCATTGATCCAGTCGATCAATTCCTCTGGGTTAAGATTTCCAGAAAATGTAGGAACCTCAATCTTAGGTCTTTTGCCAATCTTGGAAATCGCCCGAAAAAGTCTTTCTTCCTCCTGGTTCACAATTTCAACTTCTCCTTCTTGATATTCTTCTTCGGCTTCATCCTCACTTTCGTCTCTAATATTAAGATTCATTCCTCTACGAATCTCTTCTTGCAATGCTCGCACTTGTCTCTGCAACTCTCTAACCTCAGGTGTCACAACACCAGGTCTTCCGCCACGTTCTCTTCGTGGAGGCATTTTCGCGATGCGCGCTGAAACCCTAACCACGGTCCTGGTGCAAACTGCCTCACAGTCGGCGATCTGTTTACACACTCAAGAACTCCTGCTCTGATACCACTTGATGAAGGGTGCTCCCCCTAATACCACAAACACATAACAGAAATAGAGAAACAACAACAATATGCAAGAACAGAAAATTGGCTTCTTATTATCTCCACAAATGTGGAATTACAAACTTTCAGAATTACAATATGCAAAGCCACATGGGCATTCCCTTACAATATTCTGTAGGACAAAGCCTCGAATCAATACCCAGAACTATTCTGAACTGCCTAAGACAATAACACAGCCTTCCTTATATAGGCAATTATCCACCGCCTGGGAAGGTTCCAGAATTTTAGCCAATAAGGCCGACCAAACTTAGAATTATTTTATTTTACATTTTATTACATCATAGTCGGCTCAAGATAACCTTTGAAACCCGAACATAAATTTTGAAGAAAATTATTTTTCGCCATTTCAGGTGGCCCAACTTCCGAAGACCATAAGTCATCACCAGTTGACCCGATCGGCTATTATAACCCCATTTCGGAAACGCCACGAAGCGCTCTACAACACCTGAATTAAGCAGGCTTCATTCAGCCCAAAATTCGACCTCATCCGGGGCCTCTAAAGCCTTCAAAACTGAGTTCGAAGTTTCTGTACCCTGCTGCCAATACCGAAAATCTTCAATATCTTCCAATATACACTTGATCTGGCAATGAAACTTTACTGGCAGACTTATATAACCAAAATGAACCTCCAAGAAAGAAATCAGATCATTCTGAGCACATGCAAAATTTACCAAAAATAGTAACTTTCCATAAATAGCAGCTCTGGACTAAAATAGCCCTTATTGAATATAAAAATAGAAATATTTTTTTTGGGTGATGCAAGATTGCTCTTACACCCAGGATGCTCCTGCATCACATACTATAGTCAAAAATATTTTGTATTACTTGTTTGGGCAATGAGCTCAGCTGGTGATCAGGTTTTGTAATCTAACTCCTAACAGGGTTAAGGCTTCTAACAAGGCCTAAAGTCCTTTAACCAGGATAGATCTACTATATATTGTAAATTGACTCTTAACAGGGTCCAATATCCCTAACATGATACTTTTGATTAGTGATATTTGTGGGTACCATCCCCCCCGGGGTTTTCCCTTGGCCAGGGTTTCCTCGAGAACATATCATGTGTTATGAGTTCTTTCTATTTATTGCTATGTTTGTTAATCAGCTTGATAATCTTTGTATGCACTAAAGTAATCTGTTATATCCATAAGTGGGAAAAAGAAAAAGTTTGTGAAATACTGATTCACCCCCCCTCTCAGTATTTCCTATTTCTAACACCTCTGACAAGAGTAATGTTGAATGTTATTATTGTCATAAATTTGGGCATTATGCTAGTGAATGCTGAAAAAAGTAAGAAAATCAGTCAAAGCCAAGGGCAAATGTTGCTGATATGAAAGTGGGTGATGGAAGTAATCCCACAGCCTTCATCATGTGCAACGTTGGTGAAGAAGGTAGCCCCGAAGTCTGGTATTTAGATAGTGGTTGTAGTAACCACATAAGTGGTAATGAAAGTCTTTTTTCTTTCATTGATAAGAACATAAAATCTAAAATTAGAATGGGGAACAATGGAGTTGTTCCAGTCATGGGAAAATGATCTATTATGATCCACACCAAGCAAGGTGAGAAACAAGAAATTCAGAATATTTACTTTGCCCTAGGAATAAAGCACAATTTGATGAGTGTTGGACAGCTCACTCAAAATGGTTACAAAGTGCTGATGGAGAATGACCAATGTGTCATTTATGAGAAGGATGGGAGTAAGAAAATAGTTGCAGTGGTTCAAATGACAAAGAATCAAATGTTTCCATTGAAGGTAGAGACATGTTTCTCTTCACAATCAGCAACTCCACCTCTCAAGAAAAAATGTACAACAATACAACAATCAGCCTTCAAGAGCATGATTAAAGACCCCTCCAAGCTATGGCATTTAAGGTATGCACATCTTGGTTATGCTGGTTTAAATTTATTGTCCAAGAAAAGAATGGTAGATGACTTTCCATGTATTAAAGAGTTCAATAGGAAGTGTGAGGCTTGTATTTTGGGTAAGCAACATAGGCTGCCCTTTAATTCTGGAAACTCTAGAAGGGAAAAAACACCATTAGAGCTGGTGCATACTGATTTAGTTGGCCCTATGCAAATCAGTTTCATTGGGGGGAGTACTTATTTTATGACATTCATAGATGATTTCAATCGTAGAACATGAGTGTATTTTATGAAAAATAAATCTGAAGCTTTTGATAAGTTTTTAAAATTTAAAGCCCAGGCTGAAAATGAAAGTGGACATAATCTTAAAGTTCTAAGGTCAGATAGAGGGGGGAATATACCTCCAATATTTTTGTGAATTTTTGCAGACAGGATGGCATAAAGAAAGAGCTTACAACCAGTTATACTCTGCAACAAAATGGAGTGGCTGAAAGAAAAAATAGAACCATTGTTGAGATGGAAAGAAGCATGATGAAAGAAAAAGGACTCCCAATTGAATATTGGGGAGAGGCTGTAGCAACAACAGTATACTTAATAAATAGAAGTCCTACAAAAGTAGTCCGTGACAAGATTCCAATGGAAGCATGGACAAAGCATAGATGGATGGTTGAACACTTAAGAGTGTTTGGGTGTGTAGCATATGCACATGTGCCAAATGAACAAAGACAAAGTTTGATGACAAAGGAGTGAAGTGTGTTTTTACTGGTTGTAGTCCAGAATCCAAGGCATATAGATTGTATGATCCAGTTGCTAAGAAGATCATCATTTCAAGAGATGTGGAGTTCATTGAGAATGAGTCATGGGATGGCTCGGTGGACACATCTTCAAGAACTTCAAGAAAAGTGCCTATTATTGATGAAGATGGTGAAGTTAATGATCAACAAAATGATATAACAGTGGGTATAGAAGGCTCTAGAAGACTGCAAATTGGCCCCACAAAGAGCAACAATAGCAATATTGAGAGCTATGATCCCACTCTCACCTCCCTAGTGCCAAGAAAGACCAAGAGTCTAAGGGAGATATACCAAGATGAAAGGTATGAAAATGAACTTGATGAAAATATTAATTTTGCATTATTTTCTCATAGTGATCCAGTTTATTTTGAGAATGCTGAAAAGGAAGAAAAATGGTGTAAGGCCATGGATGAGGAAATGGAAGCAATAAAAAGAAATGAAACTTGGGAGCTCACTAATTTACCTCCCAACAAGAAAATTATTAGAATTAAATGGGTTTATAAGACCAAGAGTAATGCTGAAGGAAAAATAGATAGGCATAAGACTCGATTGGTGGTCAAGGGGTACAAACAACACTTTGGTAGAGATTATGATTAGACCTATGCCCCAGTTGTTAGAGTGGAAACCGTGCGTGCTGTCATAGCAATTGCAGCCCAACACAAATGGAAGGTTTATCAAATAGATGTGAAGTCCACCTTCTTGAATGGAGTATTGAAAGAAGAGGTTTATGTGGAGCAGCCACCTGGTTATGAAGTTTTGGTTCATGAAAGTAAAGTGTATAGGCTGAAGAAGGCTCTTTATGGGCTTAAGCAAGCTCCACGGGCATGGTACAACATAATTGACTCATATTTGATGAGTAATGGCTTTAGCAAAAGTGATGGTGAGCCCACTCTTTACATCAAGGCAGCTAATGGTAATATTTTAATTGTTGTCTTGTATGTTGATGATTTAATCTTTACTAGGGATAATGATTTCCTCATTGCTGATTTTAAAGAGGCCATGAAAAGAGAGTTTGAAATCTCAAACTTAGGTCTCTTGAGATATTTTCTAGGCATAGAAGTAAAACAAATGCATGATGGTATTTTTATCTCTCAAGAAATATATGCAAATCAGATATTATAGAGATTTAAGATGCAAAGTAGCAAGCCTACTCCAACACCAACTTCAGTAGGTTTGAAGTTAAGCAAGAAAGATTGCAACAGCAATATGGATCCAACTTTATATAAAAGTTTAGTTGGAAGTTTGATGTATCTAACTGCTACAAGGCTAGATGTTATGCATGCAGTAAGTTTGATTTCCAGATTTATGAAAACTCCAAAGGACTCCCATTGGCAAGTAGGGAAGAGAATCCTAAGGTATGTGAAAGGAACCGAGGGATATGGTATTTTGTATACTGCAGCAAATATTTTTAATCTTATTGGCTACATAGATAGTGATTAGGCAGGGAGTTTGGATGATAGGAAGAGCACTTCTGGATATGTTTTTTACATGGGTTCTAGTGTGATCTCATGGGCTTCTAAGAAGCAACCCATAGTTTCTCAATCCATAGTAGAGGTTGAATATATAGCAGTGAATGCAGCAACATGTCAAGCTATTTAGCTAAGAAGGATCTTGGCAGATTTGAAGCAAGAACAAAAGGAAGGAACCACAATATTTTGTGACAATATTTTCTCAATTGCATTGTCAAAGAATCTAGTGTTTCATGGAAGAAGAAAGCACATTGAAATCAGATATCATTTCATTAGAGAACTAGTTGAGAATGGTGAAATAAAAATAAAGTTTTGTAGGTCAAAGCAGCAGCTAGCAGACATTTTCACCAAGCCATTGGGCATTGCAAGTTTTGAGCGCCTAAGGAGAAATCTTGGCGTAGTTAGTTTGGATCAAGCATGATCTTGTTTGTCGGCTCAAGACAATGGGGGAGTGTTAGATTTTCAAATCAAATCCGATTGTCTTAGCCTCCATAATTGACTTTATTTTTGATAAAGTTTAAAAGTCTATTTTTTGTGTGGAGTTTGAAAGATAAGTTCAAATCAGATTGGGGAAATCTGATTTCTTCTATAGACTTCTTCTTCCTTCTTCCTTCTTCTTTTGGACAGAAAATTCTATTTAATAGAAAGAATGTCTTTATTCTTTCACAAGAGATACATGTTTGTAATCTCTCTTTTGTATGCAGCAGCAAAGAGATGTTATTGAATACTCTTTTTTTTGACTGAGATGTGAATGATCTTTCTTAAGCAGTGATTGCTTTAGATGATCTTGTAAGAGCATTGAGAAGCTCATAGTTTGTATGCAGCTCCAGCAGTTGCAAGTTTATATTTCTTATTGTAAGAATGTTTTAGTTTGAATAGAAGCAAGTAGTTTCTTGCATAATTCTTCAGTCTTTCATGTCTGCCCTATTTTGGGGATTTCGAATCCTTCATTGCTGAAACAGAGCATCATTTTGTGCATTTCTAGAATTTAGTCTTATTCTAAATTCTCTACATGCCCAGTTTGTGTGTTCAGCTTCAAATGTTATTGTTCTTCAAATTGATGCCTTCCTTAATGCAGTAATCGATGCAAATAATCTTCTTTGACGGGTTGATGGACCACAATAATGAATGCCCCTCTCTCTAAGGATGAAAACATATGTATTTCAGAGGTGTGTGGAGTCTGGGCAGCATACCAAGTTGGTACTACTCATTGGGTGCCTCTAGAGGTGTATCTAGACTTTCGAGGCAACTGTCACTCACTGCAGAAAGTTTCAAAAATCTCATCTGCAGACGCTATGGGGAAAACCTTTGGGAAAGTAGCCAGTGAGGCACTTTTCCAAAAATTTGACTTCAACAGAGAAAAATAAATAAAAGTCTAAGGCATGGGTGCGGAAAGTCAGATTTGTAATGAAGGAGAATCATATTTGAATTTTTTGACCCAAGAAAGGAAATGTTCGAAAGTTGAAGGCAAAAACAAAAGTTAAAGTTTGAACTCAAAGAACGTAAAAAGCACATAAAATCTATTTCCTTAAAGACACAAAATAATTAATTTTGAGAATGCTATTAATACAATAATATTATTTTTCCAATAAGGCTAAATAGGTAGTATGAAAACTGATCAACTAGAATGGTTTTTTACTCAATGGTTATTGTACAGAAGTGAAAACTGAATATTTTATTAGTTTTTAAATTTTATTATGCTCATTATTTTTGCAGATTGTTAATATATCTTAATTGTATTTAAGTTTTTATTTTTTAATAGTTTTGATTCAATTTTATATTTTAAAAATATTTTTATAGATATATAAGATTTTGAAGGATGATAATGTAAAATTTAGGGTTTAAATTTTAATATTTAATTAATGTTAGAGTTTAGGTTTGCAAATTTGAAGATTAATCTTATATAAAAATTAAGTCATATTTTGTAAGAAAAAAGTTATTTTTGAATTTTAATGATCAATTTTATCTATTATAATAAAATATTTCTCTGAGAAAGTTAATAATTTTTATTTTCAATTTCAATGCTTATTTTTACATAATTACTTATTTAAGTTAAATTTAATTTTACATTTTAAACATATAATTAACTTTAACAATTTTTAGGGTTCTATTGACGTTTTTAGGGCCAATCTTAAATTGCCAAATAAAATGAGCTTGTTTGGAAGTTGTGATTGGTTCTCCATACAGTGGGATCAAATAATGCCCATTTGAGCAATTATGGACCGTTCAAAGCTAAAAAATTTAATAACTAAATGGAAGTAAATCCATATATATGATAAATAGACAAAAAGCTTTCATAGTTCGTGTTTGTAATCAATTAGATAAGATATTTTTAGATTTTTGAAACTATCTTATCAATGAAACTAGTGGCTATGTTAGTATTAAATTTTCTACGATCAATTTAATAACTAACTATATCAACTGCTCTATTGCACATTTACTTCATAAGATTTCAAATTATTTTTTTACAAATTATACTTCATCAGTGGCTCTTTTTGGTGGTTATGTTGTTGGTTTATTACTTCTCATGGATGCTCTAGTGCTGAGGCATAGCCTCTTGTAAATCTTTTTTGATACTCTGCAGTCTCTTTTTGTATCTTGAACTCCTTATATTTAATACAAAAATAATTATGCAAAACTAAGAATTATATAGAAATAAACAAAATAAAACTATATATATAAATAAATCAAAAAAATTAAAAAATAATCTGACTTCATATTAAATTATATTATTTATCATGTATTAAATCTACTTAAAAATTCAATTAACATATGCCATTAAATTTTGCAAAAACACTTTTATATTTTGAAGCAATTCTAATAACCTTGCGAAATTGACCTATTACTTAAACAACTGAATTAAAAAAATATTGTAATAAATTACTACCCAAATTATTAATTCAGAGTATCTATTGCATACCAAGATGCAATTACTAGTAATATACTTTTTCCCTCGAAACTGTTAAAACTGGAAACATTATCAGTAGAACACATGTTGTCATAACACTACTGAAATGTACAAGCCCTATCATAATGTACAGTAAATTATCACTAATTCTTACACAAATTAAATAAAATATATATTTCCATATTCGAACTCCAGCATCAGACATTTTCGTTAATGTTACAACCTGAGTAAACTTTAGTTTACCTTCATCAACATAGCAGTGGAAAGAAATTATAAAAAGGAAAAAAAAAAGACACATAACAACGTCATATCAACCAGAGCAATCAATGAGATGGCAAACACAAAAAAATAGAGCTACTATTTCTATTGCAAATGGAAAGGCCAACAGTGAAGATTCTAGGACCCCTTGCTCGGCAAAACTTGGAACTTTTAAAGCAATAAAGTCTTCACTTCATAATATTTAAATGATTACATACAGTATATACCATTCAATTGAACAAATAATTTACAGCTATATCGCAGCATATATATGCAATGGAATAAATAAACGTACAGTTCTCACCATTCTTTTCATTCATTAGGGACTTAAACAGCATGGGAATACGCTAAAAGAATTCGTAGCCCCAAAAATAAACTCTTATACAAAGTTTTATGAAGCAAGAAAATCTATTCACAAAAAAACAGGTAGAACTTTAAAATTGAAAAAATCAAAAAAATCTATTGAAACTACAATTTAACAGCATGGATAATTTGTTTCTTACCCATCTTTCCAATTCCGCCTATTCTAGCAATGCCTAAAAACAACTTTCCATCGCACTCTGTGAAACAAGTTTGCAGCATCTCCTCCCACCGCCATTTCGAAGCACAATAAAATAAATCGGTCAGACGTCGAATAAAAAGAAGAGGAATTTATAGAAGCGCGTTGGGGTTAGGGCATTTGATCTTTGATTTTTAGGGCATTTGATATTTAGGGCTAGCACAAAGAGTAAGGAATGCGTGTTTCGCAAGGATCACTCTAACCGTTACTTTTTCGAAGTCCCTCGTCCTGTTCTCTTCATACGAAATATTTCACCATTTAGCTCGCAATTCGGTTTTGGTTTCTAGGGTTGCTTGTTTGACTAAAATTAAATTTTATCTTTGAAATAGACAGAGGTAGTCACACCTAAGGCGTTTCTTTCATCTTATTCGACGCCCTGTGAATGAATTAACTGACTTCTTTTAACGTTTTTCATTGTACGCTCTGTACATATGAAAAGACGCTGACGGAAACACGTCTTTTTTGCCTCCATCCCATGAAACAATTTTATTTGAAAAGACCAGTTAATCTCCATTATATATACCAAACCAACCGAAGGAACCATCGTTACCTACAATTTGATTTTTCGTAGGTACGTAGAAGATTATATATTTTGGTTTCGTAAGAGTGTTACAATACGTGTAATGTTAATTATGCATTTTAAAAGAAAAATTAATGGAAGTTTTACATCTATTAACTTGTTTTAGTTATTATTTCAGGTATTCATATTTTATTAATGTGGGAGTCACACTTGATTCTTGGTGGGTTCCTTAACAACCTTTCAAGTTCACTAATGTTAGGCCCAAATTTATATTTGAATTGATTGATTTCTCTACGGTTCAGAGTGTCCATTGATGTTAGTGAATGAGTTTTAATGAGTCCACAAGATCATCAATGTATAAGATCAATCAAGAATATCATTGTTAATAATTTTAAGTTCCTTTTAATGCTAGTTCTTCCTTTGTGATCTTGATTAAGAAAACATGGTTTTGTGAAACATTACCTTCTAAATAATCTATTTAAACTGCCCACTTTAAGAAATTAGAATTAAATTTTATAAACTGTGACTTTTATTTCCTTTTAACAAAATTATCTCAACTTTTTTACTATGTTAGCTAAGTGAAACATTACAAAATAGTTTTTCATAGATCAAATGTAAAGGAAACAAATTTTCTTTGTAATAAAGTAATAGACATAATGACAATAGTAGTTGGATTCAATTGTACCACAAAGTTATCTACCATTGCACTTTCTTCATACAATTGCATATTTTAAAGGATGGATAGGAAATTATATAAAGAGCGAAAATATTAAGGAAACCATAAGAAATAAATTTATTGATCTTTTATTTAGATTTATCTTAAAAATTTTAATTATATAGAAGAATCTAATAGTTTGTGCTGATTGTTTAAGATTTTAATTCTATAGAAATAGAGGAATCTAGTTGAATCATATTGCATTAGAGTGAAGGAAGATAAAACAATCAAATTCTATTTTGACTATTTGAAACAAATTCACAATCAAGAAAATGTGATAAAGATTTATCACAATATTGAACACTCAAAACTATTTTTTCAATACTATAAACAATTATTTGATAAATTAACTAAAAGAGATATGCAGAGAATATATGCTCATAGTTTCCATACTGCTAATTTTGAAGAATAATGCCATACATCCAAGTCTTCACGGTGAAAAATAATGGTAAATAGATCTGTACAATAATCACTCGTTCCCACAAAAAAAATCCACACAAAAATTCAAATATATATCTATATTCGTTTGTTCATACCATAATTACATTTCTTTAATCAGGTCTTTCGTGGCAGAGCATAAATATAAAATTTTAAATATGTTTCTATATGCTGACTACCTAATCATTTTGAGTGTATTTGTTCATCTTGTCACTGAAGAGGGCATAGAGGTCATCAAAAAATGGGCACGACAAATTTTTTTTGTGAAGACTCCCGTAACTAGTGCACCACAAAGTTAAGCAAAATAGGGGAGAAATGAAATATAAAAATAAGGGAAGTTTTTGTGGACTTTGTCCTCCACAATCTAGAGCGAATAATTTGTAGTCAAAGCCATGTAAAATCTCCGAAAGAAAAACAAAAACCTTGGATGAACTTCCCCAACAAATCTCGCCATTGCATTTGAATCACTTTCAAATTTGCTTTGAATTTTTTCAAAATTAATATCCTATAAATTGTGTTGGGTGTTGTGAGAGATTTTAAAATATGTTGGGTGGGAGAAATTTTAAGAGCCTTAAATGGATAAAAGGTCTAATTATTCTTCTGTCAGTTGAATCATCTTTTATTATGTTATGCATGAAGATAGATTATAGAAGTTTTTATGTGTCTTATATTTTGTATCATTTTTAAATGTGGATTGAATTTTTTTAAAATCAATATCTTGTAAATTGTGTTGGGCGGTGCATAGACCAAAAGGTCTATTTATTGTTCGGTCAGTCAAATCATCTTTTATCATGTTATGCATGAAGATAGATTATAGTAGTTTTTATGTGTCTTACATTTTGTATCACTTTCAAATGTGGATTGAATTATTTTAAAATCAATATAAAAAAAATTGTGTTGGGCCATGCAAGAGAAATTTTAAGAGCCTAAAATGGACCAAAAGGTCTATTTAATCTTCTGTCAGTCAAATCATCTTTTATCATGCTATGCATGAAGATAGATTATAGTAGTTTTTATGTGTCTTACATTTTGTTTTATGTAGAAATTAGTTATAGGTTTTTTTTAACTGCAAGTGGAAAAGGTTCTTAGCCGAAGAGGTTCAGCCTAAGGCTTGTACTCTTGTATCATGTAGCTAAAATGGTTTCGTAGGTGAAATTGACATCGCCATTAGAGCAATGATCAAAATCAAGGGAAGCACAAAAAATAAGGTTGTAAGAATGATCAAAGTTTGAGCATAACCTCCATCCACTTTTGGCATAATATTAATGATAGTAATATTGCATGAGAGAAGTATAATTGCTACTATACAGATCTTCTTTGTCTCTTGCCATTGTTTTCCTAGGTTTTCTTGCTTTGTAAAAAATTGAAAGAGACATGAAATCACTCCCTCTTCTTCCTCCTCCTCCTTCTTTCTCTTGTAAGGCATGTCCTTATTTTAATTGTGCCTATAAATGTTATATACTTTATTCATACTTTCTTTGCACCTCTACATGAAGATATTTTTGGCAAGGTGTATAGCCAAACAAATGTGGAGTCAACTCAATAGCTACCAATTTATTTTTAAATTTTTTTTTTTTAAAAGTGTTTTTACAAATATGTTTTCATGCATATTATAATAAATTTATTATACTTAAAGCTCTCATCTCTTTGAGTCATTATGTTAGTTTGCCCACATGTTTTGTCTTCAATTCAATCCCTTTTCTTTGTCATCCCTTCTATATTGTTGCATGTATAAAGTGATCAAATCTTGATCTTGATTTATAAATTTAAAGGTTGGTGCTTTATATATTCAACCTTTGGTTACACTAGAATTTTAGAATATGCTATCCTTGAAATATTTTGTCTGTTATCAACGTATTTTATTTACATGGAGATTTGTATTTTTGAGGTATTATTTTATTTATTATTACATATCTAATATTTTGTTTTATAGGAAAAATGAAATGTAATGCCCCGTCGAGGAATCCTCAACATGAGGACATAATACTCAACATAACATGCAAAATATTTTTTTTAAAATATAATAATGCACTACATCAAGTTAAACAACACTATCATACCATTTGTTATATAAAAAATAGAAAACAAGAGGATAAATAATATACCTATTGTCATGTTTAATTAACAAGTAGTTATCATTGCATACTTTATTTCTGCTTTCATATTTCATCACTATGTTGCAATACATATATTTGCACACATGTCTTTATAACTAGATGCATGTTATATGAGTCATTTAACATTAGATACATGATCATAAATATTATCTTTCTTATTAACTTATCTATAAGAATTATAGCTTAAGAATAGAAAAGTCTTAAGGTGTCAAACCTAAGTCTTGAGTGCTCATCTTTGATGACCTTGCCTAAATCATGCACAAAGACTTAATAGTTTAACTCTTGCATTTTGAACCATATTATACCAGTTCACAAAACTAGGGGTACAAAATACACAATATGTTTATTATTGTATATTTTAAAGGATTCAAAAGTTTATACGCAACCCTTTCTAGGGTAGGGTTCCTAGATAATTTATTGTCAACTACCACCCATTTGGTGAAAAAGAGATAAAAACCTATTAAGGGTATAATTACCATACACCACACATCTTTAATTTTTCAAACATAGATTTCTCATTAAAATCATTCTAAGGTAATTATGACCTACCTAAAAAATATCCATTCTAAAGAATAACACTTGGAAAATTAATATGTTTGACAACAATAATAACACCCATGATAATCTTATCATAAGACTGGTAAGGGATATTAACAACATATTGCTACCAACTAGTGATAATTATTGGAGTAAATAGTCTTACTATTTACTCATTAGTTACGTTTACTTAGGTCAACACATTTATGAGGTAGATGGATATTGTAGAGTCATGACTCATAAATGGACTCTACTTCCTCCTAGAGGATATTATTGAGTTCTATCAGAACTCTCTTTCCTCCAGGTTGACAAACTTGTCTCAAACTTGTCCAAGCTTCATATCTACTCTTTCCTATTTAAAAAAGAGCTTGTTGTACATTTGAACACACCTCAATACCTCAATATCTCATTAGCTCATTTTAGTATAGCTTCTTGTCTTGATTGTCTCTCTATTCTAGAGGATGTTTGTAGACTGGCTCTAGATATAGGATAACCTATCCTAATATGGTATTAGAGCCCACATTCTTTTTCACACTATCAGCCATTTATCTAGTGGTTGCATGTTATACCATCTTCCTAATGAAAACATATGTGATATTATGATTTTCCTTTTCATCCAAGTGGTGATTTTGGAAGCCCACATTATGCCTTTCTTTCTTTGAGTGTTGCGGCCATTTTCTTTTCTACCCACTCAGATCTTATCCCATGTGTGGGTCCTAATGATGGAGCCATCTCCATTCTTGGGTTCACTCTCTTATCGGTGATTGGACCTTGTACCCATATTGGTGAGCGTGGAAATTTTATTTGGTGCGGTGAGTGTGAACATGTCTTTTATGCTAGGTGATCACTTCCTCTAAAGGCTCAAAAACTAGGTATAATTCTAGACTCAGGGATTAGACATCCAACCAAGCAGCTTATCCTCTTTATAGAAATTCATTTAGTAAGTCAGACTAGGGATGTATCACTTGAAATGGGCCAGCAAAGTATATGCACCAAGAATCATTCAGCCACACATTATCATTGCTACAAGAGCTAAATATTGAAGGAAAAATATACTATAATTGCAGAAAATGAATACTAAAGTAATGCTTAAGCTGAAGTTTGCAGAAAAGTAAGTGTTGGAATAAAAGATACAAAAGTATGAGTATTAATAAGACATGAAAACTCTTACAAACTATGCCACGGTAATTGTGTTGTCTACGACTTTAGCTGCAAGAGGTATTAACCGATCTGTCGCTTTGGCTACAGGAGTAGTTCAACACTTGGCGCTTAATCAATGGAAATTAAAGAAATGCTTCTAGCTAATATGAATCTATTTTACTATGGATTTCTCACCAAGTGGGCCCCCTTGGATGAGTATCCTAAATTAAAATTACGCTCAACTAAATATCAACACTTCATTTTATTGATTGAATATCAAAGTACAAAATTCTCATAACACAGTGAAACTAACTAAAAACTATTTCTATATGCTTGACAATGCCCTCTGTTGTTATGCTCACGTAAGAGTAGGGCTTTATTTAAAGGGAAAAAATTCTAACTAACTTCTAACCGCACCATAGAAATAGGTAGATCTTTATTACAATATTAATGACTAGAAAGAGGGAAATCTTTTAAATACTAAACAGATTGATCCCGAAGCGGAGGAGAGAATTGTCGTGACAACAAATCTAACTTCTGTTCGCTCCTAGATCTTCTCAGAGAAATTTGCATGCCGCCTAACTCATCACAGAGACTACTACCTTGCTTCTTCAACTGGCGCTACATTTAATGTTCTTCCATTGAAAGCTATAGGAAGATCGGGCGGAACACTTCATGGATGAATGCTCTAGATCTGGTCAAAAAAACATTCGCTATTCCAATGCACTATGCCTTTAAAGGTTAGGATAAGATATTTTAGACAATAATTACCAGAACACACATAATCAATCACATTTAAACATCTACTCTTACTTATTCAAAAGGCAACAATATCTTTCAGATCAAGAAATATAGCATTTTATCAAGCATAGTATATTAAGTATGTTTAAACCATATTAAATGTTTGTTGGCAGCATGCCATATAGTAGCATAAAATCATAAGAGTCTTGCGATAAATGTATCAAAATGCAGCAAAAAGGTATAGGAAATATTATCCTAAGGCATTCTATAGTATGGCATTAATATGCCTCATCATTTCTACCCCCTACGAAGACTAGTGCCTATCCTTAGGTACTGAAGAGTTTTTAATCTTCGCTAGCACTCTGAAGTCACCTTCCTATGTTTGCTCGGTCAGCTAGATGCACACCTTCTAGTAGAATCCATTGATCCTGTCCTATTTGGACTCGTCAACTTAGTTTTGAATCCTCATCCAGCTCTTCCTCTATACAACTATAAAGTGGCCACAATAGCACATGTGGTTGGAATGTGAGAGGCATCTAGCATTCTGGTCTTGGCTGCTGGCCCAATTCTATGTACCAATGGACTCTCTACATGACAGCCCTAAAATTTATGATGCTATGGGGCTCTGCATTTTTTAGAGACATAGGCAACCTGGCCCACCTCTACTGTAACCCATATGTGGCCCTATTGCCATCATCTAGAGATAGTCTCTCAACTTCTGCATGTACCTATTCTCAGTTTTCCAGAATTCTTCTTATGTGAGTGGAATCATTGAAACCATAGGCTATGTGTAGCCTATCACAATAAAGGTGTCTAGCTATTTTAATTTCAGGGCGCAATGGTAGTGAAATATTTCACTAGAATGCCCTATATTTGGTTAATTTCTCCCCATAGTAAATTTCATTGCTGACCTAGGAGAGTAATGCAGACAAATGTATATCGCCTTGAAATAGCAAGGGATTCTATTCTCTGTTTGAGGGAACGACATAGTGATGCATGTATAATTTATAGAGAAGATTTTTTATGAAGTCAAGTGACTCCTCATATGTAGCCATAAAGGACTTAGGGGTGTCTATGTCAGGATTCAAATCTTTGACAATTCTCATAAAATGAAATAGTAAAAATTGCTCCCTTAAGCACAAAGCATACACCCGTGGGGTGGTCAACACTCTATGAGGTCTTTGGAACCAATTTAACAACTAAATCTAGCTTTTCCTTTAGGAGTGTAATTTCTTGTTTTTGTTGACCTATATCTCTTTTCAATTTGTCCCTCTCTATGGCCCATATTGCCCTTTCATACTGAATTTGCTGAAAATAATCCAAGGACAAGGAATGTATGGTTACCTGATTTTGACTCCTCTGTGCATAACCTGGTTTTGTTTCTTGTTCCCTTTGGTGAACCGATGTAGAAGCTAAAGACATGTCATATGTTCATGTTTTTCCTGGATGAGAAGAGGAAACTTCATAATCATTCTTTTTTGCCATTTATTTTGGTACTGCAAATATAGGGTCCTTCATTATAACATCTTCCTCCATGGCTGGATTCTCTTTTTGCGGGTTTAAATTCTTAGGTTCCTCATTCGGAACTTCCAGATTTGAGCCAACCATTTTAGGTGAGTTATTTTTCTTTTTCTTTGAGTTCAAACGGACACTACGCTGTACTGGGTGTTCTTCTGATGTTGGGGAACGCTTCTATGGTGTAGATTTTACCAAGGTAGATGTTGTTGTAGGATGAATAGGGCTACCACCCGCCTCATAACCAGACATTTTCTCTTTCCATTTTTCATTTTTCTTGGCTCCTTGTGCACTATGAATTTCTTTAGAACCCCCAATGTCTTCTTCCCCCAAATTGGGACTTGGAGCTTCCTCGGTTACATTATCTTGATGTAAAGGAGGTTTTTCATGAACTCTTTCTGGACTATCCCCAGTAGTAGGATTTTCTTGTGCTCCATGAGGCTCAGGATGTAGCCCTTCAGGTTTTGGATGTGCCCTATTAAGTTAAACATGAGGGGAAATGATAAATTCATCCCGATTCATAGGAAAATTATTGCGGAGGGCCTTTTCTACCAATAATTTGATCAACCCATGATGGGTAACAACATTCTGCCTACCCTTCCTTACTTCCTCATAACTTAAATTTAACAGGGAATATAACACATTGGGTACATTAACTAACCGCCCAAGCTGCAAATGACTTAACAATTTAAAATGTACGACATGAAGAAATGAAAACCTTCCTTCACAAGTGATATATCTAATAATATGAAAAAAATTTATGGAAAATCTCTTGGAAGAGAGAGCCTTTTGGTACCTTATTTACTACTTTCAAGTGCATTGTCTGTTGGCAGGGAGAACTCAGCTCTGGCTGCGTGAGCGTCATGACCATGCAGGAAATGTTCTCTGGTAGTAGGAAGTCCAGAAACTTCTGCTATTTGTGCTTCAGAAGCTTCAATCCACAACCCCTTCACATATACAACACCATTACTAAATGTCAGCAGGAATTCTAGTGCCACAACCTCATCATAACCATTTAACCTAATGAAGTAATTGAGCCATCCCACATGATTAAACTCACGAACACTAGCTTGATCCTATAAAAATGACGTGTGACTTGCTGGCTCTGACCAGATAGGTTGTCCACCCATATTTACTAAAAATATATGCAACCCTCTATTCTTGGCTTCAATCCATTCACAATTCCTAGCTCCTAGAATCCTTACTCTAGATTAATTTGGAAAGTTTTTTCTATTTGTGGAAAGGGTGAAGAATGAAAGACATAGAGATTGTGAACATTATAGTTAGCTTTAGTTTCCAGGGTTTTTATAAAAAGAGACCGAAATCTAAGGTTGGTGGATTAATGATCAAGATTAATGCTTGCGGGCTATTAATGAGAATTAATTCAAAATTGTGGGCAAAATTTTTTAATCACATGCCAATGTACTGCCCCCTACAAAAATGATGCAATTGTTCTCACTGGCATGGTTTAAAAGTACAACCATGCTTGGATATAACTTCTATATTAAATGAAACATAAAAAATAATGATGAGTAAATAAGTACAGAGCATTTGAAAGAATAGATAATAGTGTGTACCTGATGTGAAAGTATCATAAATACCAAAATCCAAAAATATCGGCTAACGTGTATCATACAATGAGTAGGAGGGGGTGGAAAAGACATGACATGATAGATAAATGTGAGATAATGAAGGTAATGAGATGGATCTTTTATTATGGAAAAAATATTTTTGCAAAAAATGAAAACTTTATTAGGACTGCATGTATGCAGAATTAAAGTGATGATTTGATATTTCTGGTGGTGGCAGGAGAGTCACCCACAAGAGGAGGTCCATCTACCTTGTGAATGTCTTTGGCTAGAGGAGGTTCAAAGTGTGTGGTGGGTTCAACTGTCACAGGATCATGATTTTCTGTAGGAGGTTTAGCATTGGCAAAAGAAATTGCAAACTATCGCAGGAACTCAACTTTTGTTTGTGGTTTATGATACAGATGGAGTCTGTGCCCATTGACCAAAAATTTGAAACATACTGGGTCGATTGTTGATAGTTGAACTGCACCATTAGTATAAACATTTTCTATTTCATAGGGACCTATCCATCGAGTAGTGAGCTTACCTTGGTTATCGTGATAGCGGGAATCATATAGGAGTGCCCAGTCACCAGGAGAGAATCATTTGTTCAAGATGTGGGAATCATGCCACCATTTTTGTTGTACCTGGATTATCTCTATGCGCTATAAAGCGACTTTCCTCATTTCATCTACTTGGTTGAGCTACAGGATCCTGTCGCATTGTGCAGCTGGAAGATCAATATTCAACTGTAATGTTGTTTGCAATGTTTTATGCTCAAATTCTATTGGCATTATAGTATGTTTTCCATAAACCAACTCAAATGGTGTGAAACTAGTTATGGTTTTCCAGGTTGTTCTATACGTCCACACGGCTTCCTGCAACCTTGTGCTCCAATCTTTCTTATGTAGTTGCACCATTTTCATTAAGATTACCATAATTTCCTTGTTGGTAACCTCAACTTGCCCATTCGCCTGTGGATAATATGGACTGGATGTCCTATGGTGAATCTTATATTCATTGATAAGTGTAGTGATCAACGTGGAAGTGAATTGAGCACCCTAATCTATAACCAACTCCCTTGGAACACCATAGCGTGTGAAGATCTCTTCATACAAAAACTCAGCAACTTTGTTATCTCAAGCATGTTTCATAGCTCGGACTTCTACCCATTTAGTCACATAGTTAGTGCATACAAGGATGTAGGAATTTTCATTAGAAGATGGAGTAATAGGTCCTACAAAATCTAATCCCCATTTTTCAAATGGAGTTATTACCACCTGTGGAAAGAGGGGCATTTCATCAGATTTTGTTGGTCATCCCATCCTTTGGCACTAGTCACATTTCCTTGTATAGGTGACTGCGTCTCTATGGAGTGTTGGCCAATAATATCCTCTATTCAGTATCTTGATTGTTGTGCACTTAGCTGCAAAATATCCACCATAAGGCTCATTATGACATGCATGGAGAAAGTCATAAGTTTCATCCTCCCTTACACATCATCTCAATATTTGGTTAGGCCCATTATAGAATAGACAATCAACAATCCATGAAAAATTGAAAGTATTTTTTATTAGAAGCCTCTTTTCTTTTGGTGAGAAATAGGGAGGTACCTTTTGAGAGACCAATTAATTGGAAATATTTGCATACCAAGGTGTTTTAGCTAAAATAGAAAATAGATGGTCATCAGGGAAGCTATCATTGATAGGTTGAGGTTCAGCTGTGTTCTGCAGTCATGAGAGGAAATCCGTAACCACATTGGATTTCTTGGCTTGTCAACTATAGTGATATGAAACTCCTGTAATAATAGAAGCCATCTAGCTAAGTGGCCTATGATGGCAGGCTTGTCAGCAAGGTATTTAATGGCTGCATGGTCAGTGTGCACAAAAATCTGATATCTTGTTATGTAGTGACAAAACTTATTGAGTGCATAGATGACTGCCAGAAGCTCTTTTTCTATGACTGTATAGTTCAATTCAGCTCCTTGGAGATTCTTGTTGATGAAGTATATAGCATGTTCAATGGTATCCTCCTTTTGGCCCAGCATGGCTCCTATGGCATGATTTGAGGCGTGAGTGTGTATATGGAATGAAAGTTCCCATTTGGGTCCGCGCAAGACTGGGGCTATTGTAAGGACTATCTTAAGCTGTAGGAAGGCTGCTTCACAGTCTGGGGTCCAGTTGAATTCAAAATCTTTAGTAAGCAGAGTGTGAAGGGGACTAGCCATTTTACTGAAATCCTTTATAAACCTTCTGTCATAGCCTGCATGTCCAAGAAAGCTTTGGACATATTTTTTCTTGGTTTGTGTAGGAAGGTTTTGAATGATTTCAATCTTGGCTAGATCCACTTGTATTCCTACTGTAGATATATAGTGGCCAAGTACTATCCCTTCTTGCATCATCATGAAGCATTTCTCGCTATTGAGAGATAGATTATGCTCTTCACACCTTTTCAAAACCTTGTTGAGATTGCTTAAAGCTTCCTCATAAGTTTCACCATAGGTTGTGAAATCATCCATATAGATCTCCATACAGTCATGAGATATATTAGCAAAAATGCTGATGACTGCTCGTTGAAATGTTGCTGGAGCATTACAAAGACCAAACGGAAGAACAGAATAAGAAAAAGTTCCCCAAGGGCAAGTGAAAGTTATCTTCTCTTGATCTTCAGGAAAGATGCAGATATGATTGTACCCACTATACCCATCTAGGAAGTAGAAATACTTTTTGCCAGCTAGAGAGTCCAAGACTTGGTCAATGAATGGAAGAGGAAAATGGTCATTTTTGGTTGTATTATTGAGTTCCCTATAGTCTACACACACCTGCCATTTGCCTCCTTTTTTTGGCAAAATTACTAATGGACAAACCCACTGACTATCAGATATTGGGTAAATAAATCTAGCGTTGAGAAGTTTTTGCAACTCTATTTTAATGATTTATCGTAGGGCTGGATTCACTCACCTCTGGAATTGCCTTACTAGAGGTTTATCTTCTTTTAAATAGATCTGGTGAGTGCATAGTTTTGGATCAAGACCTTTCATGTCAGAATAATCCCAAGCAAATGCTTTAGTATGGGCCTTCAGTGTTTCAATCAAAGATGTTTGCTACTGAATGGTTAATTTTCCATTGATGTTCAGATAATGATTAGGGGAAACCTCTATTTTCTTAGTCAACTCTATCATAGATGCATCTGTATCATCATTAATGCATTTTCTTTGTATCATCATTAATTTTGACACTGAATTGATAACTTTTGATTCTTCTCCTATGTTAGGCTAGATTGGTGAGGCTAATTCCATTTGGGGTTGAGTAGGAGGATATAGGAAAAGATTATGTGTATGATGGCCATCAGAAATGGTCATATCCCCTAAATGAAAACTAATGTGAGCATCAACAGTTGCTAACCAAGGCCTGCTTAGAATAATCGGGTATCCTCCTAAAGTAGCCTTTGGTGACAAGATCATGAAATCTGCTGGATATGACCAGGTTGTAAGGTCAATAATTATATCCCCAATCATTCCATTAGGTTTTACAGTTGATCTATCCACCAACTACAGGATAGTAGGAGTGGTTCAGAGGTTATATATGCCAAGTTATTGCATTATATCTCTAGTTATTACATTTATAGCTGCTCCACAGTCTACCAATACATTGTTAATGGTTGTTCCATTAATAATGACTTTGACAATGGGGCTGCCTGGGTTAGAATATTTTGGGATGGTAAGCTTGCCTAACATATGCACCATTTGAGGATCCTTTTTCTTGCGACCAAGATTTTTAAAGCAGACTTCTTTTATGGCTTTGTTGTAGGTGGGAATATCCTTAATTGCTTGGAATAAAGGTATTTGGACATTGACATTCTTCAATTGATCGAGGATGTTAAATTCAATTTCTGAAGAAGGCTTAGGATTGGTTGGTTGCAACCTTTGTGGAAAAGGTGGCCTAGTAGGGGGGTTATGATTAGCAATAGGATGTGTTGTTGGAAGAGAAATAGTATTTTCTGTTAGGATAGGTTCCTCTTGGGGTACTTCAATTATGATTGGATGTTCAGGAGCAGGAAGAGTAGTCCCAGACTGGAGGTGTATATCATCAAGGGTGATTTCATAGGTAGGATATTGCATGGGATATTGCATTTGATCGGTATTATAATATTTTGTTGTGGTGCAAGAGGCCTATTATTTGGATTTGGTTATAGTTGGTAGGCAATTTGGTTGGTTTTGGAGGTTGGTTATTAGTAGCTGGTGGTGGTAAGAGTGCTTGCTGTTGTGGTGCCTGGAGAGGTGAATTTATATCCCTGGGTTTGAGGTGGCCATTGCTGGTTTCCTTGCAACTGAGGATTCTACTGCCAATTACCCTGTGGTGGTTTCTAGGCCCCTTGGGGTTGTTTCCAACTCCCTTGAGGATTCTGCCACTGCGCATTAGGGTAATTTTTCCATTGATTCTAATAGTTGTTCCAGGGAGGATTTTGATAATTTATAGAAGGTTGCCATTGATTACTAAAAAAATGGATTACTGAATATAAGTGGGTCCTGAGGCATACCTTATTGTTGTTCCCATGGGCATCTTTGAGAAAAAAAAATAGTTGTTCATTCCCTGGTTCAACTGGCTTATAGTCAATTGGCATCTATGTGACCTCCATATTGGCAACTAGTTTACACCGGCAATCTCTCTTCTTCCACCGACAGTGTGGATAGAATTCTGCTAACATAGCCTTTGCTTCCTCATACTTTTTCTTGGCTTGCAAAGTATCTAGCTATGTAGCCATATTGTTGATGATATCCTGCTTGAAGTCAGATAGGAGATGAGTTATCTCTGATCTGGAAGTGCCTGAACCATTTGTCCTTCCTATTGCTAGTTTGTAACCTCTTCCTCTTTTCCTAGCAGCACATGAATATTTGAGGCATATTTTCTTTATGTCATCCCAATTGAATTGAGTTATATCTCCTCCTGCCATCAAATCTAAAGCTTCAGTGCATCCATCTTGTATTCCTCTGAGAAATAGTAGCTTCTAAGATTCCTCATTAAGCTTATGCTCTATGTTCCTTTGTAGACTATACATGAACCGTGAGATATAGTCTTCAAGTGACTCATCCTCCTTTTGAGTCATTTTAAAAAGGTATTCTCCTTTCATATTAGTTCCTTGAAACTATTCCTTATCCTTTGTTAGGAATGCTTTCTGCATCCCTGCCCAATCCTAGATAAAATCTCATCCTGGGCCTATAAACCAACGCAAAGAAAACTCCTTAAGAGTCGCAAGAAATAGTTTGAGTTTGTGAGCATCAGAGGTGTAGTCATAACTTCTACATAGGATATCAAACTCAAAGAGAAAGGTATCTAGGTCTTCTGTTACTAAACCCTAGAATTTTGGCAAGGAAGAAGATGGTATGTTCTTAAGGTTGTTGGTGTCTTGTTGGTCAATAATAGGGAATGGAAAAGCAGGGGGATTAGCCATTCTACCAGTATTAATAAGTTGCAGAGGTGGTTGATAAGGAGGTTAGTATATGACTAGCTATAATGAGTTTCCTTGACTGACTGGATTTTCAGGAAAACAAGCTCTTAGGTGAGTGAAGACATCTACAAATTCATTAATTTCAGGTTGCTCTTCAAAAGAATCAACTTGTTCTTCTTCAGAGGATGAGTTAGTTTCTAGAAGGTCAATGGTGGCATCAACAAATGAACTTTCTTCCTCCAATGAGTGATTGAATTGGTTTGGAAAGTACCATCCTCTGGCATCTCTTCTTCAACTATGCATACATGTAGTAGGGAGTGATGTGATTTACAAAGTAAAAGTTTTCTAACAAAACTAGAAATGAAACAAAATCTAAGAGTGGCTTATTGAAGACTTGGTTCGGCACCATCCCCGACAATGATGCCAAAAATGATCACTTCCTCTAAAGGCTCAAAAACTAGGTATAATTCCAAACTCAGGGATTGGACATCTAACCGAGTAGCTTATCGTCTTTATGGAAATTCATTTAGTAAGTTAGACCAGGGACGTATCACTTGAAATGGGCCAGGAAAGTATATGCACCAAGAATCATTCAACCACACATTATCATTGTTATAGGAGCTAAATACTGAAGGAAAACTATACTATAATTGCAGAAAATGAATACTAAAGTAATCCTTAAGTTGAAGTTTGTGGAAAAGTAAGTGCTGGAATAAAAGCTACAAAAGTATTACTATTAATAATACATGAAAACTCTTACAAACTATGCCATGGTAATTGTGTTGTCTACGACTTTAGCTGCAGGAGGTATTAACTAATCTGTTACTTTGACTTGGCGCTTAATCAATGGAAATGTAAGAAATGCTTCTAGCTAATATGAATCTATTTTACTATGGATTTCTTACCAAGTGGCCCCCCTTGGATGAGTATCCTAAATCACAATTATGCTCAACTGAATATCAACACTTCATTTTATTGATTGAATATCAAAGTACAAAATTCTCATAACATAATGAAACTAAATAAAAACTATTTCTGTATGCTTGACAATGCCCTCTGTTGTTATGCTCACATAGGAGTAGGGCTTTGTTTAAAGGGAAAAACTTCTAACTAACTTCTAACCACGTTGTAGAAACAGGCGGATCTTTATTACAACATTAATGACTAGAAAGAGGGAAAGCTTTTAAAGACTAAATAGATTGATCCCGAAGTAGAGGAGAGAATTGTTGTGACATCAAATCCAATTTCCATTCTCTCCTAGATCTTCTTGGGGAAATTCGCACGCCGCCTAACTCATCACAGAGATTGCCACCTTGCTCCTTCAACTAGTGCTACATTGAATGTTCTTCCATTGAAAGCTACAGGAAGATTGGGCGGAACACTTCATGGATGAATGCTCCAGACCTGGTCAAAACAACATTTTCTATTCCAATGCACTATGCCTTTAAAGGTTAGGATAAGATATTTATGACAATAATTACCAAAACACGCATAATCAATCACATTCAAACATCTACTCTTACTTATTCAAAACACAACAATATCTTTCATATCAAGAAATATAGCATTTTATCCAAGTAGAGTATATTAAGTATGTTTAAACCATATTAAATGTCTGTTGGTAGCATGCTATACAGTAGCAGAAAATTATAAGAGTCTTGCGGTAAATGTAGCAAAATGTAGCAAAAAGGTATAGGAAATATTATCCTAAGGCATTCTAAAGTATGGCATTAATATGCCTCATCACTGGGGCCCTTTGGAGGCATGCTTCAAATGTTACTAGTGACCGGCATAAGGCCTCAACAAATTATGTTCTTTGGCCTGCATTGAGCTTGGCGTCCACATCATGCTCTTCTCCGAGTGATTCCATTCTCTGGTCCGTGCATGATATTTAATTTGTGTGCATTGTGACTATGCTACGTTGGAGCTATTGATGCTTGTGGTCACATAAAGTAATTCAAAGCTTTGATTGTTCTTCACAAGTTCTTCAAATGGTCCTTTATTTGCCTCATCATGCCCATATTGTTTGGCACACTATTCACCAGACCATCACACTATTGGTGCCCTCATCCTTACCAATAGTTGCAAAACTATCTAGCATGTATTTCAGTCTCTATTGTCCATTGGAAGTGGTCAATGATTGTAAAGCCTTCAATGGTTCTTGGTGGTTATGGGGGTTGGTGCACAAAGCCACCATCAAACCCAACCACCTACTCAGCTCTTCTTGGGCCCTCTCCATCTAGGAGGGGCACTCTTTTCTTAAATGATGAGCTGATGGTCCCATGGAGGACCAAACCTATGCCCTCAGGTACTTAAGAGGGGTGGGTCATTTTTTCACCTTTTGGCCCTAATAGGTGAGCATCGTCACAAAGGTGATTTCATGCACTTCCTTTGTGAAATTTATTTTCAAGTTTTATATTGATTTTCATTTGGATCAGTTGAGCATCCTATGTAATTACTATTGTAGACACATTAGATCCAGTGTCCATCCATGACTTTTGAGGATTGTGCACACATGATGTGCCATAAAACTATTTATACTTGCATTGAATTATAAAGTGCCATGGGGGATTGTGTAGAGCCATTGTTTGACAATCATAGCTTTGTCAAAGTGGGAGTTCCTCCACGACAATGGAAAAATCATTGATATTCTTCCCTCATGCGAGTGTGTAGTTTGACCACACACACAACCTTTTCTGAGTTGCAGATACTTTTGGTCCCTTTTGCATAGGATGGTGACACATCATTCTAGTGGATCTATCAAACCTCACCCAAGTTAGCATTATGGGGGGTTATCCTAATATTTGTGTTCGTGCTATCCTACTATTCGTACATATCTAATATTTTATTTTATAGGAAAAATGAAATGTAATGACCCACCGAGGAACCCTCAACATGAGGACATAATACTCAACATAACATGCATAATATTTTTTTAAAATATAATAATGCACTACATCAAGTTAAGCAACACTATCATACCATTTATTATATAAAAAATAGAAAATAAGAGGATAAATAATATACCTATTGTCATGCTTGATTAACAAGTAGTTATCATTGTATACTTTATTTCTGCTTTCATATTTCATCACCATGTTGTAATACATATATTTGCACAAATGTTTTCATAACTAGATGCATGTCATATGAGTCATTTAACATTAAATACATGATCATAAATATTATATTTCTTATTAACTTATCTATAATAATTATAGCTTAAGAATAGAAAAGTCTTAAGGTGTCAAACCTAAGTCTTGAGTGCTCATCTTTGATGACCTGGCCTACATCATGCACTAAGACTTCATAGTTTGACTCTTGAAATTTGAACCATATTATACCAGTTCACAAAACTAGGGGTACAAAATACATGATATGTTTATTATTGTATATTTTAAAGGATTCAAAAGTGTGTATGCAACCCTTTCTAAGGTAGGGTCCCTAGATAATTTATTGTCAACTACCACCCACTTGGTGAAAAAGAGATAAAAACCTATTAAGGGTATAATTACCATATACCACACATCTTTAATTTTTCAAACATAGATTTCTCATTAAAATCATTCTAAGGTAATTATGACATACCTAAAAAATATCCATTCTAAAGAATAACACTTGGGAAATCAATATGTTTGACAACAATAATGACACCCATGATAATCTTATCATAAGACTACTAAGGGATAGTAACAACATATTGCTACCAACTAGTAATAATTATTGGAGTAAAGAGTCTTACTATTTACTCATTACTTAAGTTTACTTAGGTCAACACATTTATGAGGTAGATGGATATTGTAGAGTCATGACTCATAAATGGACACTACTTCCTCCTAGAGGATATTGTTGAGTTCTATCAGAACTCTCTTTCCTCCATGTTGAGACACTTGTCTCAACCTTGTCCAAGCTTCATATCTACTCTTTCCTATTTAAGCAAGAGCTTGTTGTTCATTTGAACACACCTCAGTACCTCAATATCTCATTAGATAATTTCAATATAGCTTCTTGTCTTGATTGTCTCTCTATTCTAGAGGATGTCTGTAGACTAGCTCCTGGGTATAGGATAACCTATCCTAACATGGTATCAGAGCCCACATTCTTTTTCACACTATTGGCCATTTATCCAGTGGTTGCATGTTATAGCATCTTCCCAATGACATCATATGTGATATTATGATTTTCCTTGTCATCCAAGTGGTGATATTGGAGGCCCGCATTATGCCTTTCTTTCTTTAAGTGTTGCGGCCATTTTCTTTTCTACCTACTCAAACCTTATCTTGTGTGTGGGTCCTTATGATGGAGCCATCTCCATTCTTGGGTTCACTCTCTTATCGGTGATTGGACCTTGCACCCATATTGGTGAGCATGGACATTTTCTTTGGTGCAGTGAGTGTGAACATGTCTTTTATATTGGGGCCCTTAGGAGGTGTGCTTCAAATGTCACTAGTGACTGGCACAAGGCCTCAAAAAATTATGCTCTTTGGCCTGCATTGAGCTTGGTGTCCGCACCATGGTCTTCTTTGAGTGATTCCATTCTCTGGTCTGTGCGTCATATTTCATTTGCATGCATTGTGACTGTGTTACATTGGATCTGTTGACGCTCATGGTCACATAAAGTAATTCAGAGCTTTGATTGGTCTTCACAAGTTCTTCAAATGGTCCTTTATTCTCCTCATCATACTCATATTATTTGGCACACTATTCACTAGACTATCACACTATTGGTGCCCTCATCCTTGCCAATAGTTGCAAAACTATCTAGCATGTTTTTCAGTCTCTATTGTCCATTGGAAGTGGTCAATGACTGTAAAGCCTTCAATGGTTCTTGGTGGCTATGGGGGTTGGCGCATAAGGCCACCATCAAACCCAACCACCTACTCAGCTCTTCTTGGGCCCTCTCCATCTAGGAGTGACACTCTTTTATGAAATGATGAGATAATGGTCACATGGAGGACCAAACCTATGCCCCCAGGTACTTAAGAGGGGTGGGTCATTTTTTCACCTTTTAGCCCTAATAGGCAAGCATCGTCCCAAAGGTTATTTCATGCACTTCCTTAGTGAAATTAATTTTCAAGTTTTATATTGATTTATCCTTTGGATCAGTTGAGAATCTTATGTAAGTACTATTGTAGAAATAATAGATCCAGTGTCCATCCATGATGTTCAAGGATTGTGCACACATGATGTGCCATAAAACTATTTGTACTCACACTGAATTATAAAGTGCCATGGGGGGTTGTGTAGAGCCATTGTTTAACAATCACAGCTTTGTCAAAGTGAGAGTTCCTCCATGAAAACAAAAAAATCACTGATATTCTTGCCTCATGGAAATGTGTAATTTGACCACACACACCCTTTTCTCAATTACAGATACTTTTGGTCCATTCTACATAGCATGGTGACACATCATTCTAGTGGATCTATCAAGCCTCACCCAAGTCATCATTATGGGGGGTATCCTACTATTCATGTTTGTGCTAATTCTTCCTTGGTTTTGCTTGAAGTGTATTGAGACACTCTTGCATTCCTTTTTAGTGGAAGTTCCTTGGTTTCACTTGAAGTGTGTTGAAACACTCTTGGATTCATATAAGACTATTGCACTTTCATTTTCAACAAAGTTGAGAAGTGATAATGGTATGACTCAAAAAATATCATTGGTTGTGTAGTAAAGATCACTCATGCAAATTCATGTGCCATCTATATCTTCAATCGACAGATGCTATTGCCATTATTGATGTCTGATCAATGTTCAAAAAGTGCCAATTGGAGCACTCATATAGAGTTTCATCTTCTTGATCCTCATCTTCTTGAAAGGAGATCATCAAATATAGCACTAGATCACTCATCAATAGTTGTCTACAGGTTCTTTATGCTTCAGTGATGTTCACGTTCATGATTTTAGGACATATCTTTTTGAAGGATTATTAGACCTTCATGTTCTCTCTTTTGGAGATGAGTTTTCTCCTATTATTTATCCTTTTCTCTGGTTATGAGAAATTACATTGTAGTTGTACATGGGTACCTAACATGGCCTAGTTTCTGGGACTCTTAAAGCTTTTCTACTGCATTGTTGTACTCCCTAAGTTACACTTAAGGGGGGGTGTTGGAGTAAATAGTCTTACTGTTTACTCATTACTTAAGTTTACTTAGGTCAACACATTTATGAGGTAGATGGATATTGTAGAGTCATGACTCATAAATGGACTCTAGTTCTATCATAACTCTCTTTCCTCTAGGTTGACACACTTGTCTCAATCTTGTCCAAGCTTCATATCTACTCTTGCCTATTTAAGAAAGAGCTTGTTGTTCTTTTGAACACACCTCAATACCTCAATATCTCATTAGGTCATTTCAATATAGCTTCTTGTCTTGATTGTCTCTCTATTCTGGATGATGTCTGTAGACTGGCTTTTGGGTATAGGATAACCTATCCTATCAATAATCAATTCACAATCATAAGAAGATTATAAATATCAAAATTATAATCTATATTATGATAGAATGAAGATGATATTAAAATTATAAATTGATACTCACATGATAACAAAGATTATCATTAATAATTTTATTTCATGAAAATATATATTAGGTTATAAATTATCTTAATGTCACACAATGACATCTATTATATACATTTTTAAAAAAGGAGATAAAACCTTCAACACATCTAAAACCCAAATCCCTTTACATCTACCAAAATGGCAATGAATTAATGTAAGTAAAAATCTATTTATGACATGCAAAAAAGTAATATACTTTCATCATGTATTACTATTAGAATTTAATCTTTCCTTGGTAAATATGTAAGGATAAACCAAGGTATCCTATTGTATTCATCCTCTAGTCCAAGTGGGAGGACATGTCTTATTTGTAATTTTCTTTATTAAGGAAAATAGACATTCCTCCTTATGAGGAATCCTACACTTGTCTCACACACTAGTGAAATGTGGCATACACAAAAATGGGAGTTACAATGTAACTCCTTTCTCACATCTCTATTAAGAGATGGCTCTCCTTCTCTCATCTTATGAGATTCTTCTTCTTTTTGAACATTGTATGAGCTAAGCTCTCTCTCTCTCTCTCTCTCTCTCATTCTTAGGCATTTTTTGCCACTTTCATTATATCACGAGGTTTTTTTAATGCTTTTCCCCTTTCAAAATATTGTCTCCTTGTTTCATTGTGCTTTGGTGAATGCTCCTAGTTTTGTGATTATTCATGGTAAACTTTCTTTTCCTTGCTCATTGATTAAACAATTTCCTAACTCTATATTTTGTTATTATTATTTTAACATGGTATCAGAGCAGGTTGGTTTAATCCATTATTGAGTGTACAAGTGAAGGAGCTACCATATCTTGGAGCACGCCAATATCGGAGACTCTTGAGAGAGTTTATTCTAGTATATATTTTTTTGACTAATTTGATTTAGAGAGAAAAAATTGAATTTTTTTTTGGGTTTGGTTGGTTTACCACCAAACCCAGTTTATCTATTAAATTCATTATTGATATAGAAAATATTTCTCATTCATATTTGTTTTGTGCAGGTTATACTATCTTACATTATTTTAAATTAGTTTTTTTATATTTAGTTCTCATTAATTTGTTATTTCTCTTTACTATTTTTTTTACTAATCTTGTCTCTAATTTTAATCTCTATTGTTTCTACTTTCGATTTCATGTGTTTGTTAAATAATTCCTTTTAATTGCTATTGTAAAGCCTTCAAAAAGGAATCACATCGGTTCTATTTGTAAAGTCTTTTTTTAGTATCTTTCCTTGCTAGCCGTGTTATATACATTTCCTCATCATTTCCATTCATGCATTTTTTTCCTTTTCAAAAATATCTTTGTTTTTTCTTTGTGTGCGTTTCTATTTTTCTTGAATATTAACCGATTGCATGCATTCTTCCTTTTTGAAAAAATCTTCATTCTTCATTGCATTTGTTAGCCTTCATTCGTTAACGCTGCTGTGTCAACGTTCTTGCTTCATCATTTTTAGTGTTGATCTCCTTCGGTTGCATGCCTGGTGTGTTGATCTCCTTAGATTTTCTAATCATAACAATATATTAAGGTGTTTAAATCTTTGTGGTGATCTGTTAACCCTTGTGCATTATCGCATCAATTTTTTTTGGGTGCAAAGGATAGGACCTGTCATCTTCTTTCCTTTCATCCATTCTTTATTCTTTTTGCTTTGCGCTTGCATCCTTTTTTGTTTCTAGGTTTTGGGTTTGGACCAGTAATTCATGGTTCATGTGGTAAAGATAGGAGTTTTCGCAGCCACGCTCATTGGATTTTTGCTTCCTTTGTTATCCGATCTTGACCGTCCTCGGCCATCGTTGTTCCCTTACTCTCGTCGGTCTCCAAACTCGGCCTCCAGTAACCTCAAACTTGTGTAGAAGTGCACTGCAGTTTGCGTGCAATAGAAAGTCTTGCCATCATCTCGCTGCCACCACCGCTTTAACCTTCTCTTCCTCCACCTTTTTGGCTTCCGCCACCTTTAGCACGATCAGACCCTTTGCATGCACTATTTCTCTTTCTTTTTGCATGTGCTGTGAATGTATAGAGCTTGTGGGTTGATCTCTAAAATAAGGTTGTTTCTTTTCTGGAATGGACGACATTTTAGTTCTCTATGTGTGATCTCATTAGCATTGGATATATGTTCAGGAGGCTGAATTCTTGGCTGAAATCGAGTTTGGATATATCTTTTCTCTTTTTATTTTCTTCCTAACATTTTTTTTGCAGGTTTATCATTTTCTTTGCGAGCTTACTGTATTAATTTTATTGTAAATTCAAACCATATACTAATTAGCCATTCACTAGCTATCGGTTTTATTCTTTTGATTTGATATATTTTTGGGCGATGCATATTGATTTAAGTAGAGATCGTTCTTACTCTTGCAAGTTTTTCAAATGTATTGATAATATCTTACTCTGCATTAGCCAAGTAGATGGAAGCCATTGCAAAGCTCTGCCATACTTTAGTTGAGGCATTTGTTAGCTATTTTCGGTTGCAAGCATTCTTTTTAGCAGTTCTTATTTTGTTTCTTTTGAACCAAAGAGCTAATAACTTGTTAATAGTTATTAGTGTCAGGCGGTATCTCGTTATAGCTTGTTAATAGTTAATGGTTCACATAAATAGTTATTAGTTTTTTGGTTAACGGTTAATACTTAATACTTTATAGTTATTTGTTTAATCTTGGTTTTAGTTAATGGTTCTTTTTTCTTTCTTAAATTCTTTGTGCTTCTTCAATCTTCTTAATATCGGTTGCATGCTGTCATAGATTTTCATTGAAATAGTGTATTGCAATCAACATCATTAGTAGCTTTATTAGATTTTGTAGTTTATTAGCATTCATTGCTTTTTAGCATTCTTGGTTTGATTCAAGGTTGAATTTATTTTCTTTTCATTGAAAAGAAGTCAGGATCATATTAAATTGCTCTCATTTAAGTGCATCTTTTAATTGATTCAAATAGGCTTCATTAGATCTAGCTCTCTCTCTTTATTGTAATCATTTCTTTGCAGGTCTGCAAATTTTTTATTAACCTTTTCTATCAGATTAACTCACATTGTCTTGCAAGTTCGTGTTGCCCTTCCTTTTAACAAGTTTATTTAGTTTATTTCAATTTTCTTTCAGTTCTTTTTTTTTGCATGCAATAGATTTAGTTTTCTTTCTCTTTGCATGCAAGAGATGCTCGTCAGTACTTGTTAATTCATGATAGCTTAACCGAGATTTGTTTTCTTTTAGTGCCTTTAGTTTTAGTTTTTTTTCCCTCTAGAGGTCACTTTTTTCCTTGCATGCCTCTTTGGTGTAAGCTTTTATAGCTTTCTGCTATTGCATGCAAGTGCATATAGTTTGATTTGAGTTCTTTTCTGATTTCTGTTAAAGGGTTCTCTATTTATCCTTAGTTTAGATCTTCATTTTTTCATCATGACTACCCTAATGCTAGAAATGAAATTAACTAGTACAAATTATCATGCATGGAAAACACACATGACCTTCATCTTTAGATTTAGACACATTTTAGATATTGCTACTGATGCCAGTTCTAAACCCACAGCCTCTGCTCCTCAAGCTGACCAAACTGCCTGGCAGACTAAAAATGAGGAAGCACTTGGTTTAATCAAGATCTCCTTAAGTCCTAAATTGTATGTCTTAATTTATACTGATACAGAAGCCCATCAGGCTTGGGACATCTTGAAAAATACCTATGACAGTGCAGATGAGACTTGAAAAATTCAGCTTCAAGACCAACTTGAAGACCTCAGGTATATCGACTTCAACTCTATTGATGATTTCTTGCTAAGTTTGATTCCATTAAATTTTTACTAACTGGTTTACAAGTTCCTCTTTCTTATTTAAGAATAATCCACATAATTATTCATAAATGCTTGCCTAGACATTTCCAATAGTTTATTACAAATATTTACTCTCAATTAGCTATTCCTTTTTTAGCATCTCAACTAACTTATGTTATCTTTCAAAATTCATTGCGTCAAGCGAAAGCTAAATTAATTCATTTTGGCATACTTAAAACTCATGAACATGCATATGTCTCTCAAAGTCACAATAACAATAGAGCTTCTAACACTAATCAAAATAACCAAAACTATCAATGATCTAACAATACTAATAATTCAAATAATAACTCAGGCCAACAATTTAATGATCATTACAATTATAGGCCTTCCAATAACTATCATAGTAATAATCAGTCAAATAGGCCTCATTGCACCTATTGTGGTAAAGATGGTCACTTAATTCATAACTATTTTAAGAAACAAAAAGATGATCAATGTAATTCTCAAAATTACTCAAATGGAAAACCTAATGGAAATCAATCTCATTCTTATTTTACTATCTATTTTAATGCTTCTAAACCACTTGAATGGATTATTGATAGTGGTGCATCTCAACATGTTACATCTCATAAGGAAGTCTTTGATTCTTTGCAACCTGATTCTATGAATATTCCTATTTCTTTAGCTGATAATCATTGCTGTCAAGTTGAAGGAACTAGTAATGTTTCTGTTCCAAATGGTAAATTACATGATGTGCTTTATGTTCCTGATTTGAAAGCTAACCTTATTTATGTTCCTCAATTATGTCAAGATTATAAGGTTGAGTTTCATAAAAATAGTTGTCATATCATTGATCCTAACACTGATCAGATAGTTGCTGATGCTAAAATCGATGATGATAATCTCTTTAAATTTTATCAATTTTCCTCTCCTAGATACTCTTTACTTACTACTGTTGATTTTCACATTTGGCATGAGAGGTTAGGACATTTAAATTCTAATTATATCTCGTTAATGCAAAAAGAAAATATTGTAGATGGGCTACCTAAGTTTACTACTTCTAAGTTTGATTGCAATGGATGTATGAGTGGTAAAATGCACAGAGAATCTTTTCCCCATAAATCATCTTGGAGATCTAATAATAAGTTAGTTCTAATTCATATTGATCTTTTAGGTCCTATGGAAAATACTTCTATTTCAAGCTCTAAATATGCTTTAACTTTTGTTGATGATTATTCTCATAGAACTTGGATTTATTTCTTACATATTAAAGATCAAGTCCTTGATATTTTTGTTGAATTTCATGTTTTTGTAGAAAGACAAAGTGGTTGTAAAATTCAAATTCTTAGGACTGATAATGGTACTGAATATGTTAATCATGCTTTCCATTCTTATTTAAGATCTTTTGGTATCAAACATGAGCTTACCATTCCTTATACACCAGAACAGAATGGTGTGGCAGAATATAAGCATAGAACAATAGTAGAAATGGCTAGATGTTTTTACATGCTAGAAATATAGATTATAAATTTTGGGCTGAAGCCATGGCATGTGCCACCTATATTCTTA